>OY744476.1:150779144-151379144 GCA_963556175.1 Tipula confusa | reverse complement strand
TCATTCGTTCGTTCATTCGTTCCGTACTTTTTTTTAACTAATCACATTCTTTTATTTTCCCCTTATTTTCGTTCCATATTTTTTTCATTGACCAACTTTTAACTTTTCGTTCGAACGATTATGGAGTAAAAGAGACAAAATTATACAATTTAAAAAGGATAGCAATACTATATACAAACAAATTTTGACAGTAGCAATAATTTGAATAGTATTGTTGAAGTTCCGTGGTAAACTTATATAAATTAAATAGTAAATCGTTGTTTAAAATCAATTTTACATAAAATAAAATTAAAATAGGTATAGTTTTCTTTGCAGACAAAATAAGTTTGATATATCTATCAAGAAAATGTCAAATGCTTAGATTTTTAATCGATAGGTGGTGACAAAATCGGTCCGTGAATTTGCATCAACCATAAAATCATAAAAATAATATTACCAAAAGAACGAATGAACGAACGAACGAATGAACACAACCATAAAAGCGCCTTTAACTTAAAGTTTTTATAAACATTAGGTTTTTATTACATATGTCTTGTTTAGTTTCCCTACAAACACTCATCTCTCTTCCCTACTTGTCGATCATAGATATAATACATAAACATGGAAGTGCTAAGCCCATAAACATATAACAAGAACCATATTCGAATCGTTTTGTAAAAATGATCTTACTTTAAAAGCATATTATGCTACTAGCCTAATTTTCAAGGGAACTTCTCTAACCATATTCAAAATGAGTTGCTCAAATGTATCAATGCCGTATTTACAGACTTCATTTATGCAGAAAATCAAGATGCTTTTTACATTTCTGTTCAAGCTGGTGAAACTACTGATGTCTCAAACAAAAGTCAATTTGTGATCATATTTCGATTCGTTCCCAAGGATCGTATTAAAACAGGAGAAGTTGTCGAAAGATTTATTTCTTTTATTAAAATCCAAGATCGTTCAGCTAATGGATTAGCTAACAATTTAAAACAAGTGCTGCAAAAATTTAATATTACCAGTGACAAACTTATTGCGCAAACATACGACGGTGCTGCAGTTATGAGTAAAAATAAAGGTGGAGTGCAAACCATTTTAAAACTAGATTATTCTTATGCATATTTTGTCCACTGTTATGCTCATCAATTAAATTAAGTCCTTCAGGCCGTGCGCGCCAAACAAATATCAGAACTCCGTATTTTTTTTTGCCAATTCATCTGGAATACCATCATTTTTTCTGTTTCTCCTAAAAGAATGGATACATTAATGGAAATCTATGACAAAAGGCTACCACGACCAAGCAACACGAAATGGAGCTTCCAGAGTCGGACAATTAACGTGGTGTATGAAAAAATGGAACAGCTACTGCAACAATGAAGGAGCAGCGTGCAGATTTTATAAATAAAATTATTAAATAAATATTAGGCTTTTTTTTTAATAAAAAAATTATAATGTACTTTTAATTAATTTTAATTTAATTTTTCATGAAATATTATAAAATTTTACCCACCCACGTTTGAAACCCATGGATCGCTACTGCCTATAGATATTTTATAACGAAAACAATAACCTCTTCCAAATGATTGCGTCTTATATAGGCTTGCTTGAAATCTAGGAATACCTGCTTTACTTCCCGAGCATCATTAGCTAAAAACTTGCTCACTGACTAACCGATTGGGATAAGATCCTCCTTGGCCAAATACAATTTTTCGCAGAGGAGGGCTATTGATGTTAGCAACTCATGCTTTTCCCATATATAAATCCACTTATTGCTTCTCCTTATCAGGATCGCTATGATGTTCCGAGCAAATATGCAACAAATTTGTTAGCCGATCGTTTTTATATCTCGGATGACCTCAAACCCATTTCTTAAAAATGTAAAACGATGTCATTATTCTTTAGTTTTCAAAAGGTATCTTCACGAAAATTTTCAGAGTATAATATTTATTTGACTTCTGCAGTTGCAAGGAATTTCTCGTAAACCGAGATGTAGGCCCCTTTAATACGATTTTTATTTGCGCATGAATCCACGTTACTGTATTTTAATTTTGGTATTATGATTTTTGCAGTGAGTTTTAAATGGATTGGTAACAAAAATTAAAATTCGAGCGCCACGTCGTGCGCATAAATTAGGGCATTAAAAATTACTAATCCAGAAAAATTATTGGATTTTGAGTAGAAAAAACTTAAAAAAATGTATTACTAATATATAGACAGATTTTATTTTAGGATTAACAAAACGGACAGTAAAAATAACGTTACTAGCAACTAATCGGTGATTCTATTCACACTCTTCTTCTGTAAATGTTTCGTCTCCAAATTCATCGTCCTCTGATTCACTTTCGTCGTTGTATTCTTCTTCATTGTCGTCACCTTCTTCATCGTCAAATTCCTCATCATTAAATTCGTCATCGCCACCTTCTTCATCGACATCTTCTAACATTTCCGAACCTGTTTCGGTGAGTTCTTCCTCCTCAATATCTTCATCTTGAGATGAATCTTTCGTCCGAATCAAATTAATGTGCGCAGTAAACTTATTCAAAAGGGTAGTTTGTTGGTCTGGCGTTAAATTCAAAAATGTCTCAACGATTGATGCAATTAAGGTATCATCATCTTCCTGAGACTCATCACCGTTTCCGGAAACATCTCCGAAAAATGCAGTTTGTTGTTCCGATGTTAAATCCAAAAATGACTCCACGATTGATGCAATTAAGGTATCATCATCCGGAGGCTCATCACAGTTTCCGGAAACATTTTTGAAAAATGCCGATTGTTGTTCTGGCGTTAACTCTAAAAATGAATCAACGATTGATCCAATTAAGGCATCATCATCCGGAGGCTCTTCACAATTTGCGTTTAAATCATCGAAAAATGCAGTTTGTTGTTGTGGCGTTAAATTTAAAAATTCTCCAACAATTTTAATTAAGTTTTTGTCAGACTCGGTAGGTGCACATTGGTCATAAGATTCACCCATTATACAATCTGCAGCTGGTTTATCACCAGCTCCTTGAGTAGGAGATGATTGATATTTAGGATTGAAATCACTTTTAGAAGAGCTAGAACTAGAACTAGAACTTGAACTATCATTTTGCTGAGTCACATCGCTGTCGGATAAATTTTCGATAACTGATGTTTGTTGTTCTGGCGATAAATGGCTAAAATTATCAGCAATTGATTTAATTTTGCTTACGATAGTCGTGCTAGATGAACTTAAGTCTTCTGGTTCTCCATCTTCGGTAGTAGATGATGAATTTTTAGAATTAATATCATTTTCAGAAGAACTAGAACTATCATTTTCCAAATTAATGTCTGCGGATAAATTTTCAAAAACTTCCTTTTGTTGTGCTGGCGATAACTGTCTTAAATCTGCAGCAATTTTAATCAACTTGACATTACCATCTTGACTAGAACTATCGTTTTCACTGGTTGCGGTTAAATTAACGAAAAATGCAGTTTGTTGTTCTGGCGTTAAATCCAAAAGTGTGTCAACGATTGAATCAATTAAGGCATTGGTACCTTCATTTTTCTGAGGCTCATCGCAGTTTCCGGCAACATTTTCCAAAAATGCATTTTGCTCTACTGCCGTTAAATTCAAAAATTCTCCAACGATTTTAATTACACTTTTTTCGGCCTCGGTAGGTCCATGTTTTTCATAAGATTCACCCATTTTACATTCGGCTGGTGATTTATCATCTAGAATAGGAGATGATCGTCGATCAGGATTAAAATCACTATCACTAGAACTAGAACTAGAACTAGTAGTAGAACTTATTGTTCGGTCGCTATCGGTGCTTTCTTTTTCTGTCTGTCCCATATCATCATATTGTGGTGATCCCTCGTTTCGTGGTACAGATTGTGTATTTTGGGATATTTTATCGAGTGAACGATCTCGCATATAATGATGGGAATATCCTGCACCATAAGATGAATCATTTTCACTATAGGACGAT
Organism: Tipula confusa; assembly: GCA_963556175.1. Lineage (NCBI taxonomy): Eukaryota > Metazoa > Arthropoda > Insecta > Diptera > Tipulidae > Tipula > Tipula confusa. The sequence goes on along the minus strand of OY744476.1, from coordinate 151,375,215 downwards.
TGTGTATTTCTCGAAAAATTGTCACTATCAAATGTGTTACTGAAATAGTTAAATCATAAATAAAAATTCGAAAAACAGTTTGATTGAATTTAACTTACCGTTGAATATATGGTGCGACTTCGCCTGATGGATCATAAATATTCTTTATTGCATTTGTATTTGTCGCTAACAGTGATTCACATGGTTCTTGAAATCGTGCTTCCGCCCTATTTATCAGCCTAAAGTTGAATGTAAGCGCAAGTGAAATCATACGGCTGGCCATAGATGCTTTTAATTTAGTAAGCTGTTCACATTGGGGATCCATTATGAATTTTTAAACAAAATATTTTTAAATAATAAATAATTTTTCCACAAAATAATTAATGTATATAACTAACTACTAATAATTTTATAAATGTCTAAAAACAAAACGATATGATTTTTAAAAGCAATGAGCAAGTGATCGAATATAAGAAGTTGCACAATATATGTCAAAGGAATTTTTTGCTCAAATTGGAAAATATTCCATCTCAAAACTGTGCAGTAGCTATAGCTGCGGTATTTGGCTCATCACTTGATTGAGCTTGGTGATGACGATAAATGCTCGATTTGTTTGGTGACGGTTAAGCCTGGAGCTCTTTTTTCGAATTCTGCTGGCATTGGATTGGATACATAAGTTTACATTACAAAATCTTTACAAAATCTTGCATAACAATTTTCCGTTCATTTATAGAATCGTGCGCCAGCAAATTTGTTATGCACGATAACAAACCACTGCTGATCCAATTTTGCTGTAATTACGCTACGTGGATGAACAGTAGTCCGCCATGTGTCCAAAGATTATTGCAAGAGAAAAACAATTATATTTCATTAAATCCTCTGAAACGGTTCTTGCCGGATGCAGAAATATAATACAATATTTCAAAAAAATTTAAAATTGTCTTAATTTACCTAAATTTTTTACAACACTTTGAATTAAACATCTCAACGATATTCGCCATCTGAAGAACAGTCGGATTTTTATGTCACATTTTCGTAAAATTCATTTATATTTTTTTTGCTTCCATCGTTTTAAAAATGTCGAAAATACCTATTATGAAATTTTCGATTTCGAAAATAACCTTAAAAAATGTAGTTTTGCTTAAACTGTAAAAAAGCCTATTACCAATAGTATTTTCCTCTGATACTGTTGATGGTCCAGGGGGTTTATCGTTATTCCTCTGATTTATATTGCTATAATTTTATTAAGTTGTGAATTCAACTAACTATACACCTAATTTATTTTTATTTCACTTTCTCTGAAAAGTTGCTAATACGGGTTGCTTGAAACGGTCTTGGGTCCTCCACCAGTCTTTATTTTTTGTGTTATATTTAAAAACATTTTACATCTTCAGCAAATAATTGAGCTAATAATGGGTTTTGCTGCTCCGTCATTTCATTCTTTAACATAATATTTTGAGTTTATTTCTACTATAGCTATAGGCTCCTATAAATTGTTGGCAATGCTTTCATTTATCTCTTATCGAAAACAATATGTCATCGAAAATTTCATAATAGAACATTGTCGTTATTGAAAAAAATCGAAATCGAAAAAACATCAAATGGCTCCTTCGAAGTAAAAACACCAGCTCCTGAGTGAGCCTACTATTTAAATTTTTTACAGATTTAATAATTTCGCAAAAAAAATATTGAAACAGATTTGAAGGCTATGGGAAAAGAATTTAATGTTACAAACCTTACTATTCCGATTAGGCGTCGGCACTTTGGAAGCCCGGTATATAGTTATGTTCATGATACAATTAAGTTCAGAGCATATTTGGTATATTAGATTTAAAGTTATCGAGAAAAATACTTGAATACTTGCGATATTCACCCCTATTGTGATTGAAGTTATGAACATATGCAAATATTTAGCAGCGGTTTCTAAATAATACCAAATGATTGATGTGGTATTCGGGAAATATCTTCCGAAATAATTAACCCAATTTATTTATATAAATTAAACACGATATTTTATAATTTAGTCAAGAGACATTCATAATCCAGTAATTACGAAGACATAAAACAGCTTATATGCACAGTTAGCATGGTGACTTTGATTTTGACATGGTTTTAGCTAAATTGATTGCAGATTGTAATAATATCGATGGCCTTTTTGAACTTCCAGCGGCGTTCTTATTTGGAGATTGTGGGCACTGTTCTTTTGGTTTTGATTTTGGTTTTGAAAGATCAAGCGGCTCGCACTGTGTAGTATTATAACTAGATTTCTTTTTAATGGCAACCTGGCTTGTACTTTGCCCACTCGAAACATTACTTTTTGGAGATCTTATACTAATTGACTTTCGTTTTGAAAGATCAATCGGTTTGCACGGTATATTGACACTAGATCTCTTGGAAAGGTTAGTTTTTGAAGGAACAAAGCTACCTTTTGGTCTTCTACTAAAGTGCAATGAGCCGGTAGACGTATTAGCTGAAACATTTGAAGACTTCTGCTGTATAGGTGCTACATGTTGTTTAGGTGATTGAACTTTTTGTGGCGATTGAACTTTTTGTGGCGATTGAACTTTTTGTGGCGATTGAACTTTTTGTGGCGATTGAACTTTTTGTGGCGATTGAACTTTTGGTGAACAGCTTTGGGCAATAACTGGTGGGCTACTAATTACAATAAATACATTAATTAATAAAAATATTATGAAAATGAAAAACTATTCATACCATATTTTAGGCACAATCGTTACATTTGCAGCGTCTGAATCACTTTCTGAACTTGTTGTACTTTCTTCTTCAGTAGAGGTACATACTTGAGCTTGTGCCGATTGTGGTAATGGGCGCGGTGTTCCTGGTCGTTGAGCCATTGCTGGTGACACTCCTTGTCGCCGTTGTGGCGTTACCTGTTGTCGTGGTGATGCTTGTTTTTGTGGTGTTACTTGTTTTTGTGGTGATGCTTGTTTTTGTGGTGATGCATGTTTTTGTGGTGATAATTGTTGTTGTGGTGATGCTTGTTGTTGTGGGGAACAGTTTTGTTGTAGTATTGCTGGTCGGTCACACGTGCGGTTTAGGTTAGGTGATGCTTGTTGTTGTGGTGTTGCTGCTCGATCACATGTACGGTTTAGCTTTGGTGATGCTTGTTGTTGTGGTGTTACTGGTCGATCACATGTACGGTTTAGCTTTGGTGATGATTGTTGTTGTGGTGTTGCTGGTCGATCACATGTACGATTTGAAATAACTGTTCGATCAGGTGTTACATTATTACAAACAGGTGCAGCCACTACAGGCGGCGCACATGACACTGGTTCATCAGAAACCTCTGGTACATAATCTGGTCCATATGTATCTTTAAACTCACATGGAATCGATGGAGTTCTAAAACAATAAAACATAAATTTTAATGAAAATTTTCATAAACTAAATATTTGAGGCTTACAAGTTCGCCGCCATCATTGAATCGGTACACGTTTCATTTCCACGATCTCTGTAGACTTGTTTTACCGATTCCTCAATTTGTTTGTACAATTTTTGGATTGTTGGCGTACAACCATACAAGTTGGCTTGCCGATTCATCGCATATGCAGTAGATAATAATGTAGCGGCAACAGTAACTTTAATCTCTAAAACGGGATCCATCTTGAATTGTGAAAATTAGATAAAATAAATAAAATAAAAATTAAATAATTTTAAATACACAAAAAATTTATTCGGAAATTTGTGAAAAAATCCAAAAAACAAAATTATATTTCATAAAGTCATGGGTCAATCGATTAAATGCGAAAAAATGAAAATAATTTTGAAAATCTTGAGCAAGGTGTGTTTCTAATAATCGATATGATTTTTCTAGTTTCGATCACACGATCATTAGCAATATCACATTTCTCTTGATTTCGTTATTCAACCTTTCTATTTTCATTGCTATAAAACTAAGTCTATTTATTGAAATGTCTTTATCGATCCAATTCGAGAGTCTGTGGTAGAAAGGGTTGCTTACACTTTGGACTTAATATAGAACACCAATAACTTATAAATTTATAAATTATAAATTTATGTTAACTCGATACGTTAGAATACTGAATTACGTCAGTGATTTTTTCTCCTTTATAATCAATTTGGGAGTATTTGGCGTCTACTAAGCTGAACCATATTACTCTTTTGCGGGTTACTTTTGCCAAAGTAGTGGAAATAATCCACTACTTGATTGCAGGTAAGATCCTGTTAAGAATGAGCATTGCGAGTTTAAATATCTTTTTACTCTTGTAATGAGGAGGAAGATATCTTGCCAGTTCTTGGTTTGTTTTGCTAATGATCTTTCTTACACACTCGTGTAGTACTCGCATGAGATTCTTTAACACTCCGAATGTAACTTGAATTCATTAAAATTAGCTGGTGTTTTTATCACATAGAGAATATTTAGTTACTGCAGGGGGATCCTTTGAAAAACCACAGTTTTTTTTACATAATCTAAAGTAGCAGCACTTTAAAAGTAACCTTAAAATGTGGAAACGTAACAATTGGTGATAATAATGGGATTGTAAAAAAACCTAATAAAATAAAACTTTAAGAATTTAAACAACAAGAATTTAAAAAGAAAAGTTTGTACCACGTCGTTGCCATTAAACTACAAAACAGTGTAATGACACAAAAGATGGACACTCAAATGGGTAGTAATTTGGTAATCGATTGGCAGAATTTGTCGAAGTCATATTAACGAGGGCAACAACTTAACCGATAAATAAAATGTAATGACCTGTTGTATTCCATATTAAAATGTCTACTTATTCTAATGCAGCTCCAGACACCAATCCTAATTTTAAAGGTTATAAAATTTTACAATTTTCTTTTTGATAGCAGATAAACGGGATGATTGTACTCTTGACATATAGACAAATTAAAAGATATTTCATACCATTATCCAATAAAATAGCAGCAATACCCGTTCAAGCATTCGTTTACGTCTTTAATTGCAGTCCAACTTCGTGAAATAATTACTTGCAGCTGTGGTTGCTGCTGTTTCTTCAACAGTCTTCAACGGGTAGTGGCGTTTTATATTTTTATTTAATTCTGTTGGATCCATACTAATTTGTTGCATGTCTCCTTTGGTTACAATGTGCATTAGACTTACTGCTGGTATTGATCCGAAAATATTCTCTATTACTATCATTTTTTCATTCTCTTTAGCTCACACTTTCTCTTAATGCGTAAGTTATTCTGCGCAGTGGCATTTTCTTAAATTTTACGACATCGAGAAAATCAATGCCGTATTCAAATTTATTACAATAGCCCAGTATGAACAGAACAATCTGATCCTCTACAAACTCGTATCTACGATATTTGCTTCGAACGAGCACAATATGCTTCAGGATGGAAACCTCCGTGATAACATCGATGCAAACTCGACATTTGAAAGAAGCAACTTCTCTGATTTATTCAATCTTTAACACGTGTAATATGCAGTATTTAAAAGTAACCAAATACAGACTTAAGATGTGCATAGAGGTTCCATCCTATGAGGTACTTACACTGGCCATGAAGAGACCAAATGTTCCTCTGCGGTTAATTACATTAACTTTGGGCTCTTGGTATTCGCATGGAATATTTTGTGGAACTAACTTTTCAACCTTATACGATTAGGCGGCAAAGAGAAGTTATACCTGATGAATTAAAAAAGGCCGCGTTAAATAATTAAATCTAATCAAATCTAATCAAATCTAATCAAATCTAATCAAATCTAATCAAATCTAATCAAATCTAATCAAATCTAATCAAATCTAATCAAATCTAATCAAATCTAATCAAATCTAATCAAATCTAATCAAATCTAATCAAATCTAATCAAATCTAATCAAATCTAATCAAATCTAATCAAACCTAATCTAATCTAATCAAATCTAATCAAATCTAATCAAATCTAATCAAATCTATCAAATCTAATCAAATTTCATCAAACCTAATCAAATCTAATCAAATCTAATCAAATCTAATCAAATCTAATCAAATCTAATCAAATCTAATCAAATCTAATCAAATCTAATCAAATCTAATCAAATCTAATCAAATCTAATCAAATCTAATCAAATCTAATCAAATCTAATCAAATCTAATCAAATCTAATCAAATCTAATCAAATCTAATCAAATCTAATCAAATCTAATCAAATCTAATCAAATCTAATCAAATCTAATCAAATCTAATCAAATCTAATCAAATCTAATCAAATCTAATCAAATCTAATCAAATCTAATCAAATCTAATCAAATCTAATCAAATCTAATCAAATCTAATCAAATCTAATCAAATCTAATCAAATCTAATCAAATCTAATCAAATCTAATCAAATCTAATCAAATCTAATCAAATCTAATCAAATCTAATCAAATCTAATCAAATCTAATCAAATCTAATCAAATCTATTACAAATTATTGTCAAGAACAATATAAGAGCTAGCTCGGAATTGAAATCAATGGTACCAGATTGTGGCCTTTAAAAACGCTTTGTTATTATTAATGGTTTTATATGTTTACTGTTTATATTTTTACACAAATGCCTTGACTTAATAAGTTAGTGACTGGTATACACTGCCATCTATTTACAAATTGTATTGACTATAAACCGTTTAAATTTAATAAGCTAAATTGATTTTGACACACGTGTAAGTACAGTTAAAACTATCATTATATTAGTAATAAATTTGAATATAAGGATCCATTACTGAATCTAAGGATCGGATTTTTTTGTTAATATTGCAATATCCGAGCTCGTGAAGGCACCTTTTTTAACCTCCTTATTTTTAGTTTTTTGTTGACGTCTTTGGATGATTTGATAAAATAATTTTAATTCGACGGAGGGCCTGGCTTGACTTCTTATGAACGATTTGACCGGATGAAAAGCACGGATGAAAATCGAAGGAAGTTCATCCGATATTATGTACTCAGCTTATATTCATGAACATTTCTATGTACGTCTATGTCTATTTTCAGTTCGAATTTTTAATTATGAACCTGTATTATAACGATTAAATGTAAAATAATTAAAAAAAAAATGTATGATAATTTTATAATAAAAATAATATCAATTAACGTTGATAAGAAAAACCGGAGTTTTTTGTTCGATATATGGGAACCACAGCTCCATTAACCGAGCATTTTTATATTTGTATCGTGACAAATATAAAAATGTATTGGTTTTGATAAGCCGTATCCAATTTTATATATTTCAAATTGCGTTATTGGTGTCTCCTAATAGATAAAATATTTATAAAAGTTAATATTTACTTCATATCATAAGTTTTATTAATTTATGTTTCAAATCAAAGTTTTTGCCAAGACAGTTCTATTTTCAATGTTACTGGTTAAGTAAGTGCTTAAATCGTAATTTCAAAAAAAAAAAAAAAAAATTTAAGTGATAACTGGTTTAAAGTGTGGTTAGTAGAGACTTTAGTTTTTGGTTTCTAATTTTATATATCTGATTATATTACTGATTATGTAAATATAAAAATATAATTGTGAAAAAGTGAGATAATACTTATCATTGGCAAACTTGGAAGCTTTCAGTGCAATAAAGTGTTTGATTAATTTCGCATTAAACCTCCATTGTTATTTTAAAAGGAAACGCTAAACCTAACAAGGAATTATTGCAACATTATTTTTCGAAATGGCCTTGTATTTCTGCCTGCCATATATATAAAAGTGATTGTGATGTTTCATACATGTGTTTGCTTTCTATTTAACTTAACTGACTGTTAACGGCACTTAACTACAATTATTGAACATTACGTTTGTTATCGATATATAATATTTATTCGATAATTTATTCAACATTTGGAAGCTCTTTGGATTGAGATACTTACTTATCTCGCCGCTGTCCCAAGTATCGCGGTTGATACTCCCCATTGACCGAAAACTTATAAATAGCTATAAAAATAGTTACATATTGTACCGTTAACCGAATTCTGTGTAAATAAAAGTTCATTGGGCTGACCAACTATACAACTCGTAAATTCGTAACACGTGAGTTCAAATGGTCTCTTTAGAGACTTGTTATGAGACGTTTACGGTCTCTATATACCACAGTTTAGTTTAGTACTTACGTATATGTTATCTATATGTATCTACATGTTATCCGACCAAAATAAATATAAAACTAATACCAGGAACATATGTGAATTCATTATGAATGTGGGTAAATCAATAAATTAGCAAATAAAATATTACAAACCTATAAATGGTGAGTTATCGCGAGTGAAATTCAATAACAATTGTCATATTCATCAAATATTGACACTACGATTTCACAAAATCTTAAATTGTATTTGTGGTTTTTGGAATAAAAAGCGGCAGTTTAATTTGAAATCAGTCATTGGCACAGTTATCAATATTTATCGTGATAACAATTTTAAATGATAATACTATTTTTGAATTAGAATATCGATAATAATAATATATGGTTTATACAGGCCATTGCTGGCCCGTACCGAATCAACAATCCGGCTCCCATGGTCTCGGTCCCGAGGTTCTCTTCGTATTGTTCTAGAGAAACCGTCGTCGCCGAAAGTGACCTCTACTCCATCCAAATGGTGGCTTTCCTTTCAAAGATCACTGTACAACTGTACACCTTGTACAACTTTAGCTTGCCAACATATAAAGCCCGGTTGCTAGCAGCAAGACTTGCTTTTATATTTTCTCCAACAGAATTACCATGAGTGACAACAGATCTCAGGTATTACTCTAAATGCCAAAAACATGATTACTGAACATTTTTGAATTGTGGCTGTACCTTATTTGTACCTATCTGGCCTGTACTCACCAGCATCTAAATTCACATCTATAGATTGAGTTTCGGTGCTCTTAATTCTCTATTTTTTTAAACAGTTAATAAAAGGTATAAATCGATGTTTGGAATTTTCTTTAAGTGTTATTGCCTCTTGATTTGTAGCAACTTCTGTATATAGGATGCGTTACTTGGTAGGTTTAAGGAACTGATTTATATATAAGAAATCTTTTATTTTATTTAACAAAATATATTTTAGTTAGCAAAAACTTTTTATTTGACTGATTAGGACCGACTAAACAACTTGGAAAAAACAAATGTTATTTTTATTTTGAAAATTGTTTTTTCATCGCACATTCGATTGATTGAAAATTCAATCAATTTGAAGGTGCGTTACCAGAGAAGGTGCGTTGTTTAGTCCCTGATTTATATGTTGATTCATTCTTCAAAATAAATCGCAACCTTAATTTTTGGTTTTTACCTGACTATAATGTACGCAGATACCCGTCGGATGCTTAATAGTACATTTGATACAACTTGCATCACGCCTGTCTAGGTATGAACTTTGATATTTTCTGCATAACTATATTTGAAATAATCTTATTTGAAATAGAGCCAATGAAGCTCTATTCTGCAAAAAAATTCAAGCATAAAAATCCGCAGTCCCTTATTTACAGTTAGTTTTGTCTTTTTTCATGATATTGACCGCATTCTGGATATTTCCGTGGTAGTTTTTATCAAGACATTTAGAGTAGGGCAATCCCATACCTTTCAGACCTACTATGATAATAGATTGGTGGTTGTTTTCTCTTCTCTGGCTTTGGATCTTTATTGCGTTGCAATGTTGTTTGTTCAATATATTCTGGCTGCTTTTGGTGTTCACTATGCTGGGTCTTTTCTCGCGCTTTGTGCTCAAGCCCAGCAGCTTCATCTTTGTCAGTAGCTTTCATGGTCATTGTTATTGTTATCATTTTTGTTACCAATTAATACAACCTTCGTATTCCATTTCCGGGTGGATTTACTCTAGAAATTGAAAGTTGTCCTATTAGCTGCTGTTGTGAATAGACCTTTAAACGAATAAACTTCACGCAGCACCCCATTACACCTCTTACTTCATCTTTACATCTCAATAAATAAAATTTTTGCTTTAATGTTGACGTTATCGACATTAAAACAAAATATAACGGGATAGAGCCGTGTCTCTTGAATTGAAATTATAGATTGTATATAGTTTGTAGGCTTCCATCTTATCCTGTGATGTTCCCCTCCATAAATTTTTTGATATTCGGTAACTTTTTCAGCCACCCAGATTTGCCGAAACATTTTTTTCAAAATCGGCCATGAATACTAATTTGTGTTTTCGAAATCTCAGCAACAGTTCAACTAAACTAGACTACAGATTTGGTCCTACAGATAATTGATCGTTCAATGTGTTACCATATTTTGATGTCCTGGCCAAACCATCAAAAACAACTCGCTACTTAGTTGTCCTATTACTCTGTCCTGTAATACCCCAACTTTTGTAAATCTTTTTTGAAATGCCATTGAACTTCCTACTGTGTTTTGGTAGTGTTTAATACAGAACAGTTCCTCTTTGCTATAAGGATTTTCTTCGGTGACAAACGACATTTTCATCAATACTCTTCTATTTTTCTTTTCTTTTCTTTTTTATGTATACATTATATGGTTGCCTCATATGCAAAAGTAAATGAAGTTAGGTTTGCTACTATAGTCTGCCCCTCTGAACCACAAATCGTCCTGATTGGGAGTTCAGATGTTGTTTCAAACCTCGTTGTGCACGCTTTACTAGAGTTGGCATTGCATTTGCGTTCCCTCCTTCTGTATATGGGGTGAGGGCTGAAATATGCGATTCCTTCCAATAATTGAATTATTGACATCGTTTGTTTTTACTTCATTGGTAGTCGATGAAATCACCTTCGAGGTCCATATACGGTCTCGTCTAGGTGCTAATTTCCTGGAAAAACCTTTCGTGGTATTGCTTAAAACGGGGGTGTCAACTAGCAGTTATTTCTGGAATAAAATTTCCGAATTCGGTGATTGGTCGTAGATCATATTCTATTTCAGCACGACCTCTCAGTTCCCTACCGAATGTTAAAAATGCTGGCGTTTGTTCTGTAGCATCACTTTTACTACTATTCATTGCAAACCGTATTGCGGGTAATAATTCTTTCCATATCGTGTGTTCGTTTTTCACATACATAGTCAGTTTCGTTATCAAGTCTCCGTTTTTACGTTCTACAGGGTTCGCTTGAGGGTAATAGAATGGTGTTAAACGTTGTTGAATTCCAAAATAGTCACACGTGTATTGCATGATTTGACTTATAAATTGAACTCCATTGTCAGATATAATTCGACGTGGCAATCCATATCTTAGAAAAACCTCTGTTATCAAGGTTTTTGTAGTGGAAATAATTCGATAAACCAATCGAAGTAATAACCATCTTCGATGATTAGTATCCATTTAAACCCAGTTCCGGTTTTTGGTAATGAACCATGGCTAATGGAAAGGAACCTATTGGGCTTTGTACATGTCGAGATATTTTTAGTTTTTGACATTGTAAGCAATGCTGCGCCCATGTTAGGCACTCCACCTTGAGTCTCGGCCAAAAATATTTTTGAGACAACATACGAACTGTAGTTTTAACACCTGGATGTGAAAGTTCGTGTACACTTTCAAATATAGCGCGACGATATCCTTTTGGTATGCAAAAGCGAGCCCTTCCCGTTGTTACTTCACAGTATATATTTTTGTTTGTACCGAATATCGGAAACATCTCGAATTTAACTGAGTGTTTAGAATTATGAGCAACTTTAACTGTTGATCGTTAATTCGTTTATCCTAGACAATGCGTCTGCGACTACGTTGTCTTTGCCAGATACGTGCTGGATGTCTGATGTATATTGAAGTATTAAGTCTAGATGTCGCAGTTGTCTTGGTGAAGATTTTTCCAAATTTTTGTTTTGCAAAAATTAACGGTTTATGATTAGGGTACAGGGTAAAACTCCGGCCTTCTAAATAATTCTTAAAGTATTTAATTGAGGTATATGCAGCCAATAGCTCGCTATCATATGTGCTGTAACGTTTTTGCGTGTCGTTTAGGTTTACTGAGAAGAAACATAATGGGTGCCATGTGTTATCGAACTAAATCTATTGAACTAAACTATTTGCATCCATCTAGTTGATGACTAAAATCTGACAAGTATGGAATATTATACATGTCAGGTTTTGTTTGAGCGTTCAACGCTCGATAGTCCCCGCACGGTCTCCATTCACCCGAATTTTTTCGGACTAAATTTAGTGGACTTGCTGTTACTTGGACGACATATCTCCAATTCGATCATTTCCCGGAATTCCTTTTATGTGATACGGTACTACTCGCTATCAAGACGTCATGCTCTGGCGAAACAAGGAGGACCCGTAGTTTCGATGCAATCAGTTACTCCATGTGTAGCATCGTTAATTCCATATTTCTCTCGCATAATTTCTGGAAATTCTTCGATTAGGCGAACTATATGTGGGGGACATTTACTTGATGATATGTTTTACGTGATTCCTGCGGATGCAGTTGTGATTTCTGCGACACTTGTAATAACAACGGGCGACTTTGACGGGTGGATAATTTTGTTTCCAAACTTTCGATTCTCTTCAATAAGTAGTCATATTCTGTTGGAGTTTGATTATTGTGTGCAGCAGAAGTACTTGGTGTTTGGAGCAGGTTAACTTCACTACTGTTCGCCATTTGTACCTCCCATATTTGGTCCGCTATTTGGCATTGTTTGCTGATATCTTCGTTGGGCCATGTTGCTAGGAATGGTTGCAGCTTTCCTAGTGGATTTTGAGCCCATATCGATTTCAGTAATTCTTCGTCAACGGCTGCGTGTTCCACTTTTTGATTAAAGTTTGCGATAAAAGGCGGATGGTTTTTCATCTCCAATTGTGAGTGTACCCGACAAAAGCTGTTTTAATCGTGACTCGACGGATGACGAATTTCTTGAAGTTAATGAATTACATATTGTGTTTCGTCTTGTGGTGGATTTGCAATTATGTCCGCTACACTCTGCAAAACATCTTCCTCAATTTTTGACAATATGATGTCATATTTAACTTCGTCTGAGGTGATGTTATTTAATCGGAATTGTCCATCGGTAGAATGGTTGGGTGAAATAAAAAATCGTAAATTTCGAAACAAAGCTCGTTGGTTGAATGTGGTTTTAATGTCAGTAGTTCGGCTAATCCTTCAACGATTAACCAATTCTCGAACTCGGACTCAATTTTGCACTTTTTGTAACACTCGGCGTATAAATACTTGGTTTACAACGATGCACTAGAAAGTTGCGTATCATTTGTTACTACTCTATATATATTTGTTACTACTCTTCACCGCTGCCACGTGGATCTGCGCCGTCATTTATATTTCTTTCTTGATTATGAATTGTAAATTATAATTTTATTTATTGATTATGTCTTGTCTCCTCCGATCAGCAAACCCAAAAAAAAATTTTTTTTTTTTTTTTTTTGTTTTCTATTATGTTTGGTGCTGCCACTTATATCAATTAATTGATATACGTGGCAATACCAATTTGATTAGGTGCAGTGTCATCTATGATACATAGATGACAGTGTAGTCGCTACAAGAACATTCAAATTTAACATTCAATTTTGTTAAATTCGAAAGTGGACGAGCAACCTTAGAAAAGTTCTCGACAAATTTTCGATACTATGAAACTGGTTGGAGAAACATCTTCACTTGCTTAATTTTCGGAGGTTCCTTCATGTGGTGAATGGCAGTTATTTTGTCTGGATTTGGATGAATACCGTTTTCATCTATGCTGTCTCTGAAGAAAACACACTTTTCTGTATACGCAAGTAACTTAAATTTACATAGATTCTTAAATATTTCTTTTGTATCTGTTAGATGTTGCTCAAACTTATCAGAAATAACCACAATTTGACTTTTGATTTTTGGTAATCAAATGTCAAATTGTAACCATTGGAAGCGGCATATCCTTAAAACGATGCAGCTCATACGGTGATATGAACGCGGTTTTATCTTTATCTTCCTTTCGTATTGAAACCTGGTAATATTTTGAACGTATATCGATTGTAGTCATATGCAATGTTTTTTTTCCCAAGTGCAATAACTCGTCAATTCGGGACATGGAATACCTATCCGGAATGGTTATAGCATTGTCTATATGATCAATGCATATCTTGTAACTTCTAACTGGTTTCGGTACCATATATACCAATATTTCCCGTTTCTTTTTGGACATTTTATATGACGGAGCTGAAATGGGCTGATGAATTTTAGTCACAATACAATGTTCAACATAAGGTGTTGGTTCTCCCCCTAATGAGAAGCTATTCTTGTTGTTAATTAAAAATTTGTTCACCAAATCTCGTTCATGTTTTGATAACGAAGTACCCTTAGGCTAGTCTTAGAATAGCACCCGATGATATTTGGAACACATTGGTTGCATTAACCTTGTATAATAGTGGATAATATTCTGTTGAATCAGCAAATTTTCACTGATGCTTTGAAAAATCTAGGACTAGATAAGCTTGAGTATAACTTTGATGCACGACTAATTATCTTCGAATATCGTTGTTGATGATATGCAACGATGACCAAGTTCGTTCAATAAACAGCGTAACCATTTTGCTTCACAAATGCACTTTGCCAATGCCAAATATTCAGCTTCAGTTGACGAAAGACTGACAGTCGGTTGTTTTTGTGATAGCCAACTTACTTTATTGCCAAATACCATGAATACATAACCTGATGTTGATTTACGGTCGTTCTTATGACCAAATTTCGTTTCGCATACATGAAGTGATCAGCAGTACAACAGCTTTGAAATCGACTAAAAAAATCAAGTCGAGTTGTTTGAGTGGCATACGTCAAACATCTAATGAGCTCTCTACACGGCTGATCAGTCAAGTTATTTTTATCACCATTTGGTAAACTCAAACCATTTTCAATCGAAGTTGTCACCGATTTACAGTTGTTCATTTCAAATTTCATTAAAATATTTTTCAAATAACGTGACTGACTCAAGGCAATCGAATTATCACTTGAATTCCGTTCAACATGAATTCCCAAAAATTAATCAATTTTTTAACATCCACCATTTCGAACTCTCTTGCTAACCTTGGTTTAGTATCGTTGACCATCTGCACATTATTGGAAATAATTGCCAAGTCATCGACATACAAGAGAATATAACAAACGATGTCTTTTTCAAATTTTATATACAAGCATTGATCCGATTCGCAACGATTGAAAGAAATTTCAATAATGAACTTAAAACGCTCATTTCACACACGTGAAGTCTGTTTCAATCAGTATAATGATTTATTCAACTTGCAAACCATTGATTTGTCTTTCACAAACCCTTCTGGTTGTGTCATGTAGATATCTTCCAACAATATTCCGTTCAGAAATGCACATTTTATATCCATCTGATGCATTTCATATCCAAAATGATTGACGATTGACAATAAAATTCGAAAAGTTGTTAGCTTGGCCATTGGTGAATACGTTTCATTGTAGTCAAAACCTTTTTTTTGCGAAAAAACCACGAGCAACAAGTCTTGCTTTGTACTTATCGACATTGTCATTTGATTTAAGTTTTTTCTTAAACACCCATTTGCAAGTAATAGCTTTACGACCAGTTGGTAACTTGCACAGAGGCCAAGTGTTATTTTTTAACAATGATGAAAATTCATCATTAATTGCCATCTCCCATTTTGGCCAATCAGCACGTTTCATTGCATCGTTCATCGTAACCGGATCATTTGGACAAATTCGTCAGCTGAAAATGCATAACCAGCAAACCAAGTTCCCGGTTCATATCCGTACCGATCTGGTTTTCTTTTTATCACCACGGCACAATTCATTGTTGTTAGCCATGCTATTCGAAGTACTGTGGGCATTACCATTTATGTTACCGACGCCATCTAAATTTGCATCGTGGTTATGTTCACATTCATCATCAATGTCATCGCCATTTATTGGTGAACGATTCTTAATATAATTTGCGCACAAAACAACTTTGTTGCAGAATCGACGACTTAATCCACTCGACAAAAGCATTGTTCTTGCGTTTTTAACCACAGTATACGATTAAAACGTTCAGATACTGCATTCATTTCCGGATTGTAAGGTACCGTGAAATTCAGCCAAATACCCTTATTGACACAAAAAGATTTAAATTCTTTTGAGCAATACTCTCCGCCATTATCCAATTGTAATTTCGCAATTCTTTTCCCATGTTGCGTTTCAGCCATAGCAACATATTGTTTGCAGTATACCATGGATGTACGTGAAAAATCATCAGTAAAGCCAACAAAAAACCTCGAACCGTCATACGCCATTTCACTCATTGGACCACTGACATTGGTGTGAATCAATTCTAAAACTCGCTTAGAACGGATTACCTTTCTGGGTGGATATGGTAATACGTTTGCTTACCAATTACACAAGATTCACAAAACTTGTCATCGATATTTACCTTAAATTAGTTCTTAAATAAAACGTTTTCGTTGAATTATCTCCATTGAAAAATGTCTTTATATAAATATCACCTTTTTGCTTTCTCACTAACGATGCGCTAGCTTTTGCCGTTAAAATACTTATCGGGTCAATTCTATGCATGGTATTGAAAAATACTTTATTGTTAACGATATGATGAGTTGCGCCCAAATCAAGAACAAAGTTTATCTTTTCAAAATCATTCTTTGATGTTTAAGCACCCATGCAGCATGACGCAGCATCACCGTTACTCCCTACTGACTCACTAATGACATCTTCTTGTTCACAAAGCAAAAACTCTGGATTGTCATCTTTCTCAGCACAATTTGCACCAACACTTTTATTTTTGTACACAATATTTTTCTTTGACAATTTTACTCTGCAATTGCTTGATGTCATCACCATCTTTGTATCGCATTGTCATTAGCTGTTTTCGCAACAACAATTGACCGGCAACACTTGCGCTCAAACACACCAATTAATGTATCATATATTTCCTTCGCGAACTGTTTGTCTTTAATCTACTCCAGTTGAGAATCACCAATACAGTGCTCTAATCCTCTCACTTTTAACTTCATCTTTCGCATCAACTGGAACATCGCTCAATAACGTGTCCAACGTGTTTTAACTCGAAATTTACAATTCGAGAAATTCGAACCATCAAATGGTTTTACTTTTTGCATATAAGATTCCATAATTCTTTAACTCGCTCAATATTGTGAAATTAATTAAAAAAAAATAAAATGTCCAATGCACGAAGCAACCGATGAACTAAACTATATTATAATATACGAAACAATCCTCTCAGCATGGATGGTGGTTTACAACGAACAATGATTAGAAAGAAAATTACAATGCGGTCACACTCACTTTGCTTGCTGGGCAACTTACAAATTACAGTGTATACTGTCATATTTTACGTTTTTCGTAGCTGAATCAGTTTTCAGGTAATAATAACAAACTGCTTTTTTACTCTGGACACTTTTATATTTGTTCGAATTTGTTCACCAGCTCCATAGTCTTCCCAAAAATGCTCTTTTTCACGAGCCGCCGTTAATAACTCTTCAAAAAATATCGGTTTTGATGTTTTCGGCTTGTGTTTTTAAAAAAAATGTCCTTTTAGGTTTGATAGGCAGGTTTTTTTTTCTGTCCAAATGTTGTATTTAAAATTACTATGGCTTCATCAAATATTGATACTGTATTCTTGATGCCCTGCTACCACATGGCTCTTTGTGATGCCTTCAAAGAGCGTAGGTAATCCTTTGAGAGCATTTTCCTTTTGAAATGTTGGTCGTTCTTTATAAATTTGATTCCACTTCTGAATTTATAGTTCCATTAAAACACGAAGTATATTTAGCAAAATTACTATCACTATTAACACTGTTAGTAGTTTCACGTTTTGCTTCGTTATTTACATTTTTAGCTCGAATCATTTGTAACAATACTCTTGAAACCGATCGTTTGCAATGACTATATTTGAATTATTTTCTATGTTTATTATATATAGTATTTTTCCCCGGAGATTTATTTACTTTTGGAGGCATTTCTAACCTAGCTAATGATTTATAAATTAACCACTTATTACTTCACTTATAAAATGACAAATCAAATTCGATGACTTAATGATTTTCTGCCGACCTCGTGTTGGTGTTTTAAATAACTAATTTTATTCGACGAACAATAAAAGAGATGGTTGACTACTAATTATGCAAAATTTTCCGTAATTTAATTCCACCAAGTCGAATTAATATTTTCCACCCCACAATTATTTAGTATATACCCGTGATCAATACTCTTCTATTTTTTTTATTTTTTTATTCTCTTGTATACAATATAGGGTTGCCTTATATACAATTTATACAAACGTAAATGAAGTTAGGTATGTTGCTATAATAGGCACTTTCGATTGACATGAATCAACAGAATAGAAATTGAGTTATTATTTAGATAATTCCGTTGCTATTTTAATAATTAAGCTACTGAAGTGATTTGGGTGTTTGAATGGTATTTCAGATAAATGTCAAAAAAAAATCATTTTAAATTTGGCTTTTGTTTACTACAGCGGGACTAAAAATAAAATATAATTTCATGCATATATTAAAATCTTTAGAATTTGCTATAAAATACAATATATATATATATATATATATATATATATATATATATATATATATATATATATATATATATATATATATATATATATATATATATATTATTACGTATATATATATATATATATATATATATATATATATATATATATATATATATATATATATATATATATATATATTTATATATATATATATATAGCTGCTCAATTTTTTCAAATGAATTGACAGGTCCGAATCGAACAGTCAAATCACTTCAGTTGATTCAGTTAATTTTGTTTATTCATGTCAATCGAAAGCGCCTAATGTATCACGATTCTCCGTCTCTGTACCAAATACTTTTAAGTACTTTACATATTACCGGCTCCCCTCGACTGTTTCATATTCCACAAATACGAAGCCTATTATTGCTCTTTCATATTACAGCATCGCTTCGTTGTTTTATAATTTTGCATATGTCAAATATATTTTAGTTTGATTTGTGAAGTTAAGTGGTGAAACTAAAAGTTTTTGACGTTAATTAATAAATAATTATAAATAAATAAATGGCAATTCTTAAAAGAAGTAAACTCTCGTAGAAAAAAATAATTTCACATACATACGCTTTGTGCGACTTTGAATTCGATTGTGGAACGCAGTGTGGAACGAATTTCGTACTCTTCGTAACTAATTTCATAGCGTTATATTTTTATTTTTGAAAATTATCAATAATTAAAATTTAATTAGTTAATAACTATTTTGATCAATTACTTTCAAACTTAATTTTTTCAATCAAATAAATCTAATTTATAAAGTTAAAAACTTTAAATAAAAAAAAGTTATTTTCGCAGCGCAAAGCTGAGGTGGTAATATGTAAAGTACTTTACTCCATGTGCTACTTTAGTAAAGTACTTTACTTCATGATACATGTGATGAATGTATCATGGATAATGGATTGTAATGTTGGTTGCGTTATGACTGGTTGGTCGAAATAACTTTGTATGAATGAATCGATAATGTTGTCATATATTTTACAAAGCTTTTGATACACCCCGATGAAGTTTGCATCGTTACTCGCAAAATGTCGAACAAGTGATAATGGCTCGCTTCGTAACAGTCCCTTCAAATTATTTTATTTTGAATAATACTTATCGCCGAGATCTCAAGCATTAGGCTCTATACCTCTTAATTATTCTGCAAATTCAGTTTTGGATAGAATGAAGTGAGGGAAAACGACATGAACATCACTTCTATAAGCCCCAGTTTTGAATAACGGCGTTATTCTGGTTATCTTTCATTTTTGAAGAAATTTTCCCAAGCTCAGCGACTGATCGAACTCAAATTCCATTACTACAAGCACTTTGAGGCTTACGAACTATTCGTTGGATAAACACGTCTTCGGTACATACAATTTTAGCCAATTACTTTTCTATATCTGATACCGAGCTGGTACTTCGACTAGTGATATAAGACGATCAAATAATCGGCTGATGCATTACTGCAAAATAGTAGCATTATTCTGTCCTTCGGAACTTTGAACCCAGTAGCAGATCTTTCATTATTTGAGATGTATGTGCGTTTAGCAGTTTTTTTCCAATTTTACCGCCAAAATGTCTAAGTTCCTTGTATTTAAAAATTGGAAGGTATGCACATTCCAATTCTCAGATTATTTGCTAAATCAATGATATCTACAGTGGTATATGTATTTGGCTGCAGATTTGAATATATCCGTTATATCCTTCTATATAAGGATATAAAGGATATATTTGAATATATCCGTGGATCCTTTTTGACCACCTTGTGCGTTGATGTCTGCTCATTTTATTTGCTCAATTTGCAACTGATCTATTTAATTTGGAATTGATTGTATTTTAGAAAGCCATCCTATATCCAGTTACTATGTCACAATTATAATGTTTAAGTTGCAGCAGTTATGACAGTACAAACGCAGACTTTTATATGGTACTATCCCCTGGATACATCCCCTGATACATGGTAAATTTGTGAGGCAAAATGGTTGTGACATTTTATTCCGTCAGCGGAGTGTTTCGCCTCAATATTATGTAAGACATCGATTTGTATGCTATTCAAAGGAGAGCTATACCGCTATAGGTTAGCAGCCAAAATTATACACCTCCAGAAGAAGACGAGTCCAATAAAAACTCCGAATTAAAAACGGTCTATGAAACAGTTAATGGGAGATCTTCCAGCAGCAAGAGTTACTCTAACCAGACCATTCACACACAGGAATAGATTACGCCGAGCCATTTCACCTGCGACATTCGCCAGGACGAGGTAATAAAAGCTATAAAAGCTATTTAGCAGTGTTCGTCTGTTTCACAATAAAGGCCGTTCACTAAGAAGTAGTAAGCAACCTGTGTTCTGAAGCATTTTTAGCGGCGTTTAAACGCTTTGTAGCATGTCAAGGTCATTGTTCTGACCTCTACAGTGACTGTGGTTCCAACCTTATTAGAGCTTCGAAAATTATGAAGAACGATCTGATCACTGCATTGAAACAACTACTCGAAAACCTAGCGGAACAGCTTGCAAAGGGCACCACACATGGGTGGACTAAGGGAAGCGGCAGTTAAGTCCGTAAAGCATCATCTACGCAGGATAATTGGAGAACAACATCTAACATTTGAAGAGATGACAATACAATTATTTATCAAATAGAAGCATGCCTAAACTCGCGACCGTTTCTTCCACTATCATCAGACCCCAATGACTTTTCAACACTAACACCGGGACATTTTCTAATAGGAGAACCACTCCGAATTGTACCAGAACAAACCCTTCTAAATCAAAAAATCAACTATAACTAACACAATGGAGACTTTTACAGAAAATAACGCAAGAATTCTGGAAGATCTGGCTAACTGAATACGTAGTACTGTTACAGAAGCCAAGTAAATGGGATAAAAAAGAACCAAATATAGCAAAGAGAGAGCTTGTACTCATTCAAGACGATGAGCTGCCTCTTGGAAAATGGCCTCTAGAAAGAATTAATGAAGCCCACAGTGGTAAAGATGGTTTTGTTAGAACTGTAACGGTTAAAACCAGCAAGGGAAGATTACTCAAAAGCCCCATTACTAAGATTAGTCGCTAGCCGATTGAAGACAATAAACAATGCGAGCCGATACCTTTGCCGGAGAAAACACAAACAGATCTAGCAGCAGCCAATAATACCACAAAACAACAAAAGCGGGTGACAAGAGCAAGCTCCAAGTCCAAACTGCTACTTCACAGTCTCGCAATACTCTGCGCATTAGGAGTAGTAGCCCTGCCACCACCGACAAAATGCAATATAACGAGATTTATCTCCCATCCATTTTGCAAAAATTGGGCAAGGAAGTCTAATCAACGGAGAATGGAGGATAATAACTTACTCTAATCTCACTTCATATTGGACAGAGCTAGATTACCTTGGGAACGTTGCTCGTCAACTAAGCAATATATGTTCAAACGGAACACTTACAACACCAGCACAGACTGATCCTTTTAAATACTGTGAAGCTATTATTGTTTCACAGATAAAATCTCTTTACAAAGAATTAAAGGAAAAAAATGAAATCTTAAATACTTTAGGCGGGAACAAAATTACCCGCAAAAGAAGAGCAACTTTCGATTTTGTAGGTACGATTGCCAACGAATTATTCGGAGTACTAGATCAAAGGGAAGGAAAGGCTTACAGAGAACGCATAGAAAATTGAAATACCAACCAGCAGCATCATAAGGAATTATTACAAAACCAAATGTCGATACTAGAGTCAACTATCAACGTCATGAAACACATCCATGAAGAAACAACCCAGAAATTTGAGGCATACCACCAAATACTAACAACCATTCTGTACCATGAAGAAATTACAGATCTTGCTATACACACTATACTGGAAATGATGAAGCTAAGAAACTTTCAAACCGCCATAATCAGCACCATTACAGATGTCCATCAAGGCATCCTCGATCCGTTGATCCTAACTCCGCACCAACTTCAGGAGTTGATCAATCAAATCATCCCTAACTTAAAATTAAATCAAGCTATGCCATACCGAAGAGAAGATATAGCCGCTATTTATAAAACAGCCACCGTCAAAACCATAAAAATTGACGCAACCGTCATATTCGAGATCAAAATTCCTTTAGTACAGAGGGCTCGATATAATATATACCACGTTATGGCTGTCCCAACGATGCACCAGCAAGAATACATATACATCAAACCATCATCAGATTATTTGTTGATTGCGATTCAAGAAAATCAATATATATGGCTCTCTTCGGATGAACTGAATACCTGTACTAACCTTAATGACAAATATATTTGTAACTAAAACATTTATTTAGAATTACTGGACTAGCTCCAACCCACGGTAGGCGCACTAATCTCTTAAATAAACACATTTTTCTAAGGAAAGGGCCACTTTCCATTCGTATTTCAGGTATAACATCACTTTGCTATACTAATCGAATAAGATCAAAACAATTGTTCCACAAAGTATCACTCTAAATATCAAGATCTCGGCGTTAATGCAATCAACTCTAGGGGACCGAATTCCTCGTAGAAAAGGAAATTTCCCTTTGTACATCTCCTCAGTTAGCACGATGTGTTCCTGTTTCTTGACAGGTTGACTAGTCTCGTGCGTAAACTTATAGCTTAGACATACAAGTATAATCAACTGCTTTCAAATCTAATACAGCCTTTTTCAACCGGAGCCTGAGACACCAAAATTGCCGAGGTCATCTCTATTGTAAAGCAATGTAAAACCTTGGGGCACATATGGTCTCTACTTTTAGGCCATCGAATTTCTTGGAAAGCAACGAGTTCCAAGCGATACTCTTTCATTGCTGATTACAGTGCCATCAAACGCGCCTGGTTTTCTTAGTGACTGCACGGTTCACGTACCAATCCTAAACTGCGTGTCCATTAAAATAACCGAGGGTTGAGTTAAATTTTACTGGTATCCATATTTTTAAGTCGCCTCTTACGATAAGCCAATGATGCTGTGGTAGAATTATAAGAATAACATGCTCGTTTAGAAGTCTTATACGAGGCATGGAAGTGCCCCCAACAACAGGGGCTAACATGTATTCGTGTTATGTACACATAATAATCACGACTTGAGTCAGCCCATATATAGATTTCTTATCAAACTTTAACGCGTATATTGTTTAAAATTCGACTAGAAAAATTTATTAATTTCAAGTTTTTTTTTTTATTAAATTTATTTTCAAACTATTTTAGTCGATTACGTGACCATGTACTTAATGTATCGTTAACATTTTTTTCTAAATTACTATCGTGTATTTTAATGTCATGGCATTTACACAGGCATCAGTCGAGTAGGCAATTAATCGATGTGTAACTTAAATTTTATCAAAAGTGTGGTAATTTTTGTAGTGGTATAGTTTTGAAGTTAAAGACCAACTATATTAGTTGCCATATGTGTACAACAATTTAATGTATCGTAATTTATCCTTATTGTAAAGGATTTAATGATTTGTGGACAGCTGATCATATTCTTTGTTGGTTAAGTAATATTTGTACGTGGTATTATGACACACAGTTTATATATATATATATATATATATATATATATATATATATATATATATATATATATATATATATATATATATATATATATATATATATATATATGCGTGTAAATTAAAAATTCTATTGGATATTTACCCACTTTACTTGAATATTGGAAAATATTTTTTCTACCAATTCTTTTTTGACTTCACTACCAATTCTTTTTTGACTTCACTTATTCTACTAGAATAAGTTATGAGGCAATGAAATTCGTCCTGAGATCGGATCAACCGGCACCTTTCCCTTCCCAATTTCCGGCAATTGATGTCACAATATCTCAGCTGATCGATTGTTTTGCCTTTATTGTTAACAAAGTAAGTAAGTTATTTCGTTCGCTGGTGTTGGTCGCGGAATTACAGGTAATGTTTGCCTGAAATGTCCCGCAAGCAATATTAATGCGTTCCCAAATGATCTAATGTTTTCACGTAAATTTTGTAATGATCGATCAAGAGTCCGAGCGATTTTTTATGTGACATTGTGGATTCATCCCAAACAATAAGTTTGTATTGCAATACTTTACCCATACCGGATGCTTTGGAAATGTTGCGCGTGGGAGTTTCAATGAATTGCATGTTCAATGACAATTTCAAAGGGAAATAAACGGTTCTTCCACCTGGTAGCAATGTCACAGCTACTCCGGATGACGCAATAACTAAGGCTATGTCTAATTAGGAGTGTTGTACCAGTTCATTTTGGCGCATCTAAGAAGAAGATTTCTCCAACTCCATTTTAGGCAGTTTGTATTATTTGATCGTAAATATATTTTTGCTCAAGTGATGTCAGTTTGTTCAAAACTTAATTCTATATCGAACGAAGCAGCAACATATCGATTATGTGATGGCATTCCCAATTCATTGACATCTTTGTTCGCGATTTCTGGGCATAAATTTTCAATCTTTATTAACGCATTATTGTAGATTTCTCAATCTTTATTAACGCATTATTGTAGATTTGAATTTTCCTCGCGTGTTCAACGGAGAATATTTTCAGCGATTTGCAATTTATATTTCTCCCGTAACTCTGTTGAAGAAGAAGGACAAAACAAATAATGTACAAATTTGATTTGGATGTGACGCGTCATTAATGCATAGATCTAGGTCTGTGTTGGTCATTCTCCAATAAATTCAGAGCTTAACATGAACTGCGGAAAGTTAAATGTGTAACGTATTATTATTAAACAATAGTGGAATGTAACTTAAATTATTTTATTTATAAATTATTTAAGTGAATTATTATTATTTTAGATGATTTCACAATATCATTTGACACAAATTAACCAAATGTCGTTCACTGCGTTTTACAGTCACTTCCCCTGACACCGATGTATTTTTCAAATTTTTGACATTACACAACATCGACATCACATTATTGCAGTGAACACACCCAATGACATAGTTTCAAACGTCAAGTTAAAATATATATAAAACTGTGAAGAAAAATAATAGTGTGCGATATTTATGATTATTTATAATAATTGTCATAGCAACGAAAAAATTCAAATTTTTATTATGTGGTGGAATCCTCCTAAACTAATTGTATTGGGATTACGATACTGCGTTTTAGTTAGAGTGTCAAATAATAGGTGCGCTACTTCCCATGTGTTTATTACTTTTACTACAAAAATTTAAATATTAAAAAAAAATTAAAAATTTTACTATAATTAATAAAGTTAATTCCTTGATAATCATATCAATTTTTTAATATTTAAAAAGAAAACAAAAGTTGGTTTGCTTGAAAATTAAATTCCACAAAAATGTTTATTGATTTATCTTCAGCCTAAATTTTTGTTGTCTACAATTATATCCACCTCAACAGGTGAAATTTCTCTCATTTGAGAAATTTTGAAATTTTAGTCTACCACTAAGTCAACTCCCGGATTCCTATAAGTGGGAATATTGGGATAGCAAATCTGGACATTATTAAAACTGCAGAAACTATACAGTGTTTTACAATTTGAAAATAATTTTCCAGAAGTAAATTGAAAACAGTGTTAATAAATAGTTACTACCATCCACCAATACGAACTGATGTAGCTGTAAAATTTTCTCGAATAAATCGTTTTGGGTCCGAATGTTTAATATTTTTTTAATGAGTATGGCAGTATTTTATTTTCTTTGGGCAGTTGAATTCGATATATAACATACTATATGAGGCCTGTGCTTATATGTGGAATAAGGGCAAGTTAATGTCGATGATCTAGATTAATTAGGCTATTGCATTTTAGAGCGATAATTTTCGTTCCATAAATTGCCAGATGAAATTTAACTTTTGACTAAAATTGTCTTTGACTGATTTAATTTTGACTAAATAATTTTCTATATTTGATTAGACAGCGACATGAGCTCCATTTCAATTGTTCAATATTTTTAGATGCCATAAGGTTTTGCTGTTACACGTGTATAAATTAAAATCTGCTGACTTTAACTACTTAACAAAGAGGAATGCTGCACCATATCGGTGGTATAGATAGATCAAAGCATTATTTGTTGTAATTCGAAATAATAGCTGCATTTCTTGACGAAATGTGATCTAAATCAGTTCACGAATTACATAGAAAGCAAAGACGTAAATTGAACCAAAATCGTTTTTTGATTACAAATGGTGAACTAAAAATTGTTCTGCTATTAAAATATAGTGGCACAATAATTTTTTATTTCATGGTTGGTAGCAGTGAAAAAATCAAATACGGAACTCATTCAAAACCAAAATAAAACAAATAATTTACATTTTTTGTATTTGAATTTATCTAGTCGTCGTTTGTTATAACTTCAAACGACATAAAAGCAATGCGTCGAATAAATTATTTTGACAGATAATTTCATAACAAGATGGATGTTTTTTGACAACAAAAGAATTTAATTTTGAGTAGTATACCATACTACCATATACCATATATGGTTCCTTTAAGCAGCGGTAATACTAACCTCAAGGATTTATTTTGTAAATTTTTGTGTTGTTTCATGAAACATGAAAAATTTAGATTGGAGTGAATGATGTGTAAAAGAACCACTGGATTCATTTGTACTATTCTCAGCTTTGGTTGGTCTCAAAATTAATGAGACTAAAACTAAGTATATGAGGACAGATTTTAAAGACAGGACAATTTGGGTTTTCCGGAGAGCCAAAAGTAAAAGTAAAAAATGGAGTATAATTTTTAAAATGTAGAAAAGCCTTAGTAGACGAATGTGCTGGATGTTTAATTTTTGCAATTTACTCATTTTGTCTGTATCTGCTGGATACGCTCAGTACAGGATCACACTATGATTTCCAATAACATTTTCGATAACCTTCTTAGTTTGTTCGGATTGGCAAAAATCAAAATGTCACGTCACGTCAAAATGGGTTCGGCATCACTTCATAATATTTTTCATCAAAAGATTATATAAAATTTTTATTTTCTATTTAATTTTCACACCTAGTAAACATCATAATTATCGTTACCTATATATGAAAATAGATACATTTATTATCGCGTTCGTGAACCTGAACTTCCGTTTTCAATATAATTTTATCATGTATCTATACGCGAATTTTTACGCGAATTTGTATCTATAAGCGACTACATAGTAATTTAGTTTGGATAGAGACATGCCCCAGTTTCCAATCTCAGAGGGAGTAAAGTGGATTTTTAATCACTGTAATGTAGTACTTTAACAATTAAAAATGTATATTAATGACTTCGGCCAATCGTCAAACACAAATAGACGCCAGTTTAATTGCATGGATTAAAGGCTTTTCCAGTGGCTGTAAAAACGATAAGTAGTTGAAATAATACGAGGCCTGAAAGGTCAGAATCACGAGATCCGTATAGCTGATTTATTTACTAGGTAACTAAACTAAACGATAAAAGCAATTGTATATGGGCAGAAACGTCAGCCGAGCACGAGAATCCCACCATAGAAGATTTTTTTGAATTTTTGCAGTGGGCGGTATCGGTCGAACTAAAACTGACCATACTAGAGGTCGAGTTTTAATCTTTCGCTGCCGCCAGAAAGTTCAACATTCAAAGTCAGTGCTTTGATACTATCGCAATTAATATCACTTAAATCGGAAGCAAATCTGGATGTCATACTAGATATTTTAATAAACAGAATCTACCGAAGTAAAGTTAACCAATCCTCAGATTATCTATAGGTAACACCAACAGTGTCGCATTTCAGAGTCTCAAAAGTATGGAAAGAGAATGTCAAAAAGATCCTGAACTTAATCAACCACCAAGTTGTGAGTGGTCTTCGATGCATCAGCAAAGTGTAACTGTGGTCATTCTCTTCCACCATCCAGCCATGTTTCTAGCAGATAAGATAGCAATATCAGCTGATGTAAAAAGATGTATCGGCTGACTTATTATCAAGTTCACCGTTTCTTGCAATAAGATGTCTGTATTCAAATCGAGAAAAGCATACGTAGATAATCTAATGGCAACAGTAGATAGCGTCAGAAGGATTGCAATTAAAAAAAGGATATTTCTAATCAGTTGCAGCAATATGATTTTAGGATTGGGTGAGCAAAACCACGGTTTCAAATTATGTTAAACTTCTAGGAGTAAGTTGGACCCCACAAGTTGACCTTCAAGTTGTATTTAAAAACTAGTACTCCAAAAAGAAACTACCATTATAAAACGAACGATTATTTTGGAGGCAAGCAAACTCTTCGACCCATTTAGTTAGCTAGCACCTGTTGTTGTATAACTTAACAGTTGTATGAAGACGCTTTGGACTTTACATTTAAACTGGAATGATCTGGTACCACCATAAAGCAAGCTCATCAGTGGGATACAATTTGTTCTGATCTCCAGGAAGTCAAGCAAATATCAAACATATCAGTTGAAAGTTGAGATCGATGGATTTTGAGATCCATGGATCTTTGCCAGTAAATGGAGACAAGTACCATCATTACAAAACCCAGGAGATTAAACCAGTCGTGTGGGCATGTTTACCAAAAAAAATTGATAATACTGTGGGAAAAGTTACTGTGTCCTTGAAAATCGTGGCTGCTTTTACAAGATGACCTTACCTGCGTGGATTTCTTTGAATGCACTCCTTGCTCAAATCAAAAGAAATAACTTATCTTCTTTTATCATAACTTAAGTAACACACCGTTACGTTAGGGTCTTTAATTTTTCACTTGGTCCGATGTTGAAGCTGAGACAAATATTCGTAATGCCATTTTTCCAGAACTGTTGGTGTAATTGATTAACTAACTCTCATCTCTGGTTGATATATCCATATTTTTATTCAAAATAAAAACAAATCATTTTCCAGGGGAGCCACGAAGATCCATATTACTTAGATCATTGGATAAAGGACACAGAGGACGTGAATTAAGACATGGTTCAATCATGAATAGCGTGGTGGGTAGTTTCCCATACGGAAACGTCTGATTTCTAAATACACGGCATCATAAATGATGTGCTCTTGGAGGTATATAGGGCCATGTAATGATCTGTGTTGAAAAAATATCCTCATGATGGTTGCCTTGGTTCAATCAGAGAAAGTGAAACTGCAATGTGTCTAGAAGTAGTAGGACTAAAAGGTCGACTACACGAACGGGTTGAGATCATTCGAGTATCTACATAAACCCGCAGAGTAACTAAAAATCAGTAAGGAGTCCTGTGTTCAGGCAGTGATAAGCACAGTTGTGTCAGTACTTAAACTAAGTTTCCCTAATTCTTCAAATAACGGGTAAATAATGCAATGGAAACCTTGCAATTCAGAAGAGCTTGAAGATATCAAAATCACTATCATATAACGCAAACCAAAGAAATACACCGAGAGCACGAAATACCTTACTACTAAAACGCAGAGTATATATCGGCTACTCTTCCTGCCAGGTAACCGACTATGAACAAGTTTTAAAGTGCTTTAAATGACATGCATTTGGGCACATTGTTAAGTCATGCAATGTTAAAGAACAAATTTATGGACATTGCTTAGAGGAAGGGATTAACAAAACCTTTGACTACTCTCTGAGAAGCAGAGTATGCATAGCATATAAAACAACTTTGAACTTAGTAATTCTAAAAACTGTATATGATGATTAAAAATCACATAAACTGTCCTTTGAGGATTTTCAAAACCAAGGCTGCCATAGGTATGTTTAACCAGGACTTAGAGGTACTTGTAATCTCACAATTATGCGACTCACATTGTGTGTGTGTTGAGGTTAGGTCTGATTTGGTTAACGTTTATCTAATCACTATCTATTTTCAATACTCTGATGAACCAGTGGACTACATAGACAAAGCAAGCCAGCCAAGCAACTATTGCCACCATGGGATTTTTCCGAGCATGAAAAGACAGCAAAGTTATTATCATTAGGAAGGCAGGTAAACGAGATCCCACCGACCCAAACTCAAATAGGCCAATCATTCTACTATCTGGTAAATTAGTCGATAAAATGATAACTAGGTAGGTTGTTGTACGTGTTTCGAGACAGTGGCAAATATAGAAAATCGAGAAAATCGACCCGCAGAGGATGCTATGGTAAAAATGATCAACATAGTAGGGAAAATACGAGTGGCAGAGATAGATAAGATGACAACTTCATCATCAATGTCAAGCAATTATTGCTTGGGCTAGTACGAATTTGGGTGACCGCTTGTGAACATCATAGAAGAATTAGCACTTTCTTCTATGATGTTCACATTCCATGGAATGGAATGAAAACTCCACCCAGGCTGCATTCCAGTTTATGCCTTTCCCAGCAGCCCGGCATTAGTGGGCCAATCAATCGCTAATCAGAATTCAACAATTATTTACAGAAACGATAACACCGACTATCGAATAACACCATGGCTATCGGACACGGACACGATCGAAAACTAGAACGTCAGAACTCAACGATAATCCACCAATAAGTAAGTGATGAATCTGGTCAAATCTTAACAACAGATGAAACATATTGAAGAGATGAAGGAAATATTTCGAGAAGTTAGTGGTGTCATTGCTAAAATGAAGAATAACAAGGCCTCTGAAACGGACAAAACATTCATAGGATTCATAGGAAACGTATCCACAACTGCAAGTAATGAACACCAATAATAACAGAGGTATGAAATATTTCTATTTTACTGGTAAAATACTGTGAAAATGGAAAGAAGACGTGAGAGAATGCAAAAACTG
This sequence comes from Tipula confusa, assembly GCA_963556175.1. Classification (NCBI taxonomy): domain Eukaryota; kingdom Metazoa; phylum Arthropoda; class Insecta; order Diptera; family Tipulidae; genus Tipula; species Tipula confusa. Next base: position 151,344,106 of record OY744476.1, on the reverse strand, counting down.
AACAAAATTTCAGCGACATAATTAACTCGAAACTTTGGAAGGAGCAGGCCGGCCTAAGACCAGAACCTCAAACAAAGTGAATTTTACAACAACAACCAAGGAGTAAGACAAAGATGTGTACTCTCGCCACTTCTGCTCATAGTAGAGCAGATCCCGTTGGGGGACGCAATATCTAATTTCCTCATGACACTACCTAATGTGTCATGAGGAAATTAGATATTGCGTCCCCCAACGGGATCCATTTGATATTAACGGATAAACTCAATAATCTGGAGTACGCAGATGACATACGCCTTCTAACACACAAACACGCCGACTTGCAACAAAAAGTGCATAAGCTATCAGATCTAGCGAAAGAGGTAGGCCTCAAAATAAATATCATGAATAAGACAATGAGGCTAAACCACGGATGGAACAGATGAAGACATCAATAAACGGATCAACAAAGCCAGAACAACTTATAACACGCTACACAAAGCCTGCAACTCATATGTCTAATCCCGCAACACCAAGGTTGCTCTATAGATTTTGCTCTATGGCTATGAAACCTGGAAGCATACGCAAAAATCAGTAACAAGCTACAGGTGTTTGTAAACAAATGTCTTAGAAGAATATTGAGGTGCTTCTGATGGCCCAACAAAATTACAAATGTTGAGATTCTAAGGCAAACAAGTCAAACAGTTATTGAAACCGAAATTAGGAGTGGAATCCGCAAGGAAAAATTAAAGTTGGATAACCATCTGTAACATGGAATAGAACGATGCTAACAGCAGTGAAACAACACGGGAAAGCTTGGGCGGAAATTAAATGTATAGCGCCCAACAGGTTTAGATGGTACAGTCTAGTGGACGCCCTATTCTCCTAAATTGAAAATATAGGAAAACAAAAAAAATAGCAGCCATTTTCGAATAATTTTATAATATAGTTGGAAGCAAAAAAATCGGCATATACGATTTTTGTCGTTAGGTGGTTTACTTGGTTATGATATCACTATCACTTCTGTCACTTTTTCATTAGGGTGGAACAAAGTTAAGTCTGAAAGCGGTTCGAGTAGTTTCTTTAAGTTTTCGGAGGCACCGTCTATATCTTGCAATTCAGCCCTGCAATTTAGTCACCGTCTAATCCAAGCAAGCAAAGGTATTTATAGTGGAGTTCTAACTAAATTTAATTTTAAATTAATATTCTGATCGTAAAACGATTGAATTATTAATAAATTTTGGTTTTAAAATTTACATACATTTTTATTTTCACATTTTTATCGTGTTTGAGTCATGTTACATTTACATAAATTACGATGTTCATCTTTGTCTAATCGTTGTGAGTTAAGCGAAACAAAACAATATTAACAGTTTATAGTGGCAAATTGTTATTTCCCGTGTTTAATTATAAATAAAAAATGTGTGATCCTTGCGGTAATAGAAACAAATATGACTAGCAGAGATCCAAACCATTTAAATTTTATTCACCACCATTATCTTATATCCATTTTATCATTATTTCTTATGCACACATCAAAATATTTATTTAAATATTTGAATAGTTTTATTATGATAGGATGTTATTAATAATTTGAAAAGTGTATATAAATTAGATTTTTGGCGATTACATGACGTTTTAGTCGATTACATGATGTATTCGTCATACAACGGTTAATTCAAACGTATGTGTAGTTAGCCCAAAAACCATCACGAAAAAATTGGTGTGTCTCAACTAAATATTATACAGGAAAAAGCCTCTCAGCACGAAAAACTTGAATAAAATGATACAAAATAAGACTCCATCCCGAAAAAAAAAAATGAAATATAATTTGTTTCTGGATTTAAAATTAATAATTTTCAGTGTACAATAATCATATGTTCACTAAAGTGTCGTTTTTTGCAGACTTTATTTTTATTATATGGTATATTTAATAGGAACTCGGACGTAATAAAGTAAATTGTGTATGATGTACATAGTTGACTATAAAAATCAAATATTTCTGGCACTGGATCTTTGCTCACAGAGGTTGGCAGATATAGAAGGGTATGTCGTTTGGTTAATTGAGCCTTCATTATTAACAACCTGAAACGGCATTACCGTACGATGGGGATAACGGTACTTTCTAGGTCATAATATATTTCTGTTTGAACTGCAAATCAGATATATTTCCGGCTCTGGATCTTTGCTCACAGATCAAATGATAATCATTCTGATGATTTTATCGATATTGATGAGGAGTGGAAAAAGTATGAATTATGCGAAGATAAATATATTCAAAAAATTATGCGTCGTCCATTCGTTGTAATGACGTACAGTGCAAAGTAAAATAATATTTTAAAAATTATGCGAAACACATTTGAGAACAAAGAACTATCAGTATATTTGGACGGTACGGGTAGTTTGGTACGGGCTCTTTTCAACCCTTGTCCAACAATTTTGTATTATGCTCTTATAGTTGCTGCTCAAACTTCTGATTGCGATACAGTATCACCGTTTCCATTGACCGATATGGTTAGTTCCAGCCATACTATTGATACGATTAGTGGCTGGTTAAAATCGTTTAGATTGTATGTTAAGAATAATTTTAAAAAATGGCCTATATTTGATTCAGTCGTTATAGATTTTTCTTTTGCTGAAATAAATGCAGTACATTGAATATTAGACATTGAATATTTAACAGCAACTCATGATTGGATTAATAATAAACCGACTTACAAGTCTAAAGGGTCTATTGTCAAGATTTATTTGTGTTGTTGTCATTTAACACACATAATGGCCCAGGATATTAATGCAAGTTTCTTCAACTGTCCATCGAATAAAAAGATTATCAAGGAAATATTGGCATCGCTTTTCATGACCAATAATTATGATACCATCAAAGAAATCTGGAAATATATTGCAATACTGTTATTGTCAAGGAATATCACAAATACTGTGCAGCAAGCATTAGATTCTTTAACTAATTTGATTACTGTAACCGATATAAATTTCGATGAGGTTGTTGTAAGCAATGCTAAATTTGAAACATATAGAGACAACACAAAATCTATATATATTCAAAGCCCTTACTATCAAGATATGAAGAACATTAATGATCAAATTAAATTAGATGATACTAGTTCTGCATTAATTGATGGATTAAACAGTTTTTACAGTCCTGAATTTCTAACTTTAATTTTAAAGAAATATATAACTTATTTACCTTTATGGGCTGGTATTATTAACAATGGAGTTCGGCAATGTAACAGTCATGTAGAGAACTATTTTGCAATTATAAAACGCAGATTTAAGACTTCTGGCAGGATTGGTAAACTGCCAACAAAAGTAGGGAGGTTTGTGAAAAGTATTCATGATTGAAATGAAGCACTCTATCGACAAATATTATCAGGTGTACCTAAAAAATCAGTAAAATATATAAGGAAAAATTTAATCAATGGTATTCAGTCGAGCAAAATTGATTTAACAATCCACGATTCACAACTAAGTCAATCTGGTGGGGCAATTATAGAAAATTGTTAAATATTTCCCACGTTTATTTTATTTTGGCCCAGAAATAATACAATATAGAATTCAATTTAATTTTTACATTTATTTTATATGTAATATTCACTGATCTGTTGCTGCACCAATATTCGATCGCTCACTCTCCAAAACATACTGCCCATTGCCATCTCGCCTTCTTTATTTTTCATTATTTTAATTTATTTTTTAGGTGATTCGACTTGTTCGGAACATACCGCCGCGCTTGAACCATTAGGTTCAACAGGAAGTTTAACGATTTTTGTTACTGGTCGTTTCATTTCACCAGTTTTAGTTTTGACAGTAACAACTCTAGTGAGGCCGTCAGATCCTGGATGCATTTTTACAACCTTTTCAAGGAGCCATTGGTAGACTGGCAAATTGTTGTCTCTGATGATGACAATATCATCAATTTGAATTGAAGGTTGTTTCTCTTTCCATTTCTTTCTTTCTTGTAGAGATGTAAGATATTCCACGTTCCATCTCTTCCAAAAGTGCTGCGAGGGTTGTTGAACCATTTGCCATCGTGATAAGTGAGACATTTTGAGATGGGTAATATCAGGCTCAGGTATTTTGGTAGCGGCATAACCGATAAGGAAGTGTGATGGCGTTAGAACATCGATGTCGGTAGCATTTAATACGCATAGTGGACGAGAGTACAAGATCGCTTCAACTTCTGCTAACAGCGTGGTCATCTCCTCGATCGTTAGGATTGTCTTGCCGATTACTCACTTTAGGTGAAATTTGGTCGATTTTATACCAGCTTCCCAAATACCTCCGAAGTGTGGCGCGCTGGGAGGATTAAAGTGCCAGGTAATATATAGCCTGGAAGAAACATCTGAAATGTTACTGGAATTTTTAATTAGTTTATAAAATTCTTCCTTTAAATGATTGTTTGCTCCAATAAAGTTTGAACCATTATCGCAGTAAATTTCTTGGCACACTCCACGACGAGCAATAAATCTCTTTAAACTACCGATAAATGCTTCACTAGTCATATCGGTAACTAATTCAAGGTGTACCGCCTTTGTGCTTAAACATATGAACAGACAAACATATGCCTTGTATGTTTTCTGACCGCGTCCTTTGATCAGGTGAATGAAGAGTGGCCCGGCATAATCTATTCCAGTTTTTAAAAACGGTCGTATGAACTCTACTCTACAGCACGGCAAATTTCCCATTTGTTGGGTTTGCATTTTCGCTTTAAATTTGGCACAAACAATACATTTGCTAATGATTTGCTTTACTTTATTTCTGCCTCTTGGAATCCAGACCTGCTGCCTTGATATTGATAATAATAATGACGTTCCGGCATGTTTGTTGTCCAAGTGTAATTCCTCCAGTAGTAGTGAAGTCACCTTCGAATTTGCATGAAGGATAATTGGATGTTTTACAGAAAATGGGACAAAACTATTTTGTAGTCGCCCTCCTACTCGCATAATCCCGACCTCATCGATAAATAGATTAAGAGCACTAAGACTACTGGCTCTTTTGATGGATTTGGTTGAACTCAGTGAGTCGAGTTCGCTTGGATAGGATTTATATTGTTCGTGTTTATATATCTTTTGAATGGAACTGAATAGTTCTTCTCTGTGCAAATAACTCCCAACTGTTCGTATTCCTTTTGGCTTTTTAAGGTTTGAAATGAATCGACAAACGTATGATAAAACTCGCTGGATCTTTTGGAAGGATGAGTATTTTGCAATTAAATCGTCTAACCATGTAGTTTCTATATTACTTGTGAATATGAACAGTTGATTTGTCTCTTCAAAATTATACCCATATTCCTTTATTTGACAAGACCAATATTCGGATGGTTGAGACAACCAGTTAGGTCCATTCCACCATAACTTGTGGGATTTTAATTCGAGTGGAAGCATACCTCGTGAGGCACAATCCGCTGGATTTTCTGTTGATGACACATGCTTCCAATGATTACGGGACCAAGAATTTAAAATTGTGGCTGTTCGGTTGCCCACAAAGGTGCTCCATCGCCTAGGATGACTTGCGAGCCAGTCTAGTACAATTGTTGAGTCTGTCCAGCAATGTACATTAGATATTTGCGTTTGTGTTTCCATTTTTACCAAGTTTAATAAATTGGTCAATAGAACCGCGCCACACAGTTCCAGCCGAGGTAATGTTGCTTGCTTAATAGGTGCAACTTTCGTCTTGGCTGAGATTAATTTGCAAAATATTTCTCCGGACATAGATTCCATTCTAAAGAAAACGACAGCAGCGTATGCTTGCTGACTTGCGTCGCAAAAACCGTGTAATTGGATTTTGGTATTTTTGAAGGAATTGATGCATCTTGGAATTGAGATTTGGCCAACGTTTTTCATTTCACTACAAATCTTGAGCCATTCGCCTGCCTTTTGAACCGGTATGACATCATCCCAATCCAGATTTGCTGTCCACAGTTGTTGAAGGAATATTTTGAATAAAACGACGACTGGGGCCAACCAACCAACTGGATCGAAGAGACGGCTAGCTTGTGACAATATTACTCTTTTTGTTAATTTCTGAGCAACTTGAATATTTGATGAAAACATGAATGTATCTGTCGAAGGGTTCCAGATGACACCAAGTACTCTCACTGAATTTTCGGTTTCGCGTGTGTTGTCATCGATTTCTTTCACCTCAGTTGTTCGGTCATGATTTTCTATGGTTTCGAGTAGTGATTTGGAGTTCGAGGACCATTTTCGTAGAATAAATCCGCGTTTTCTTAGCATGCGTGTAATGTACTCCTTCAATTGTTCTCTAAAGCGAAGGATAATACTGTATAGAGTTGACTGAACGGTGGAACCAACTGCTAGGCACTCATTTAAAGAGACCCCAGACGTGCTTTTCGCAGAGCCATCGAAAACAACTCGTAGCTTTGTGGTTGAACTCGATTGTCTTAACACGCCATGATGTGGTAAGTAAAAACCCGAATCATTTACCTCCTCTTGAGGAATTTCTTCCATGTGGTTTAAATCCTGATATTCTAGCATGCATGTTTGATATAGTTTATGAAACTCGGGGTCGCGGACAAATCTCCGTTCCATGCTTCGCTGTCTTTGGATTGCGGTGTTCATTGAATATCCAAGGCTTTCCGGGGACCTTTTGAATGGTAGACTTACTATATATCGCCCGTCTTTCGTATAATGCTGCAGCGTCTTAATGAATTTTTCTTCAAAAAATTGTTCTTCAGGAGAGAGCAGTCTTTTGCTGACACTTATAGATTCTAGCTCCCAAAACCGGCGTAATGTTTAATCAATATCCATAACGGAATGGTCATCGCTGCAAGCCATCATTGAAACAATTGAAGATCTCAGTGAGCTGCTCGTTTTACCAGATGCAACCCAACCAAAAATAGTTTTTTGTAGAATGGGCTCGTTTTCATTTATTTTTATTTGACTATCTTGCAACAGCTTGAAAAAATTATCGGCTCCAATCAAAATATCAACATGACTGGATTTATTGAAGGTTGGATCGGCCAACTTGATACCTTGCCAAATATCCATGTTTATGTGATTTAAGTTGTGAGGTGGTAATTTTGTTGTGATTTTTGGCAAGACCAGGGCTTCAAATGGGAGTTCTGTATTGCCTTCAGCCTTTATTAAAAAATTAACTACTCCTTTAGTGAACCCAGCTGTGGATTCCCCTACTCCATTTATGGATAAACGAGCATTCTTCTTTCGGAGATAAAGTCGTTGTGAACACGCTTCCGTGATAAAACTCACTTGCGACCCTGAGTCTAATAGAGCGCGACAACTGTTTAATTGCCCAAAGGAATCTACCACTTTGATGAGTGCTGTTGGCAGAATTGTTTGGGATGACATGTTATGTGCACAACCGGATACAGCTGATGGTTGGAGTGGCTGAATTTGATTTGCAGCTACTGTGGACTCCTCATTGTTTTCATTGGTATGTAACAAACTGTGATGTTTGCGGTTGCATTGGGTACAACGGCGTCGTGAAGTGCACTTGAATACTGGATGTCTGAGACTGAGACAATCAAAACATCTATGGCTTGTCTTAGCCCATTCTCTTCATTTGTTGACATCCAATGAATTGAATTGTTGACACTCAAATAGTGAATGTGCTTCCGAACACACGGCACACTTGTACTTGATGTCGTTGTTTGTAGCAACATGAGTTTTTATGGTTGATTTTGGATTGGTTCTCTTCGCTGGAGTGGCAATGGACTCAAGTGTATTTATTCTTCGAGCAAGAAATTTGAGAAATTCCGGGAATGTGGGATTCTCCATTTCGGAAGTCATTTCAGCCCATTGCACCTTTGAATTATCATCTAGCTTGTTCAATAACAAGTAAATCAACCATGGATCTCTTATTTCAGCCTTGTCTCCGAGTGCTTGAAGACCTCTTACCACTTCATCTGAAGTATCCATCAGTTTTTTAATATTGTTGGCAGTTTCAGAATGCACGGCTGGTTGCTCGATAAAGGTACGAATAAATGAGTAGATTATTGGCCGCTTACGGTTGTAGCAGGCCTTTAAGGTATTGGAATTTCTGCACGGGATTTAGTGCAGCTGACTCATGAATGGTGGAGCAATATAAATCAAAGAATGATTGCCATTCTGTATATTCTCCGGTGAATGTTGGAATGTTTATTTTGGGTAACTTTATTTCTGCATGACCACCTCCTGATTGAGTCATATTAAACGATGCATCGAGATTGGTGCCTATACCTGGATTTGTTGACCTAGAGCGGATCAACGTATTCAGTTGTGTAATCGCATTGTAGTAGCTTTCTTCATATTGCATATCGGAGTCTTCTGAGGGATCGACATGAAATATTTTCTCTTCAATTACTGTAAACTCGGACATCAATTTTTCAACCCTCGCCAAGCGGGTTCTAAATTCTTCTGTTGATGTCCGTTCAGTAACATTGTCCAGAAAGTTTACGATCTGGGTTAATCTACCCTTGTTAGCAGCACGCTGCTTTTTAAGTGCAGCTAACTCTGACGCCATTTTGTAATTAGGCGAAAGATTATGTCGATAGTTTAAATTGGTATTAATTGACAAACTTGCAATTGTTCACTTGGTGTAACTTGCTTGATTTTCACTACACAATTGATTTTCGTTCACTTAATAACTTCACTCGGCAGATGATATTATAATGACTAGAATAATATAATAACACGTGACCATTCCATTAAATTGTGTGGAGTTCTTCTCAAAGGTCGCCAGTCAAAAATATGGTGAGTTGATTAAGTGTGTAGATAGCGTGGTTTATATATACATAAAATTGTTGAATGTACTCAATATGGCAGGTTGATTGACTGTAACTTACTCAAAAATGGCGAGTTGATGCGTGAATAGTTGCCTATCCGGCTCGAAGGACCATTATGGTGGGACAATTATAGAAAATTGGTAAATATTTCCCACGTTTATTTTATTTTGGCCCAGAAATAATACAATATAGAATTCAATTTAATTTTTAAATTTATTTTATATGTAATATTCACTGATCTGTTGCTGCACCAATATTCGATCGCTCACTCTCCAAAACATACTGCCCATTGCCATCTCGCCTTCTTTATTTTTCATTATTTTAATTTATTTTTTAGGTGATTCGACTTGTTCGGAACACAATCTATATGGAAACGAAGAAATAAGGATGCAGCTACTCCAACTAGGAAATGGTCGTCGTCATTTAATTTAAATAATATTAAAGAAATTGGAACACAGTCTCCACAAGAACGCAGAGTTAGTACTATAAAAATCTTAAGTAATAGCTCAAAGATTAATACCGAATTCAGCACTCCAAAGCGCCCTCATAAAATAGTGAAAAAAAGAATACTACCTAAAAATAAACTAAACTCTAGTTCTTTACCGGTTCTACAAAATGGAACTAATACGTGCGATTATTATTCAAATACCTGTGCGTTTGATTCTCTAATCCAAACAATGGCTACTGCAATAAATATTTTGGGGATAAGTAACTGTGGTATAAAAGAAGACAGAGTTAAAATTTTAATAGAAAATTTGATAAATAATCAGTTGAATGATATCTTTAATATTCGAAAAGAAATTTTCATCGAAATTTTTGGCATTAAAGATGATTGTAATTGTAATATACAAGACGTAGCAGGAAATGTACTACAATTTCTTCCAAGTCTAACCGTGAAATTAAAATACCAAAAATGTGAAACAGTGGTTGAAGAAGAACGAAATTTTCTTCTCATCAATTTAAAATTTACTGGAAGTTAGTTATTCAAATTTAGGTGAGTGTATAGAAGAAGTTCCATCACAGAGTTGCCCAATTTGTTCAAATAAAATGAGCCCTGAAACCCATACGTATCATAATATACTTTCTATATACACCGAGTACCCCACAGAAAACCCTCCGAAAGTAACAATAAATCAAATAGAACCAAAACATCTTTTTAATAAGAAGGTTTACAGTTTGGCAGGAGTTATATCATACGAACAGCTTGATTCAGCTAATCATAACAATGCTGGACATTTTATCAGTTGCTGTAAATATGAGCAAAAGTGGGTTAAATACGATGATCTAAAAAAAAATATGTGGTGAAAATCAGAAATTTGGACATCACTAAAGTCACACCACATATGATCGTGTATACTAAAGATCCTATTCCTAAATAATAACTAACTTAAATAAATATTATATAACATAATATAAAAACGAAATATTTTTAAACCGTTTCAATCAAAACTGAATTTATCAGAACATATGGTACAGAACCGGATTTGATACTACTCTACATTTTTTAAAACCACATATTTCAAAGCAGCGAAATTAAATCCAAACTTACGGTCTTAAATATCCAATAATATATTTTATGTTTGTATTTAAATTGACTATAAATCTTTTAATAATGAAGGCGTAACTAACTAAATGACATACCCCTCTATATCTGCCAACCTCTGTGAGCAAAGATCCAGAGCCGGAAATATGTCTGATATGCAGTTCAAACAGAAATATATTATGACCTAGAAAGTACCGTTATCCCCATCGTACGGTAATGCCGTTTCAGGTGGTTAATAATGAAGGCTCAATTAACCAAACGACATACCCCTCTATATCTGCCAACCTCTGTGAGCAAAGATCCAGTGCCAGAAATATTTGATTTTTATAGTCAACTATGTACATCTTACACAATTTACTTTATTACGTCCGAGTTCCTATTAAATATACCATATAATAAAAATAAAGTCTGCAAAAAACGACACTTTAGTGAACATATGATTATTGTACACTGAAAATTATTAATTTTAAATCCAGAAACAAATTATATTTCATTTTTTTCGGGATGGAGTCTTATTTTGTATCATTTTATAAAGTTTTTCGTGCTGAGAGGCTTTTTCCTGTATAATATTTAGTTGAGACACATCAATTTTTCGGGATGGTTTTCGGGCTAACTTCACAAACGTTTAATTAAATTGATTTGTAATGTTTAAACAATTTTTTAAGGTGTCTGAAACCGTTTCGTTTCTATAATGCATGGAAATATATTTATAGAAATATAAATATATGAAAATTTCTCCTATCCTACCGTTTGTTAAATGTAAAAAGGCTGAGGGATTACGACCGGCGTTAATCGGAACACTTGACAAGCGCTTGGTCCCACAGTCTCATCAATCAATCAATCAATTAACAAATGATGCCCCCTGCGATAGTTAGCTTTATAATATTGCAAAAATCTACACTTCTTGTTCACAGATAATTATAGATAATCGACCGACTCCTAATTAAATCGATACTAATCAAAGCGAACAAAATGGAAGCGTAAACTACATATTTTAATACTGTAATTAATTTATTAATTTGCCTAATCTGGTTGTACTGATCGACAAATCACATCATGTTAACAACAACAAAACTAAATAAATTTTTTTTTTTAATTTTCATACTAAACACTCTATAATCTTCTCAGTTTTGTTAACAAATTAAATCAACAAAAAAAAAATGTCAGTAGTTTTAAATTTCAACTATATAGACAACACAAAACAGAGTAGTGCTAAATATTTTAATTAATTTTGGTTTTTTATTTTTTTTTTTGTCTTTTTAGAATTATTATCATTTACCTAGAAACAATGTAACATAGATGATGCCAAACGAAAAATATTTTGGAAGCAAATAGAAGAAGCTATGAGATTACCAAAACTATCTCTTAAACGGTGTTTTATGTTTACAATAGGATTTGCCGTAATACTATTATTTGTGTTTAGTACAAGGTAAGTGTCACAAAAATTTAATAAATTAAAACGATTAAAACTGGGGACTTTATAACCAATTAGTCATTTTTCAAGGGGCGTATAACTGCGTTGGTATCGTTATTTTGTATTAACAATCCCATGTTTGACTGTATAATATTGATAAGGGCAACACCATAATACAATTTGGCCGTAATCATCTATTAGTGAACAAAAAAAAAGGCTAGTTCGTATATAGTGCAAAGCAAGTCTTTATTTAATTTAGTTGTGACACACTTCGACAGTTTAATCCGTGATAATTGTCAATTAAGCTTATCAATTTAAACAAAATGTCATATGTTTGTTTTATGTTATGATAATCGTCATAATCAAAGTTGTGATATGTAACATAACTATAGCCGTTTATTATGTCGAAAGTGTCTAAGATGAATAATCAAATTTGCCAAATTCTTCTTCCATTCTTAAAGTTCAGTTTATTAAAGTGGAAGATTTGATTGATCATCTTTCTGGATGCTTCCCACTGTAAATCATAGATATCAACTGAAATACCGAGAAATTTTTGAAAACGATAAAATGGACTTTATCGGTCGATTATTTAAAACGTCAGACTGTTTGTAATAGAATTTACAATATCGATGATTCATTGATGCTTTACATTTTTTGTATATCCTCTGATGTAAGCCTTAATTTTCGAATAATGAAATTTCTTAAGAAAACTGATAACTTTTCATTCACTCTTAAATGGATCTCTAACGTTGTACTTTATCATTTGAAAGTACAGTAATTTACCAAATATAATCGATTGGTAGCTTTGTTCAATGCTTTTGAAGGACTGTCTTTAACTGGTCATGGTAGTTTTGTGTCTTTCTCTATTCATTTTAGTATTGTGATAATAATAGTAAACGATTTTTACAGGCCATTGCTGGCCCGTACCGAATCAATGTCCGGACTCCATTGGATTCGATCCCGAGCTTGTTCTTCGTTTTGTTCTAGACAAAAAAACAAGTCGTGTTCTGCCCCAAAGAGCCATCGTTGTCGACCTCGAATGGCGCCAGCTAAATGGCGGCTTTCTTCTAGAAGATCAAAGCGCATGGGTTTTCTTTCGAATGTCATTAACCATCATTCGTACTCATCCATCAGGGTCTCACACCTATATATGACAACAGGTTTGATCAACACGAGTGACAAAAATGTGTGGTCACCGCCACTAAATTACATTGCGTCTCGATCTCTAAAATCGGTAATCATATATTTGGTTTCAGACTCATTAATTTTGTGACCTACGGAAGCTGAGAATCGTACAAGTGGATGCAGTAGTTTTTTAACATACTTGTCATTTAGTCGCTTACAAAGATATCATCTGCATAATGCAGAAAATAATTGGCGTGATGATACAAGATGTTGTTCTGATGTGTTTCACTTTTACGAAAGTAATATTCTAACATGAGATTAAAGATTATTGGGGACCGGTACACCAGCACTAATTGCAAAAATTCCTGATAACTTGTCAACGTTGGGCATTATGACTACATTACTTCCATTTTGCAAAGCAAAGCATAAGCTATCCCGATGGATTGAGTCATATACGCTTGAACTCCAAGAACACCTCATGTACCTCACGAGATATTTCGTAATATTTAGGAAGAATCATCCTCAGCAAAAAAAACTTAATCAGTGACTGAGTGGTTCGAATGAAATCGTCCTTGGTAGTCACCTACAATTTCCCCCGGCGTAATTCTCTAGTTTCTGCATTTTGAGCGATATCCTTTTTTAAGGATATGGAACAACGTAGTCTTCTACGTTCCTTCATCAGGTTTTGATAGGCTAATTAATCATCATGCATTTTCTTGATTTCGGGAATTTTTAAATTGTGGCATACAGAAAAATATTGATTCTTTTATTTTATGTTTTAAATGTTAATATCTCAATTACCAAACAAAAAATTATACTGGCGGCAGCATCACACAGCCCAAAAAAAAATTAAAATACTTTGTTGTCGTACAAATATGCTTAGAATTAACTTACCGGATAAGTCTAATTAAAATGATTTCGTTTGCGACCGAAGTATGATAGCTAAATTTTTTAAATTACTTAAACTATTATTTATAATATTATAATTGTTAATTATATCTGCAGTAATTTTAATTTTTTGTTTTTCTATTATTTTTAGGGAAAGTGTATTTTGGAGTTCATCGAAACAAGTACAACAAAATAGTTTTTTTAATAAATTAGATAGTGATGATGGTACAAATAAGCCAGTATTTATATCAATAAAAGAAAATCTTCCAAATAATAAAGATGAAATAGTTAATGTAAGTATGTTGAATAACTAAGTCAATTAATTTGTTTTAAATTTGTTACCCTTCAATATACTTTTGCCTTGAAGGCCATATTCCTTTAATTACGCATTTGAACCTTAAGGCACTATCTAGTCGAAATATCGGTTTTTCTCCATTAAAATGAATTAAATATGAATTGAAAATGAATTGAATATGAATTGAATATGAATTGAATATGAATTGAATATGAATTGAATATGAATTGAATATGAATTGAATATGAATTGAATATGAATTGAATATGAATTGAATATGAATTGAATATGAATTGAATATGAATTGAATATGAATTGAATATGAATTGAATATGAATTGAATATGAATTGAATATGAATTGAATATGAATTGAATATGAATTGAATATGAATTGAATATGAATTGAATATGAATTGAATATGAATTGAATATGAATTGAATATGAATTGAATATGAATTGAATATGAATTGAATATGAATTGAATATGAATTGAATATGAATTGAATATGAATTGAATATGAATTGAATATGAATTGAATATGAATTGAATATGAATTGAATATGAATTGAATATGAATTGAATATGAATTGAATATGAATTGAATATGAATTGAATATGAATTGAATATGAATTGAATATGAATTGAATATGAATTGAATATGAATTGAATATGAATTGAATATGAATTGAATATGAATTGAATATGAATTGAATATGAATTGAATATGAATTGAATATGAATTGAATATGAATTGAATATGAATTGAATATGAATTGAATATGAATTGAATATGAATTGAATATGAATTGAATATGAATTGAATATGAATTGAATATGAATTGAATATGAATTGAATATGAATTGAATATGAATTGAATATGAATTGAATATGAATTGAATATGAATTGAATATGAATTGAATATGAATTGAATATGAATTGAATATGAATTGAATATGAATTGAATATGAATTGAATATGAATTGAATATGAATTGAATATGAATTGAATATGAATTGAATATGAATTGAATATGAATTGAATATGAATTGAATATGAATTGAATATGAATTGAATATGAATTGAATATGAATTGAATATGAATTGAATATGAATTGAATATGAATTGAATATGAATTGAATATGAATTGAATATGAATTGAATATGAATTGAATATGAATTGAATATGAATTGAATATGAATTGAATATGAATTGAATATGAATTCAATATGAATTGAATATGAATTGAATATGAATTGAATATGAATTGAATATGAATTGAATATGAATTGAATATGAATTGAATATGAATTGAATATGAATTGAATATGAATTGAATATGAATTGAATATGAATTGAATATGAATTGAATATGAATTGAATATGAATTGAATATGAATTGAATATGAATTGAATATGAATTGAATATGAATTGAATATGAATTGAATATGAATTGAATATGAATTGAATATGAATTGAATATGAATTGAATATGAATTGAATATGAATTGAATATGAATTGAATATGAATTGAATATGAATTGAATATGAATTGAATATGAATTGAATATGAATTGAATATGAATTGAATATGAATTGAATATGAATTGAATATGAATTGAATATGAATTGAATATGAATTGAATATGAATTGAATATGAATTGAATATGAATTGAATATGAATTGAATATGAATTGAATATGAATTGAATATGAATTGAATATGAATTGAATATGAATTGAATATGAATATGAATTGAATATGAATTGAATATGTATTGAATATGAATTGAATATGAATTGAATATGAATTGAATATGAATTGAATATGAATTGAATATGAATATGAATTGAATATGAATTGAATATGTATTGAATATGAATTGAATATGAATTGAATATGAATTGAATATGAATTGAATATGAATTGAATATGAATTGAATATGAATTGAATATGAATTGAATATGAATTGAATATGAATTGAATATGAATTGAATATGAATTGAATATGAATTGAATATGAATTGAATATGAATTGAATATGAATTGAATATGAATTGAATATGAATTGAATATGAATTGAATATGAATTGAATATGAATTGAATATGAATTGAATATGAATTGAATATGAATTGAATATGAATTGAATATGAATTGAATATGAATTGAATATGAATTGAATATGAATTGAATATGAATTGAATATGAATTGAATATGAATTGAATATGAGTTGAATATGAGTTGAATATGAATTGAATATGAATTGAATATGAATTGAATATGAATTGAATATGAATTGAATATGAATTGAATATGAATTGAATATGAATTGAATATGAATTGAATATGAATTGAATATGAATTGAATATGAATTGAATATGAATTGAATATGAATTGAATATGAATTGAATATGAATTGAATATGAATTGAATATGAATTGAATATGAATTGAATATGAATTGAATATGAATTGAATATGAATTGAATATGAATTGAATATGAATTGAATATGAATTGAATATGAATTGAATATGAATTGAATATGAATTGAATATGAATTGAATATGAATTGAATATGAATTGAATATGAATTGAATATGAATTGAATATGAATTGAATATGAATTGAATATGGATTGAATATGAATTGAATATGAATTGAATATGAATTGAATATGAATTGAATATGAATTGAATATGAATTGAATATGAATTGAATATGAATTGAATATGAATTAAATATGAATTGAATATGAATTGAATATGAATTGAATATGAATTGAATATGAATTGAATATGAATTGAATATGAATTGAATATGGATTGAATATGAATTGAATATGAATTGAATATGAATTGAATATGAATTGAATATGAATTGAATATGAATTGAATATGAATTGAATATGAATTGAATATGAATTGAATATGAATTGAATATGAATTGAATATAAATTGAATATGAATTGAATATGAATTGATTATGAATTGAATATGAATTAAATATGAATTGAATATGAATTGAATATGAATTGAATATGAATTGAATATGAATTGAATATGAATTGAATATGAATTGAATATGAATTGAATATGAATTGAATATGAATTGAATATGAATTGAATATGAATTGAATATGAATTGAATAAGAATTGAATATGAATTGAATATGAATTGAATATGAATTGAATATGAATTGAATATGAATTGAATATGAATTGAATATGAATTGAATATGAATTGAAAATGAATTGGATATTAAAACACAATGACAAAAAGGCAATTTTAAACCTTTTTATATTGTTTAAGGTCTTCTGATGGAGTAAAATAAAAGTTACTAGTGAGTTAAATAGGAAATAAGATTGCCTGAAGAGCGATTCTTACGAAACCCATATTGAAAATCTAGTAAAAGCTTCCGCCTTAGATTGTGCATTGGATTAAGAATTAGGTTAAGCCTTAATTCGACACTTAGGTCGAACAAAAACTTTGAAATTTAAATTATTGTAGAATCTATTTTTCCTAGTATATTTGGCAGAATTAAAATATCAGGATTAACTAATTTAATTTTTACTTTCAGAATATTATACAGACAACACATAAAGATGTAGGAGAGGCAGATGATCGAAAAGCATTAAACCAAATAGATGTAAATTTAAACGGTAAACCATGGTACTTTTCAAATGGTTTCCGATTGCCAAAAGAAGCCCGAATAAATCGCAAAACAAAAAAACGGCTAGCCCATCTATTTCCATGGGAAGATCCAAATTCGGATAGAATAACAAATCAATTAATGTACATACCACCTAACTATGAGCAGCTAGAAGCCAATCATAAATATAAAACCATATTATTATATAATGGTTTAGGGCCATGGAATGTTAAAGCTGGTCGAGATCTATTTACTTCACAAAAATGTCCTGTGTCTACGTGTACGATAACAGCAAATCGTGAAACTGCCACAACAGCTGATTTAGTTTTATTCAAAGATCATTATATACCCCCCGGTGTATGGCGACAGCCTAAACAAATTTATATGTTATACCTATTAGAATGTCCATTCCATACGCAACACATGAAATATCCAGATGTTTTCAATTGGACAGCAACATATCGTACGAGTAGTGATGTGGTGGCACCGTACGAAAAATGGGAGTATTACGATCCAAAAGTAAAACAAATGGAACAAGAAAAAAATTATGCCTTAAATAAAACAAAAAAAGTGGCATGGTTTGTGTCAAATTGTGGAGCACGAAATGGCCGGTTACAATATGCCCATGATTTACAGAAACATATTCAAGTAAGTACAAACGAAGTAAATATACGATAAAAAAATACTAACAAATGTTTTTCGTTCTACAGGTCGACATCTATGGCAGTTGTGGCAATTATAAATGTTCCCGTAGCACATCGGATCGATGTTTTGAACTGCTTGATCATGATTATAAATTTTATTTAGCATTTGAAAATTCAAATTGTAAAGATTATATAACCGAGAAATTCTTTATAAACGCACTAAATCGTAATATACTACCGATTGTGATGGGTGCACCGCCCGAAGATTACGAACGGAGTGCACCATATAAATCGTATATTCATGTAGACGAATTTAGTTCACCGAAAGAGTTGGCAGAATATTTAAATATTTTAGATAAAAATGATGAACTGTATAATTCGTATTTTAAATGGAAAGGTACAGGTGAATTAATTAATACATATTTTTGGTGTCGACTTTGTGCCATATTACACGACGAGGACGCATTGCAACAATCAAGATATTATGATGATGTGAATGAATGGTGGCGAGGAACGGGCGTCTGCACAAATGGATCATGGCGTAATTTTCAAGCTCGTCGCGATACAATGAAAGACGACGAGTAATATTATTATGATCTAGACTAATAACTAAATATTTTAAGCACACAAAAAAATTAGTTGAATTTCTTAATTATTATGTAAGTTTACACGGACAATTTTTACTTGTTTTTTTTTTTTGTTTAAATGTCGTTTTATTTTGTAATTTTTAATTAGAAACTAAGACCATAACTACCAAAATAGGAAACACACAAGTTATCTAAATGTTATAATTTAAATTTATGTATATATATATATATATATATATATATATATATATATATATATATATATATATATATATATATATATACATATATATATATATATATATATATATATATATATATATATATATATATATATATATATATATATATATATATTTATATATATATATATATATATATATATATATATATATATATATATATATATATATATAACTATATAAGTTTATATAAACCGTACGTACATATATACCTATATAGATACTTTGATTGTAGAGAGCTTTTAAATAATGATATACAAAAAAAAATTAAATATAGATTATTACAAAAATAAAAATAAAATAAATAACAATTAAATTTTATGTAATCAAAGTATCTATTTAATTAATTAATAAAACAAAAACTAGTCATAATTTAATTAATTTAAATGAAAAAAAAGCACACAAGTTAAAGACACAAAATAAAATTTTATTTGACTGAAAATTATTAATGATAATAGACAAAGTGGTTTTTGATTTTCGCGCCAAAAATGAAGATAATTGTAAAATACTGAATTGAGAACAGAAATGCAACCAACCGAGCAATCGATTAATGACCACCTGAACAATTCCAATCAGTGATTGAAATAGGGTGTTTTTAAAAAATGGCTACCACTGGTGGAGCCAAGCTAAGCCCTCAAAAATCAAGATAAACAACACCATATCAAATCAAATGTCCAAATTTTGCTTTGATCCGGACGTGCAGTTGTGTATTTTGACGCATATTACAACAGGTATAGATGCAAACTACATGTTACCGAATTTGACGAAATTTTTTTGGGCCTTATAAGTGTTTTCTAATGGAAAAATTTCATACCAAGGAAGATTGTCATATGCCACCAGGATAATTAAACAGAGCGCACAATCACAATTGTCCAAATTGACCATAGATCAGTTCAAATGTTTATACCACAACCAGTAAAAGGCTGGAAGTGCGGTGGAATGCAATACTCTGCTGACTGTCCATTCAAAAATCATAAATGTCAGCAGTGTGGAAAAACCGGTTACACGGAAGGTTACAAAAACTATTCCGCTTTTTCCATCATACATCAAAATAATGTACCAAAAATTCTTTTAACTGTAATAACCGATCATCTAAAGGAATTTTTTCCGTAAAAAAAATTGATGTTGTTTGAAACATTGGCACAGTTCTACAGCGAGATGGCGTTCCTAAACTTCAGTACAACTTCTGACTTTAACAGTCAACCACTTTCAGCATTGACGAACTTAAGTCACAATTTTCGATGCATTGTGACTAGTTGCTTTATAACTGCGATCGTGATTTTCCGAATGGGCAGCACCCATTGTCGTCGTTACCACTATCTAAGGTTGTTTTCGCTAAAATTTTCAATTGTGCCATGTTCAGTCGCAATTGGAGTTATTTGACGCGTTTTTATACGTCAAAGTAGCTCAATAATCTCGAGAACTCCTCACTATCAATTTAAATATCGAGGATTATTTCGATACAACCCGGTGTTAAATCAGCTCACGGTGGATTTCAGCAAATCATGAGTACTATGGGTTCATGACATTTATGGGCTTTGCATAAAGTTGTAGAACGAATAAAGAATTTCGGCTTTCATGTAAAAATCGACAAAAGTAGTTTTTACATGACGTCAATAAAATCCCTAGGGCACATCATAGATAAAATTGAGTTGCAACCAGACCCTACTAAAGTTCATGCAATTTCTAATATGCCACCGCCCAAAGGTGTACCAACCCTTCAATCATACTTAGCCGCCATCAATTACTATGCAAAATTTATTAATCATATACATGAGTTAAGTAAACTTCATTTCATTAGAGCCGAGGATGTCAAAACTAATTAGATCCTTTAGACAAATTCCCAGATGGAACAGTAAAAGACATCATTTCCAGATGGAACAGTGAAAGTGATAGTCAAATAGAGAAGGAGGAGTTGGGTCTAATGTTCGGAGTGATTAACTTCCATCAAATGATATTTCGTCGTCATTTCACCTTGCAGGCTAACCATAAACCATTATCGGCAAGTTTTATTATGGGTAACTTTTCACATCCTACCTTACGCAATGCTCTGGTTCTTTGAATTACATTATCCATTTAAATGCAGCATGGCCTATTCGAAGGAGGAACTCTGGAACATACAACTCCTTATGGAAGTGTTTCACGCTATCCATCACCGCCAACAGTTCTCTTCGGGTTACGCAATAATTTTTTTTAGATTTTGATAGTGCTCGGCCCTAGTATACTAATACCAGTTCTGTACTACCTTGATTTGTGATATGACTGCTCCATTACCAGTATTAATTGTGTTGGTGTGTAAAATTAAAAAATCACCTGCTCGTGGATACGCCATAATTGGAACTGCAAAGCTGGAGACAAATCGTCGAAAGTACTAGCATAGCCCTAGAAAACTACTCAACTCATGGAAGTTCGTGCAGGACACTATATTCTAGTAGCTCTTTGAGATCAGTTCGTACTTCTTCACTCGATACTATATGACCCAGTTAGTTTAACTCCTTATTGAAAATGCTACAGTTTGATGCGTTCAACTTTAGTCCGGAAGCTTTAACGGTTCTTAGTGTTAAATCTACACTACACCAGCCAGCAAATTCTTTTTCAGCTCTCATTCTTGCTATTGGGAGATTCCCCATTAACTGTTTAAAAGTTTTAGCATTATTTCTAAAACATGTTACGCACTTAGATGTTTCTAACAGTGCTTCTTCCCCCAACTACCCAGTATTTCTGTCTCAACAGATGAAATGTTAGCGTTAAACCAGTATGTAAATTTCTTTCATTGATATATTTTATCACCATTCGGCTCAGCGCATGATCTTTAGGCATTATTATAGGATGCTTGTAATCATATTGGCAATCGAGATTTTTTAGCCTGCCACCAACTCTCAAAAAAATCATTGGCATCTACGAATGGCGCCAAAGAAAGGAGGTCACTGTCGTTTTTAATAGGTTTTCCGCTCTTTAGGCGATCGAGTTCGTCAGCAAATGATTTTCTCTGCGTATGCTTAATGATAATGTTACTGTCAACTTGAATTTCCTTTATAGCTAGGAATTTTAAATTTCTGTTACTCGCGGGCAATCACATATTTGCATAGAACCTTAAAACATGCGCAAATACTCTCAACAATTTATTATAGGACGAAATTCTGCCAAGCAATGAGTCAATGGTGTGCTCTTATTTTTGCGCATTGAGAACAAAGAGCTCTGCATTCTTTCTCTCTTCAGTCAGATATCCTACGCCATCAGAAATTGGATCTAGAGAAGAAAAATCACAGTTTGGATCCATTAACCATTCTGGGTCATTCCACCATTAATCTAATTTAACAAACTGCGATGGAAGTACTCCTCTCGAAGAGCAATCTGCTGGATTGTTTTCAGATCTCAAGTGTTGGTTCCACTTAAAATCTCAAGTCTTGGCAAGGAGATTTACCTAATGGGTGCCACTTTCGTTTTTGAAGCTATTAAACTTACAGATACGGCACCGTTTGCATGATGTGCTCTAAAAAACACGATTGCACTATAAGCTTTCTCACTTGTATCGGAGAATCCGTGCAACTCTATTCTGCAGTCGTGTGAATTTAACGCTTTATTTTTAGCACTTTTAAAAGCTTCAGCTCATTTCGAATTTTATTGTATGCGCTTGCTACATTGTCAGGCAATAAATCATCCCAGCCCTGTTTCATTAACTATAAGGCTTGAAACACTATTTTCATTAAGATGATAGATGGATAACCACCCAAGTGGATCAAAAACCCTGGAGTACTCAGATATCTCTCTTCGCTTTGTTGGTTCACCGTTGCCCTCTAAAGTTAACTTGAACGTAAGTACATCTTCAAAAGTATTCAATTGAAGGCCTAATAACTAAACAATGGCGGAAGCCCGAGCATTAAGGCGAATGATGAAGAGTTTGGATAGTTTAGAAACTCAAATTACAAAATTTACTGCTGACACACATGTGAGTGAGATTAAAGCCTTTATTGCGATTTTGGCTGACGAGTGGAAGAATTTTAATCTCTTATCAGTCTAGACATGGCGTCGCTTTATTGTAATTACTTGCGATTCCTTTGGTGAGCAGAAATCTATGATATCTGGAATCTTTCTTCTATCACTAGGCTAGTATATAGATTCACAGGTTGACACATGATTAAGCTTATTTTTTTGAATTGATTTAAGTAACGCTCGGCCTCTCGTTGTAGCTAAATCTTGATCCTCACTCTTGGTGTTTTGCGTTATAATCACCACTGCTATAAAGCGATGACCCAAAGATGTATAAAAATGTTCAAATTGTTCCTTTTTTTATTGCATGTTTTGGTGGGCAATAAATGGCCGAAATTGTTATAGGACCTAGCCAATCTTCTATTACCACAGTAGTTGCTTGTAGATGCTCCTTCTCATACTTTTTTATTTCATGGTGTTTAATTATGTTTTTGATTATAACTGCAGTGCCACCATGTGCTGTTCCATCAGGATGGTTTGTGTCATAAATGGTGTATCTTGGTATTTTGAGACAACTTTTGCTGGTGTTGTGCGTTTCGGATATTAGCATGACATCAATTTCTTTATCTATCAAAAAACTTTTTACTTCTTGTCCATGTTGTGACAAGCCATTGGCATTCCAGATTGCTAATTTAAGGGTTCTGGACATTGAATGATTTGGAGACAATGGTTAGAAGGTTCAGGATGGTATCCATTTTGACCATTAATTTTTCCATCATATTTTCCAACCGTTGTGTGGAAGACTGCTCAGGCTGTTGGTTATGAGTTTTTGAATTTTCCGTTGGCTGATTTTCTTTGGTATGATTTCCATCCGAATTTTGATTTTTAATTGAATCTTTGAGTTTCTGCGCATATGTTGTTCCACTAACAAACTGATAAGATGGATTTGGATTTACAAAAGATGGATTCGGATTGGATGGCTGCGACTTCTCCACTCTTTTTTCTCTTAGAGGGGGAAATCTGCGTTTTTTTACCTCTTGATAAACGCTGCAACCCCTATAGTTGGCTGGATGGCTACCATTACAGAGCACGCATTTGACCTCTGTACCCCACTTTTTCTTGTCACAATCAATTGTCAGATGTTCCCCTGTACATTTTACACATCTTCGTCGATGATTGCAGTACGTTTTAGTATGCCCGTACCTTTGGCAAGTAGTGCATTGCACCACTTCCCGCTTCACGTGCGGTTTTCCGATCTGAACAACTGAGTGCATCAATCTACTGATCGAATGTATGTCTTTATTAGTTTCATTCATTCGTAGCTCGACTTTAAAGAGTGGGAGTAGTTTTTTCGTACCACTTTGCCTCATGTTGCAAATATTAACAACGTCGTGGCCCAAGCCGATTAACTCACTTTATAATTCGTCAGTGTTAATAGACGGATGTAAGTTTCGTATGACCACCTGGTAGGTTTTGTTCCCCCTTTGTTGGAACGAATGGAATTCGGTGTTTCGTTCCGCTAGGGCTTTAATGACGGCTGGGTATGCCTCAGCATCTTTTACCAGAATTTTAACCTGGCTAGTTCCAATTATTTTTAGGTCAAATTGGTCTTTTGTTTAGACACAAATATTGGAGGCGCTAATATTATGTTTGGTGGTGGTGTGTCTTCTTTCTCTTCGGGCAAACAATTAAACCGTGTCGATAAAGGCACTGTAGGTTGAGCTAACCAAAAGTCGTTGATTTTCATTTGCTTGCGTCTATTGATAGGTGATAGGGGACTCGTGCCTCTACCTCTTTTGCTAGCTGTTATTCATCCTTCTTCATCACCAAGCATAGATAAGGAAGGCGGCAGGACATTTGGTATACTAGAATCGTTAGATGGTTCAGATTCTGACATAAGTTGCGATGTTAGTGGTATTCTTTTTTTTTGCGACGACGGTGAACTATTTTTGGACATTTGGGACGACATTTCTATTGATTTTAAATCACAATCAAATTGTGTCGCATGAAACGAACTATACCTGGCGGAGTTCGTTGAATTTTTGAATTTTTAGCAAACACAGACATTTTAACGTACAATGCCCTTAAAAACTAAGTCATTGGCATTTTATAATGTTTACACGTTTTGTTGATCACTTACTAAGGTTGATCACACACTTGAGAAATATGACAAAGAACATATCCAAGTGACATATATCTGCCTGGAGGAGTGGTCTGGAAAACATTTATTTATTGCCCTCTAAAACACACATAAGAAAGAAGCAATTCTTAGATTATTTTAACCACTTAGGCAATAAATTCATTGCGGGAGGTATAAAGTCATTTCTCGTACGAACGCTATGGCAACAAATTGTTACGATTTATCGTCCGATCATTCACTAATAATTATAACAGTGAGTACTGATGCCTTAAAGACTGAAGGTATGAAACGTTTGGCCGATAAAAAAACTAAATGGGATCAATACAATAAACAAATTGTAGAGAATCGCCAACTGGATATTCCTCTTAGCACACCAGCAAATATTGATGCAGCAGAAGCATACTTCAGAGATCTAAATACTAACGAGTATTTTTTACATATTTATGTAATATTTTAAACAAATTTGTAAAATTGAAATTTAATGTTAAAAACGATAGGCTTAAACTAAATTAAAATAATCGTTCTCAAGAACATATCATACACCGTTTAAATAGAAACTTTCTCTACAAAATAAAATTAGCTCGATTCCACTGTATCAAAGATTGGAAAATTCACAGAGGTTTCTCAAGTAAGTGGCATACATGTTATTCGAATTATTATTGCTTTTAATGTTGAAGTAAATTTATTTTAGTTGTAGTTAGGAATAATACGAATCGAAAATTTTTAAGATTTAATTGGAATATAATTTTTTTTCTAAAGATAGTTCGAGTTACCTTATTATCATAGTGAAATAACAATTTTTTAGTCGACTGTAAAATAAATTACCAATACACATACAGTTTTTGTTATTTGTGGAAAACTTCACAGCCGTTAATGATTCACACTAATAATAAGTACTAACATTGGTTAAGACTTATGTCTAGTAGTTATCAAATCACTTTTTGACGACTGGTAAAATAAAACGTCAAATCGTGGTCATGCCCATTCTAAGATACTTTTTTTTTATTATTTGTCTAAAAATATAATATTTTGAAATTTGTGACGTTTGAACCGATGTCGGCAATTAGTGATCAAACTATAAAGTTATGTAGTGCTACTTGGGAATATGTTTCAAACACAAAGTAGTTGACAAACTATGTATATAATTTGTGCGAAATCCAATATAAAACTCCTTGTCGCTTTACAGAACATAAGAAAAATTTAATTATGCAAAAATCTATAGAATTAATTCTAAAGCAAAAAGTACTAAAAAAAATTAAGAAACGTTAATATACTTAATCATTTGTAAAATATGAATTAAGTGACTTGGTTAAACTACATAAACATTTTGTTTCGTTTTTTATTTTAGATTTTCCTATTGAATCCCACTGTTTTTGTTTTGACATGGGCTTTGTCTGTATATGTTTATATTCGCGCTGAATAAACATTGTAAAAAAAAATCCTAAAAATGTTTTTTTTTTATAGTTGATACTTAAACCCTTAATTTAAATTTATCCAAGATACAAATGCATGCAGCGCTATAACAACTACGTAGCGGCGGAATCGTTTGGTGTCACTTCTATATATAGTTATTCAATGATTGTAGGAATAAAATAAGAAAATTAAATACGAACGGAAATTTTAGTAAAGGGTTCTTAAAGGAAAAGTTAATATGGTCATTGAATAACCATATATAGAAGTGACACCAAAAGTTTCCGCCGCTACGTAGTTGTTATAGCGCTGTATGCATTTGTATCTTAGATAAATTTAAATGAAGGGTTTAAGTATCAACTATATAAAAAAAAAAAAAAACTTTATGATTTTTTTTTTACATTGTTTATTCAGTGCGAATATAAACACATACAGTCAAAACCAATGTCAATACAAAACCAGAATTCAACAGGAAAATCTAAATAAAAAACGAAACACAAAATATGTATGTTTTTTTTTGGCTTTAATAGTTGGTTCAGCTTCATTGGCTTCTTCATCCGTATCAGTATCATCTAATTCGCAGACATTTGACTCTTCATCGTATTGTTCACAATCGTCAATAACATTATTGCTCGTATTACCTGTATAAATAAATTTTTTATTAATCATTACTCATTATTAAATTATAATCTTTATAGGTACTATAATAATAATTTAAAATTCTCACATTCTAAAAAAGACATTATATTACTGGGTATTTCATCGACAGAGGTAGATGCTGACGCTTCTGTGGTACTGTTAGATATTGAGTTTTCAGGATTCAAAAAATCTGTAATCAATAATTATTTGAAGTTTAAAAATCAAAAAAATGCATTATATTTATTTGTGTTATTACTTTCTACATCTGCCTTATTAAAAATAACAGAAGAATCACATTTGCTTTAAATTTTTATGGAGCCGAAATGCAGACGGATTTTTTTCATAAAATCCTCTATTATTTCTCACAACAGAAATGGTATTTTCTAAACAATCCATATTTAAATGAGATGTGATTAGGTACAATTGGTTCTCTTTTTTTAGGTGATTCCATAATTGTAGCGTACCATGGATTGTTTGAGACAATCCATTAATGCAATAGACAGGTCCTTTTTTATTCGTTTCCAAGTCAACATCCACTTTAAAGAGTCTTCTAAATTAGATATAATATCCACTTGGTCGTTGGATAGGGCACACTTGTCAGGATTTTTTGAATACCTGTTATTACTATTCATATTATCAAATAATTTATTTATTTAAAAAAAAAATTCGCAGTACTGAAAACCACTGGTTTTTCTTTTTTATTAAAAATGTCTGTTGATGCCGCTGCAAAAATAGCCATAGCAACGTGCTTACTAAACTCCTGTGTCGCTAATTTGACCTTCATTTTTTGAAAATTATCAGGTTTTATGTGTGGCTCTGTAAGTCTATTTATAATGAAATTTAAGAAATAAATTTTTTTCATCTGAATTCCATTTAGTATTTTTCGTGTGAACTAATTGGCTTTTCACAAAAGTTTCTACGCTTTTTGATTTATTTTCCAGCAAATTATCTTTCGTGGTTAAGGCAGATAAATTATTATTTTCATTTTGTTTTAACAATTTCCGTTTTGGTGATTTTAATAGTTCCTCAATTGCAAATTTGTAGCTTTTATAAGTAACATTAGAATTAAAATTAGCTTTGTAATCTGGACGATGATCTGGTGATGGAAATTGTGTTTAAGCTTAACTCCTTTAAAACCACTGAATATATTATTGTATGTTTTTAATAGTGGTGTGTTTCTTACAGTCCACTTTGTATTGCTCTCGTGTGATTGGTCACTTGTTGTTGAGTTTCCAGGGCAAAGTACTAAATTTTGATGCAAGGTCTCACCTAAAACATTGTGTTTTTTCATTTCTGATTTCAATTTTCTTGAAAGTATTATCTATGTTTTCACATATTGTATCATCACTTTCATTTAAACAGTTATCTTTTATATTTATGTCATTTTTTAATGGATTTGGAAAAGCACTCATTGATAGACGAGATCTAACTGAACTAAAATTTAAAAAATGTTTGTCAAAATGATCAGCACATATATATATTGTCTCATTTGCTATTAGCTTTGACGAGTAACTGTTTCCTGAATTAAGTAGCCACTTTTCTCAGCGATTGTCTTTTGGCAATATAAATCTTGGAATACCATAACTTTTTTGTTTTTACATCCCACATAATCACAAAAAACCATTTTAAAATTTATTTATTAAGAACACAAAAATATTTAAAAAATTCACAACTCCTAAGTGTCTCTGAAGGTACGACTGACGAGAATTTAATGTTACGAGAACGAAAAAATACGAGATTTTTGTTTTAATATTTCAACATTACTTGTAATTAGTTTTTCATAAAACTTAAACTAAACGCCTATTGTTCCATAGATTTCCGTCATAAATCTTAGTTCCGATAATTTGATAATGTTAAATAGTAAAAATTATTTAAAGGAGTTACCTTTAATATTTTTTCGATTGAACAAAACCCAGTTTACGAAGTATGTGAAAACAATCGGCCTAATTTTACAAAACGAAGGAGTAGAAAATCAAAATGCATTAGGCCATATATTATGCCGTTTTGTATATACTGCCGTTTTGAAATTGTATGATAATGCAAAATTATGTAGTTTTGGGTTTTTCAAAACCAGTTAAAATAGGAAAAAGGGTAATAAAATAAAACATCATGGCTTTTTAGTAACAGGATACGGAGCGTTTTATGGTTATAAACATTTTCCAAAAAGGATTCTTTAGATTTTGTTAAATTTATTGTACTTTTTATGTATTGGATGTTCTGATATACAACTCGACCATATTTTTTGTTTTAAATGAACTGGAGTGGGGATTGTTTAAATTTATTTCTCCAAGCTATAACCAGCCATCGAAAATCATTCTTTTAAACGTTGCCATTTCAAACGTTGGTTTGAAATCAAGAATCAGTAAATTGACTATCCATTCAATCATATTCGGATCCTAAAAGCATTCCCACACAGCAACGAAAGTATGGCCCAATATACTTTCGATACCATTTTTGGTAAGTAATTCTGGAAACGCTTACTAATTTCAGACATAAGCAGCAACTGCTCGCAAAACCGTTGTAGAAATTTATGCCGGTGACTGGAGTTGGTTTTTAGGACTAAATTATTCTCCATATATACTATATGTGCTGCTAAAGCCGCCACATCTAAAATGTTATAAAAAAATCTCGGTGGCCAGTAATACGAATCTTCCTTTTGCATGAGTATACCCCCAGCATTTTGTACATATTGTCCACGCCGCCCTTGGTTCTGTTGTAATCTAGAATCATTGTTGGTTTACTTGCTAATCCTTGTGTTTCCTTAATGCATGGTAGATAAAAGCATCACAGCATTATTTTTTTGGAAATATAAGAACACATTATGATGTTCGAAAATCCGTTATTCGACAGGTTGTGTTTTGCCTTGCACGACTAAGAATTCCACTGGTACGAATCGCCGCCTTTTTTTAGTGCTCCTAAAATTGATAAATTGTGGTCGCGCATCAAACTAAAAGCTAAATTGTTGCTGGTGAAAAAATTGTCACATGTTATATTTCGACCGCTACTACTAAAAAGAGTGCAGCATACATACTTCACAACACATTCTCTTTGATTACTTTCTCTTTATGAGATTGGAGTCATTCCAGTGTACATTTTACATTTCAATATGTAAACGAGGAAGTGAAGTCACTCACCAACCATACTTTAATTCCATATCTGGCAGGTTTTCATGGAATGTAATGCGTGAAATGCGTACCACCTCGATATGCGAACAGCTGTTTATCAACTGTTTTGTTTTCCCCAGCTACAAAACACTCTCGTAGGTTTCGATTCAATACAAGACATATATTAGTAATCGTTGCCCACAAGTAATCCCATTATCAATTACGATATATCGGTTTATCGTATAAAAGCGCTGTACACCCGTTGTAGTGCGGTAAAGAGGATGAGAAAGCATTCCCCACTACTCCAGCTTATGTTCGTTTTTGGTTCGATTGACGCCTGCAAATATTATAATGCCAAGATTTTTTTTGATGAAATTCATCAAATCTCACGATAGACTAAGTAATGCATTTCAAAAGTCAAAAACAAAAGATAGCTTCCCGAGTGCCGCATAAACACATTTTTTGTTTAAAATGGAAGCGATTGAAAAAAAATTACTTTAATTTTGAGGTGCCTTACTTGTCTTTTACAAATAATCTAGGTACAAAAATAAAATGCAATTGGAGGCGAACCCGAATTTAGTAAAACATGTAAAAGTGACCGTATCTGTAAACTGATCATTTGCAAAAAGTGGCCGATTTAAAAGTGACCGCAAACTTTTTCAAAAAATGGTCATATTTATGATCATTCAATCAGCGATCGTATTTGGATAATGGAAAAACCCTTTAGCATCCCTCCTCTATTTGTATTCGAAACCGCTACGGTGTTTTATTGTCGGTGTTTATATCTCTAGTTTTGCGAGTGGAAACTAAATACCATGAAGTAAATTTTGCGTGAAGACATTTTAGTTTGGATTAAGGTGTGCAAGGAAAATAATTCTAGTGATGATGAACAGACAGAAGCGAATGAGCAAAAAGGGAAGGATGGCACAATATGGCAGCGAAACCCTATGTAAAAGCAAACTTGTTGTTAATAAAAATTATTAAATTTTATTTATAATATTAACGTAAAATTAAAATTAAAACAAAATTTCATTCAAAATGTATAGAAATCTTACATAGATGAAGATAAAAATTCGGTTGTAAACACAAAGGAACGATATAAATCCTGTTAACGAAAAATATCGTGTGATAAAAAAAAATTATCAAATCGCTGAAAAATAAAATCAATTGATACCAAAAAATTTTATTTTCTCCTTACGAGTTAAAATTATGTTTACTTTTTGATCATGAGAAAAAAATAAAAGAAAATGATGCTGTTAGTTTGTTTATTTTTGTTTTTTAAATCTTCACACATTTTACTACCTACTAACAAACACATTCATCCAACAAACACATTTTTAAATTAGAAATATAAATGTACCAATTACATAAAATAAAACATATTCGTGGACATAATTTAGCAAAGACACAGAAATATTTATTTCGTAGTACAATTTATTAACACTTGGCTCATATGTCGCTACAAAGTTAGTGGTGTCACCTTCTATTTATAGTTATTCAATGATATGGTGTTTCGGATTTTCGGATCAGAATCTATTATATGTTATTATTATATTATATGTTATAAAATATTAATATGTTATTATGATGTATTTGGCATAAAACGGCGAGTTCAATCGAACTTGCACGATTAAGTGTTTTGGTGGAATCTTGTTTTTAATAATTTCGATGATTTAAGTCTAATGCAGGGTTGGGCGTTTTACATGTAAAAAACATTTTCTCCATTTTACATGTAAATAACGTAAATTACAAAAAAAAATGTGTATTTTACAAAAATATGTAAATTATATTTAAAAAACGAGAATCCGTCCAGAAATAATTTAAAATATTGAATAAATGATACAAACATTTGTTTATAAGAATAACTTGCATTAGAAAATCCAATTAAACATTTTATTTAAATGGTTAATCATAATTATTTTCAACTTTTAGTTATCTACATTGAGACTATAAAAATCACCTATCCTTCTACAATGCTATCTGTTTACGTCTTAAACTAGTTCTTATATTCGACAAAATAAACAACTAGTGACATAGTGCCATCTAGCTACATTTGAATAAACTAAAATAAAATATTTTTAAGAATGCACCTTTCTTTCGATATGTAGCGGAAAACTAATTGCAATTTGACGTTTAATCATAAATAAAATAATTCTCTGCAGTGAAATGAATGAAGTGAATCTATACTCGTTTGACTGGCTTTTAAATTTAAATCTTTATTAATTTCAAACAGGACAAAATCAACCAAATTATCACTACCCGTCTCACCCTCATCAAATAAATGTATGCCTGAAATTACTAGCCCTATTCTATCCATTCGTGCCTATGCATTATGCCTTTGATGTCCAGTGTAGTAAAGAGGTAGCGAATATGATTATCGAATTTAAGCGTGGAACTGTAGTGAATTTTATTAATTCAATTTAATTTTTCTTACTCTAATTACAATTAATAATTTTTCATAACCTAAGTTTGCAGCAACACCATTATACTAACCTTACCATAGAATTAATACTAGATAAATTGATTAATACATTAATAATTAAATTTGGGAAAAATATTCTTTTTGAAACCCACCAGTTACCATTCAAGGAATTCTATATGCTAACTCCTCTCACGAAAAACAATTAGTTCATCAAATTACATTTATTGATAGCAGGTGTCAAGATTTCATTGTCAAAATATTTCTTATCATAGGAAAGTTGCACTTTATTTTACATTTATACATATGTACAAATATCACAATAAATAAACACAAATACACTACACTGTAGTATATAGTCAATTTTTCTTTAATTAAGAGATTTGGTAACAGATGGCGATAATTGTAATGAAAAAGTTGATTTATATTTTACAGTATGTATAAAATAATCGTTTACATTTTACATACATTTTACATGTAAAAAACCCAGTAAATTACATTTTGTAATTTACACGCCCAACTGTGGTCTAATGAAGTGAAATTAACTAGGATTTTAATGCAAATAATTAATGTATTTACTTGTTACTTGGTTTATTTTATTATTATATTGTTGTATTATATTTTTTATATTTTCATACTTTTGTATTATTCTATTATTATATTATTGTTTTGCCCCAAATTTTTAAAGTTCCGCTGGTTGTGGTTTGAAATTTAGAACAAAAAATTTTGGTTACGGTAAATATAAAAACACTGATATTAATTATTTTATATTTTATAATTGGTATGATCTCCTTGATGGTTCGCAAGTAAGAGAGTTAAAAAATATATTTATTTTAGTAGCTAACTGGTTTGACATTTAAACTGGTTTGACTATAAAGTATTAAACGTATTACAAACCTTAAATATATTTTACTATATTGTTTAATCAATTAATTTATAGCTAATTATACAATCTGAACATT
This sequence comes from Tipula confusa, assembly GCA_963556175.1. Classification (NCBI taxonomy): domain Eukaryota; kingdom Metazoa; phylum Arthropoda; class Insecta; order Diptera; family Tipulidae; genus Tipula; species Tipula confusa. The sequence continues at coordinate 151,310,368 of OY744476.1, read as the reverse complement.
TATCAGGTTTTGTGACGAAGTCACAATTCGTATACATATACATATATATAAGTAAAGTTTACATTATTGTGGATTAATGATTTAAAGTATTTTAAGTTTTAAAAAATTAATTCAATTTATTACAGCCTACGTCTAAGAGCAATTAGTTTATTAATAGTTTTTGGAACATTTGCAGATTACACATGGATGGTGGCACACTGGAGTTGCTGATAAGAGATGATAGAATTCAGAGCAGTTGTTAAAATTATGATGGTCTAGAGCTAACCGTAGTTTGAATATTGGCTACCGGAAAACCGGACCAACTTTGTCATTACTGACATACCTTTCCTTTCTTTATCCCATACAAAAAGTAGAATAGAATTGTGGCGTAATGATCATGAGATGTCTGAAACCGGTTGTTTCTATCATACATAGAAATATATTTATAGAAATATAAAAATATGGAAAACCCCTTCTATCCAACCGTATGTTAAATGTAAAAAAGCTGTGGAAATAGGACCGGCGCTTACCGGAACACTTGCTTATAGCAATCAAGTCTCTTGATACGTTAAAATTGAAACATTCGTAATTATTATTAAACTTACTAAAACATTCATAAGTGGTTTCATTCTTGTAAAATTGGTAGCACTAAACGGAATACGTAATAACTCCGAACGCGGTTTAGGTATACGTTGGGGAGAACAAATGAAAAACTTCTCTAGCAGCTCAGGGCAATCAATCTTCGAGCGTAAAATATCACCCGCAAACATTGCACATGCGATTTTACGCCTATTTGCCAAAGTTTGCAAGTTTAATAATAACAGACGGTTTACGTGGTTTTTTTTTAAATGAATTGATCATACAACAAATAAGCTAAATTTGGTTATCACATAAATTTTAATTCAGTAATCTTATTACTATCATAAATATTGCAAACTTATAATAATTATATAATTAATCTTGGACCTTGTCGCCATGATCAATGACAAGCATTGTTTCCGCTCCACCATTCATTAATATCATCATAATATCTTGATTGTTTCAATGCGTCCTCGTCGTGTAGCACGGCACAAAGTCGACACCAAAAATATGTATTAATTATTTCACCTGTACCTTTCCATTTAAAATACGAATTATATAGTTCATCATTTTTATCTAAAATATTTAAATATTCTGCCAACTCTTTCAGTGAACTAAATTCGTCTACATGAATATACGATTTATATGGTGCACTCCGCTCGTAATCTTCGATCGGTGCACCCATCACAATCGGTAGTATACTATGATTTAAAGCGTTTATAAAAAATTTGTCGGTTATATAATCCTTACAATTTGCATTCTCAAATGCTAAATAAAATTTATAATCATGATGAAATAATTCAAAACATCGTGATGTTGATTTCAAGCCACATGAAAAATTACCACACTTGCCATAGATATCGACCTGTAAATCAAAAAATATTTGTTAGAACTGTAAGTATTTTTAACGTATATTTATTCTTTTTATACTAACTTCAATATGTTCCTGTAATTCACGAGCGTAGAGTAACCGGTCATTTGGTGCTTCACAGTTAGACACAAACATTGCAACTTTTTTTGTTTTACCAAAGGCATAATTCTTCGTTTGTTCCATTTGTTTCACATTTGGATCATAATACTCCCATTTCCCGTACGATATAACCACCTCACTATTCATCTGATATGTCGCTGTCCAATTGAAAACATCTGGATTTTCCTTGAGTAGCGGTAGGAATCGAATTTTTACAATGTACAACATATAAATTTGTCTAGGATGTCGCCTTACACCGGGTGGTGTATAAAAATGTTCGAATAAAATTAAATCAGCTGTTGTGGCCGTTTCACGATTTGCTGTTATATTACATGTAGACACAGAACATTTTTGTGAAGTAAATAAATTACGACCTTTAACAAACCATGGCCCTAAACCATTATATAATAATATGGTTTTATATTTATGATCGGCTTCTAGCTGCTCATAGTTCGGTGGTATGTACATTAATTGATTTATTATTCTATCCGAATTTGGATCTTCCCATGGAAATATATAGGACTTTTTTTTCAATTGGACACCATTTGAAAAGTACCAAGTATTATGAGTGAAATTTAGTTTTGTTGCTTTTAATGATTTTTGAGCATTGGCCTCTTTTTCCTGATAGAAATCTTTCTGTAGTTTGTATAATAATCTGGAAGTAAAAATTAAAATGATTATTTCTAATACATCCCTTTGTTTATTTCTCTCGTCAATTATTTGGTATTTTAAATTTTGTATATTTAACACAGTTGACCATTCATGCACACGTTTGAAAACTTCAATTGAACATTTTGCTATGTTAAAAGATAATCAATACTATGTTTAGTCTATTAATCGGAGAGGATTACCCGCCTGCAATGGATACTAACGATCAAGATACTTGGAAGGTGGACCAATGTCAATGATAGGTTATTGAGGCAAAATTGAAATTGTATTAAAAACTAACCAGACTTTCGGTTTATCAGGATAAAAACACGAGCAAGAAATAATATCTGTCCTATAACAATAGAAGGAGCATCGCTGAGTTAAGATTTGAAACATGACCTGGGCCAACAATAATGGAACTAATCGATCGATATACAAATTGAATGACTAACCACGGTGCACTTTTGAGTGTACATTTCACATCAAAATATTAGACCATTTTAGTGTATAGGAGACTACAGACAGTCGAAACGTGATAAATTGACCCCAAAGAACATCAAGCCGATCTTATCGTTCAAAAAGTTCATGACGTTTTTTTCCCAAAAATTTAGAGGTTAGATTATCTTTTATATAAAGTGACATACATGTGCCTAACTATATCATTTTACAAAACTAAACTTGTTTTCGGAATTGATCTTGAAATATAAGGACCACTATGACCGATCAATATAAAAAGAATTTCGTATTAACTTTCGGCAGCAAAAAGAATCCCGCATTAAAACCGGATGAAGCGAAAAAAGCAAAAACATTTACAATACGATCAAACAGTAAATGTTCTGCAGCTGTCAATCGTCGCTTTTATTATAGTTAACTAAGAGCACAATTCGACAAACCGATAGAACGTTGTAACAACCATATAATGGTTCCAACCATATTGTTAACTTTCTCGGCATTATAAATATAGTTAAATTTGCTACACATACCTTGCTATAACTATAAATAATAATATTACAGTTAGCCACAGTGTAAAACTAAAACATCGTCTAACAATAGTTTTACGAATTATCATTATTTTTATAATTGAATTTTACAAATATTTGCCGATTAAAACAAAAAAAGACTATAATAGAATAGAATAGAAAACTAGATTCGCGAGCTGGCAAAATCGACAAAATTTCGACGCCTACTAATAAATGTGCGCATTTTTAGTAAAATTAAAAAATCCACTCACATTTGTAACGGAGTCAAAAGCATTGTCAAACGGATTTTTTAACTAAAATAATTTACCTTAAACTGATACACCTAAAAACAATTTGTCTAAAACCATTTGCCCGTCATGTTTCTATAGTTAAACAATTGCAGTTTTTGTAAGTAAAGATTTTTCGGGGAATGTTTCGAGTAGAAATTTGCGATTTTTCTGCATTTCCCAAAGTTTTTTCTGTTCGGTGTAAAGTGAAAATATTCGTAGAAAATTCGATCAGATTTAATTTTTACCACAACCCGAATACATGTTTACATACTAATCTCCTCCGGAAACAGTTTAACATTCACAAAAAAAGGGCAGCATGGGACTTGTCAGGTAACGTTTTAGGTTCATTTTGCCATTCGTTGAAGTTTGAACTCCGTGGTTTCTTAACCAGCTTTACTTTTTTGTCTAGAAAATCGTTGTTTTAATAATCATTTTCATTTTTCATTTAACCTTTTTCTCTGTGTAGGTGTAAAACGCAATATCTTTGCGATTTTGTAAAACAAAATATCGGAACTATGATACTACGATGATAAAATTGTACATACTTTATTTCCTAAATGTTCCTAAATATCCCTTAAATGCAGGCGGGTTATTGAGTACATGGGTTGTCTGGTGCCAAACCATGCCTCTTACGGTTCATTTGAATATTCTGGGAGGCGACGAGAAGATGGTCGTGGGCGTGATAATGGAGACTCGATCCCAGTTGCAGATGGCATGCAAAAGGACTTGGCTGCCCCTAAGCGTACCACCTGGTTGTAATGTCATGAGATCGTTATCTTCTAACATGCATGGATATGTGATTGCATCACAGATAAGGTCGGTGGCTGTTTTTTGCGTCACTCCGAAGATCCATTGATTTGGTGCGTGTAACTTGATCAAATAATTTTTCGCCACTGTTGTTTCGAGAGCGCAGCTTTGGTGTTGAACTGGTGCGTGTAAGAACATTGATGTTTCGCGGCAAAGTGTTCTCGAAATTGATCCACCAGGGTGTACTTGGTTGATGGATGGAACCGTAGTTGAGTGTTATCATGAATTACTGGAATAGCCATGACTTCATACATTTGATATTTCCATGAATATACTAATGGTATTTCTAACTCGATGATTGCGTTGAAGTAGGTCATTCTGGTCTTCACCGTCATTAATTGATAGACGTGGTGTAACTCTAGTTGTCCATGCCCTGGCATTATGATTTCTTTTGGAACCTGTTTTAAGATAATGGAGAGTTCATGCTCTAGTTGTTTGGGGGGTAATAATGCTGGGTGGATTATATGATTTTTGGCTCCGGTTAGTACTTGTAGCTGACCCGTCTGTGTATCCTCTACATGTTTGAGCAGTAGCCCTAACTGGAAGGACAGGAGTAGTAATGTCATGGATTCATCTTGCTGCCTTTGATATTCATTGAGCTTAGTCAATTATAATTCGAGTTGTCGATTTGTCTCCGAGAGTTGTCTTAATTGTTCGGCAGTGATTGCACTGCTGTGTTTGAATAACCGTAGTTTGTTATCAATGATGGACGTCTGATTTTTTAGCAATTTCCTTGTGTATTCCTCATCCAAATGGAGTTGCTCAAATTGGTGTTCGTATTCTGCTGCTTCTCTTTGGGAGAGTATCCCAAACATATCCCCGGCCATGATGGTGTTGCCCAGTCCACGTTTGAATCTTTAATGGTTCCGATCATTGTGGATCAAGAACTCGTTGTCTTGTCTGATGTTGTTAAACTGCCAACCCAGTTGTTGTATTAGGAAGTCACATGTAATGGCTTTTGCGTGAGTACAGGTCTTTTCCAGTAACGTTAATCCAGCGTCTACACTGTTGATCTCCTTCCAATAGTTGGCCAGGTCGTATCGAATAATCAACTTCCAATTTGTTGCTAACAATTCGACCTTGGTGATTTTGTCAAAATACATGCCTGAGTTTGTCCATGCTTTGATAGTCACGCCCTCTTGGTTTTGGATAGGATTGCCGACCAGTCCTCAGGGCAACGACACGGAAAAGGCCATCCTTTCCGGGATGTAATTTGGTAACTCTCCCTACTTTCCATCTCCTTGGTGGTTGCAGATCGTTTTGGATTAATACGATGTCTCCCTTAATGATGTTTGGGGTTTCTTTTTTCCATTTGGAGCGTTGTTGCAGGCGATGTAAATATTCTGCCCGCCACTTCTTCCAAAAGTGTGATCGCATGTTTTTAATCACTTTCCATCGTGACAATAGATTTGTTGAAAACGTTAGTTGTTCTATCTCCGGTGGAGCTAACAGCGCGTTGTCAGTCAGGAAATGTCCTGGTGCTAACACATCCAAAGATTCCGGGTCTTCACTTAATGGACAAAGTGGTCTAGAATTTAAACATGCTTCTATCTGGTTTAATAGCGTTGTCATCTCCTCATACGTTAGCTTGGTATCACCTATACACTTTTTCAAGTGTGTTTTGATGGATTTTCCGCTGGTTTTCCAAAGTCCACCAAAGTGTGGCGACGTCGGTGGAATGAAATGCCAATTTATGGGTTGCAGCAATTTATGGGCCCCCCACGAAATTGGTTCCGTTGTCACTGTACATATGGGCAACAGTACCCCTCCGTGCCGTGAATCTTCGAAATGCGCTTATAAATGCTTCACTTGATAGATCGAATGCTACCTTTATGTGAATGGCCTTAGTGGCTAAACAAATAAAGATGCATATATATCCTTTAGATGACTTGTTTCCTCGGCCTTTACTCATCCGTATGTTTATGGGCCCTGCATAATTAACTCCTGTATGTGTGAATGGTCGTGATACGATTACACGAGGTTTGGGGAGGCTTCCCATCAGCTGCTCGGCTAATTTGAGTTTAAATCGGTGACAGCGGATGCACTGAGAGTTATGATGTTTTACCACTTGCCCTTTTTTGATGACCCAGTACTTCTTGCGGATATACGCCAGTGTCAACGTCTGACTTCCATGTAACGTTTCTCGATGGCCCCCATCTAAGACTAAGTTCGTAAATTGTCCCTTGAATGGTAAGACCATGGGGTGCCGCGCTTCGTATGATAACAGAGAATTGTCTAACATTCCGCCTACTGTGCATGATGAGGTACCGTGCCTAATGACAGTGTGGTATTGTTCCTGATTTAGTAAAAAAGGAGGCCCTTTTCACCACATTTCCGTTGCGGTTAATTGATTTGCCATAACTCCGCGAGATGCGCAATCTGCTGGGTTGTGTTCTGACCTGATATGCTTCCATGACTCTGGGTTGGTGTTGGTCTGTATCTCTGCCACTCGCGTTGCCACGAAAGATTTCCAAGTTGATGAAGGTTTCCGTATCCAAGCTAATAGGATCATGGAGTCGGACCATACCGTTACGGCCTTCATGTCAATGTCAAGGACTTGTGTTACTCGTTGGACCAATCGGCTTAAGAGTAATGCGCCACATAACTCTAAGCGTGGAATGGTTATCGTTGTTCTTATGGGCGTGACTTTTGATTTTGCGGTCAGAAGACGTACTGTCACCTCGCCGTTGTTGATGATTTTGCTGTAAACGACCGCTGCATATGCATGTTCGGAGGCATCGCAAAATCCAAGTATTTCCACTGTGCAACTTTCTTTACCGTAGCTGATGTATCGAGGGATCGTCATCGTCTGGGTGCTCTTCAAATCCAATTTTATCTGGTTCAACTTGTCTGCAAATTCCATTGGTAACGAGTCGTCCCAACCGAAATCCAGACTCCATAACGTCTGGTACATTATTTTACATTTGACGATTAGAGGTGCGAGCCATCCTAATGGGTCGAAAATTCTTGACATTTCAGACAAAAATTGACGCTTCGTCAGTCCAATGGGGTTGAGTGGTAGAGTCACGTGGAATAAGATATACTCCCAACTGGATTATATTGAACTCCAAGCGTCTTGATGATCTCTGACCGAGTGTTCTTGATGGAGTGTTCGTCCATAAAAGCGAGGTCACCCATTAAGACCTTTGACCTAGGTATGCCCTGTAATATGTGTGGACAATTACTGGACCACTTTCTCAATTCCATTCTACCCTTATGTAGTAATTGGACTAATTGCGACTGTAACCGTTGCGCTTCTTCTATTGTGTCCGCGCCGGTTAGTACATCATCTACGAAACAATCATTTTTGATTATGTGACTAGCTTCCTCGTGCTGGTGAATTTCATCATCCGCTAACTGATGCAACGTCCGGATTGCGAGATACGGTGCGGCCAAGGTTCCGTATGTAACTGTGGTTAATTGGTATTCGTGTAAAGGATGATGGGTTTTCTCTCTCCATAGTATGGTCTGGTACGGTTGATGTTCCTTATGCATCTTGACCTGTCGATACATTTTTTCTATGTCCGCGGAGAATACTATCCGATGCTTCCTCCATTTGAGCATTATGGCCCACAAGTCATTTTGTAGAGCAGGCCCGATGTGCATCGTGTCATTCAAACTTACGCCTGTTGATGTTTTCATCGACGCGTCGAACACAACTCGAATTTTAGTAGCTTCTGCTGTCCTCTTGATGACAGCATGATGAGGTAAGTAATATTTGCCGCTGTGGGGCGGTGCCCGTTTCATGTGCCCTAAGTTGAGGTACTCGGCCATGAACTGACAATATTGCTCTTTTAATTAATTATTTGAATCCAGTTTTCGTTCTAGTTGTAAAAACCGTTGGCGCGTCCGTTGCTTTGAACTCCCTAACTGGTCTAAGTGCGTTTCTTTGAACGGCAGCTGGACCACATATCGTCCAAAAGGGTCTCGTCGTGTGGTTTCACGATAGGTATTTTCACAAGAGATGTTGTCAGTTTTTTTTCCAATACCCTCGACGATTTCTTCTAGTTCCCAGTACTGAGGGATGAGCCGTTTTTATCTAAGTTGGACCTGAGATCACCCAACCGAAGCTCGTCTTGATGGCATTTGGTTTCCCCTTTATTATTAGACCTTCAATGAGACCACCATATACGTCGACTCCTAATAAAATGTCAATGGGAGCGGGCGTGTCAAACGTTGGGTCGGCCACGATTAACTGATTCCAACGGTTGTTTCGTTTGATCTGTTGTTCAGGCACATTCATGGTGATCCTTGGCAATACGTATGCTTCAACCTTTAATCGATATGATGATGAAAAATGTGGGTGAAGCCATATTTGAACTTTGGCGGTTGTTGGATTGGTGTTATTTGCTCCTATTCCCGAAATGGTAACAGATGTTTGGCATAACGGTAGCTCGAGCCGATTAACCGCCTCTTCCGTGATGATCGAGACCTGTGACCCCTACATGCTGCATTAACCTTGCATGTTATTTGCGAGCTGTGCAGCAGACAGTTGGTACATATGTGTGCTCGATTAATAAAGTCGATCCGGCGTTTTATGCTGATGTTGCGGAAATGGTGGCATTGGTCAACTAAGTGCCGCTCCTCTTTGCAATAAGAGCAGGCGGTCGTAAACTTCTGGATGTAGGCCCTCTGATCACCAGTCTCAATGACGGGGGACACGCCACGCTGCTGGGCAATGTAGTCTGTCCTAACTGAACGCGTGATGGATGGTTGTTGCGTCCTGTGTTCGCCTCTTTCAGTGCCAAGGGAGACGATCCCCTAATGAACCGTGTGATCGGACTTAGTTGTTCGCGTAATGGACGCCTTTTGTGTCCCTGTTGCTTGTAATAGCTGGAATCTTCGAAGCAAGAATTCCATTGCATTCTTCCAGCTTTGGAGTTTCTCGTGGGCTGGCGAGGGATAAATCATACTTTTCTACCGTCTCTGCATCGACCTTTTTCATAATGATATGACCCAACAAAGCTTCAAAAGTGTTATCTAGTTGAAGGTTTTGAATATTATGAATGGTTTCAACAACCGTATCGTCCAGCCCTCGGATGTTTGACGCTGTTTCTTGATGAATCTGGTTTAGTGATAATAAAGTTTTGAAGTACGGAGACGCAAGCAAACGTTTGTTGACCTATCTTGTCTGTAAGATACTCCACGCCTTCTCTTAATTACCGTCCACTGAAGAAAGATGGCTGATGAGTTTTGCCGGCTCTTTCTGCACGTGCGCCTTTAGATAGCACATTTTTAAGGCCCATTGGTGAATAACTTTGGTAAAGAGGTCCTAAAATGATGGCCACTTCTCGTATTCACCGTAAAAGACGGGAACCTCTATCCGGCGAAGCCGCATACTTAACGATGGCGTGGGCTTCTGTGGTTCGTTACTGATGAGGTGGTGTAACGTAATTAATCTCTCCTCGGCAATCATGCTCAACTCTCCATAGTAATCGTCGCTGAAGTATTTCACTTCTTGTTCCTCTTCGGTGGTGTTGATGAGGTTGGCCCGATGTAGTTGATCAATAACCGCCAAATAAAGATAAAAGATTCATTTGATCAACTTTGATCTTGGGATGAGTCTGGGAACACTTTCCTGAATACCAGTCCCTTCTGATGGTATCCAGGCGTCTATAAAGGATCCGCATATTTACGTCCTGTTCGTGGAACAGACCCTGATTTTTGTCGGAGTTGGCCTTTGATGAATGTGTCATAACATGGGCAGGAGGTCCCCAATTCTGAATAGGAATTCTGAGGGCCGATGTATCCTGGCTTGGAGTTTCGATGATGATGGTTTTCATCGTCTCTTCGTTGAACTTCCCTGCACTGGTTGTGGATGATGTTGGTTTCGGGATGGATTTCCGTTCAGCTTTCGGAGAGATTATTGGTGCAGAAATCATATAACTGATGCAATCGTCGATGAATTTGTCATATGCTCGTTGTATCTGCTTTCGTTCTTTCGAATAAGGGTGATTTATCCCCAATAACTCGTTAGCCACCACTTCCCGGTCACAATCGTAATACGCTTTGTATAATGATTGAACGGTCGACTGGTGCTTTTCGAGTTGACCTCTGGTTACACACCCTTCTTGATCGAGTTTGACGATCTCTGCCAAAATCGCCTTCCCCCGCTCGTTTTGTTTTTTAATTAGCTCTTCCATTGATTTAAAGCTTAATTTGTTCGTGAACTTTGTCTATGTTTTTTTTATTATTAGGCCTAGACAACGCCGTATTGCTAACTCAGATGGTTGGTTTAGCTCGAAGGACCATGTAAAACGCAATATCTTTGCGATTTTGTAAAACGAAATATCGGAACTATGATACTACGATGATAAAATGGTACATACTTTATTTCCTAAATGTTCCTAAATATTCCTTAAATACTATTTAAAAGGAAATAACGTTTATGCAAGCAATAAACGTTTTAATGATAACTCTTGGTTTCGACCAACAAATCGGTTGTTTTTTTTACAAAGGGAAATATTTTATTTTTCTTATGTATGTGTATTGAAATTCTATGTATTAGAATTATAAATTTAAATATTTGAATTTTAACGTTGATTTTTTCGTTAAATTTGAATCGCAACAAAAATACATGATAATGACATTTTTCAAATAAATGAAGGGTTGTCCATAAAATTTCCTAGAGGAAATTTTATATTTTAGTACCAATGTAAAAAAAACAACAGCAAAAGTACTCTTCATTAGTACAAATCGGTTGTTTTTTCTACAAATCGTTTGTTTTTTGTTTGCATGTGTAGGTAATAAATGTTGTGTTGAGACGCATTTTTTTTGAGAATGTATACTATCCGTGTGAAGTGCGATGTAAAAAAACAACCAACTTTTTGGTGCAAACGTACTCCAATGCAAACTTATATATTGTAAACTTATATGTTATATATTGTTGTTGCGCGACCGGATGTACCACATATTTTTATAGGGTGCAGTCGGGTTATTGAGTACATGGGTTATCTGGTGCCAAACCATGTCTCTTATGGTTCATTTGAACAGTAGGGTTATTAGGTTTATTATTATTTAATTATTACGTTTATGCGATAAGGGTTTGCAAGTGATTTTTTTATGAGAATGTTTAGAAAACGGACAAAAGAATTCCTGTGTTGAACTATAATGTAAGTGTTTTGCCAAATGATTTTACCGCATAATTAGTGGTTGACTTTGTATAAATCATTTTGTGAAGTATATGCCATCACATCATTTATAATTTAATTGGCTGGAACACTGTTGTGCACTATGTCCAGTTGTTTCTAGGGCTTGTAGGTATTTTTGCTAAAGTATGTAAATTTTTTTTTTTATTATTTATTGAAACTAGTCTTTTCAGACTATCCATCAATTTACATCTGAATTCTTAAAAACTAAACTATAATGAGGTCACTGTTGATCCAGCGATGCTCCAATGCCTGTTCGTTAATAGGTAGCTGCTCATATACTGACGAGCTCGAAGGGTTTGGTTCTCTTTAGTCTTCTAACGAAGTGTTCATTATCCAGTAGCCGAGAGGCTTCCGCATTAACATGTTGCAATAGCCTCGATTCATGCTTTGTTGCAAATCTTTTGATTTCGTGTTTTACATGCGGTATCCCCAAATCTCGATGCAAATCCTTATTACGAATGTAGCAGGGTGCATTGACTAAACTCCGAAGTACCTTAATCTGGAAGTTTTGTATAGGTGTGATGTTAGCATTTTTAGTACAGCCCCAAAGCTGAATACCATATAACCAGACCGGTTTTAGGGTTTGATTGTAAATCAATATTTTGTTGTCTGTGCTTAAATTTGACCTTGGTCCAATTAGCCAGTACAATTGTCTATATTTAAGATCAAGCTTCTTTCTTTTCTTCTTCACATGCTCTTTCCATTGAGCTTAACGTCCAGTGTCATACCCAAGTATTTCGCAGAGTTCTCGTATGGCACCATGACATCGTTTATGCTGATTGGCGGCGGATTAACCAATAGTTTGTTCGTAAAGTTGACATGCACAGATTTTAATTCATTAAGTTTGATTTTCCATCGCTTGGTCCACTGGTGAATTTCTTCATTTGCATATTGAAGTTTATTCGCCGCCTCTTCGACAGTTTTCGCTGTTGCTAGTATAGCGGTGTCGTCAGCAAACGTTGCTATGCTTACATGATCGGACTGTGGTATATCACTTGTATAAAGTAGATATAGGATTGGACCCAGAACACTACCTTGTGAGACTCCTATGCCCTTACCTCTCTCAGTTCAGAATACTCATCTTCTTGTGTTACGCTAAAATGTTTTTCAGATAAGTACGACTCCAGAACGTCAACATATGGTCCCGGAAGCAAAACTTTTAGTTTATGTATTAATCCCTCATGCCATACCTTATCGAAAGCTGCTGCCACGTCCAGAAATAAGGTAGAACAAATTTGTTTATCTTCTAACGCCTTTTCTATAATGTCTGTAATTCTGTGAACCTGGTCAATTGTTGAATGTTTACATCTGAATCCAAATTGGTGATCCGGTATTAGGTTTCTACTTTCTATTATTGGAGTCATTCTTCTCAGAAGAAGTCTTTTCATTAGCTTTGAGATGATAGGAAGCAGGGATATCGGACGATATAATTGAACTTCATTTGGTTGTTTACCTGGTTTTGGTAGCATAATAACTTCTGCAACTTTCCAGGCAGAAGGAACATGCTGTAATCTAATAACAACATTAAACAAATGGGCTAGTTGGACAATAGCTTTCTTTGGTAGTTGCTTTAGAACTTCTCCTGTTAAAAGATCATATCCAGGAGCCTTTCCGGTCTTCAGATTGAATTTTATTTCCCTATTAACTTCTTTCTGGATAGTCGTTGCTTCCATTTTCGATTATAATATACGATTCGGTCTCATTCGGTTGGAAAATACCAGCCAGGTGATTAGCAAACACTTCAGCTTTTGATTTATTATCCCTGGCTCACGAGCCATCACTTCGCTTAATAGGAGGGATTTGCTTGATTGGGGTTTTCATTCTTTTGGTTGCCTTCCATAATGAGTAGTATGTATTTTCATCAGCCGTCAACTTTCAAAGAAACGAAGAAAACGATTTTTTATTTAGCTTTTGAATTTCGCTTAAGCTGCTTTGATTTGTTATTTAGGATTGCCTTATCAGATGGTCTCTTTTTTCCTAGCTTCCCTTTTTTTCTATGACCAGGTTACTAATTTCTCTTGGGTAGCTTTTACCAGTAGTTTTGGAGGCTGTTTCTTTAGTGTTATTCCACGCGGCTAATTGAATGATATTTGTGAATTTTTCAACCTCTTCATCTAGCTCCGTTACCGTTGTTAATCGTGTCTAATTCAGATCTCAAGCTAACCCAGTCAGTTGTTTTATTGACAAGAGTTGGTCTTGTTTCCTTCCTAATTATCTTGTCGCTTATGGTAAGTATCACTGCAGAATGATGAGAGACCATATCTGAATTATCCGCTACTTCAAAAAAATTTGATCAAGCTTGTTTTGATATAAAAAAATCCAGTAGATCAAGAGTTTTAACTGCATCCGTAGACCAATATGTCAGCTTGCCAGTGGAATGTATGTTACATCCCATTTCATTTATTGCATTTTTTAGTTCGTTACCTTTGGTTGTTGTAAGCCTAGATCCAAAGTCAACATGTTTTGCATTAAAATCACCTCCTAATATAAATCTAGGTAAGCTGGGTTTCAAGTGATTGATAATGCTGGCATTTATGGTGTTTAACATAGTGTTTTATTATAACAGCGGTTCCACCTTCAATTGTAAACTTCAGGCAAAAACTAATCCAATTTATTACAGCCTATGGCTTGCAGAAATTAACCCATTAATAGTTTTATTTTTTCAGAGAAACATTGCAGATTATATTTGAATGGTGGTGCACTGGAGATGCTGAGAAGAGATGACAGAATGCAGAGCAATTCAATATCATTGTGATTGTCTTATAATAATAGTAGTTTGAATATTGGTTACTGTGAAACTGGACCAATTCTGTCATCACTGACATAACTTTCCTTTCCCTACCCAACAAAAAATTTCTTATTAAGATCACAACTTATTATCAATTATTTAAAAAAAATCAAAAATATAAAAATATAAAAATATAAAAATATAAAAATATAAAAATATAAAAATATAAAAATATAAAAATATAAAAATATAAAAATATAAAAATATAAAAATATAAAAATATAAAAATATAAAAATATAAAAATATAAAAATATAAAAATATAAAAATATAAAAATATAAAAATATAAAAATATAAAAATATAAAAATATAAAAATATAAAAATATAAAAATATAAAAATATAAAAATATAAAAATATAAAAATATAAAAATATAAAAATATAAAAATATAAAAATATAAAAATATAAAAATATAAAAATATAAAAATATAAAAATATAAAAATATAAAAATATAAAAATATAAAAATATAAAAATATAAAAATATAAAAATATAAAAATATAAAAACATAAAAATATAAAAATATAAAAAATATAAAAATATAAAAATATAAAAATATAAAAATATAAAAATATAAAAATATAAAAATATAAAAATATAAAAATATAAAAATATAAAAATATAAAAATATAAAAATATAAAAATATAAAAATATAAAAATATAAAAATATAAAAATATAAAAATATAAAAATATAAAAATATAAAAATATAAAAATATAAAAATATAAAAATATAAAAATATAAAAATATAAAAATATAAAAATATAAAAATATAAAAATATAAAAATGTAAAAAAATAAAATATAAAAATATAAAATATAAATGTAAAATATAAAATATAAATATAAATATAAATGTAAAAATGTAAAAATGTAAAAATGTAAAAATGTAAAAATGTAAAAATGTAAAAATGTAAAAATGTAAAAATGTAAAAATGTAAAAATGTAAAAATGTAAAAATGTAAAAATGTAAAAATGTAAAAATGTAAAAATGTAAAAATGTAAAAATGTAAAAATGTAAAAATGTAAAAATGTAAAAATGTAAAAATGTAAAAATGTAAAAATGTAAAAATGTAAAAATGTTACATTTCGTATGCATTATGTGGTCGTATCATGCATATTTCCAAAACTATTCTATTCCTTGTAGTCTCCAGAGAATACGGGAATTTCGATGGGTTTCACTCTTTGTTGTATTTCCTTCTATCGCAGTTGTCATCCTTATTGCTATCTTGGTGTCCTTTTTTCTAATGGTTTCATAATGCTCCATTGTGAAATACTACAACTCATCTGATGTTTAGTCATCATCTGATGTTTAGACACATATTTTTTCGTGTTTGTCGATGATCTGTTCCTTTGCGCGTTTCATGTATCAAAGAGAGAATTACATTGCTTGTTTCTCTTCTTGATCTATAATTTTTTTTTGAACTGTCAATTTCTCTATATAATTCATGAATTTTGATATTCTGTCTTCTGAGCATTTGCTTCAATGAGCTGTTGGGATTGTGCCAGGTTTCCCCTGATGATGCGTTTAAAACTTTCGATGGATGATGATTCTTGATTTTTTCCATTGATGGAATGGTGAACTCAAGACTGAATTGCAGTGTTGGCCTAGTTCGTGGACTGTTGAGAAGCCAATGTCGCATATCATCGATAAACTTTTTGTAAATATCGGAAATCGTGGTTCTTGCGCTGTTATATACATATTTTTGTTCGAATGGTGGAACACTCCTTTGACTTTCCTCATCTGTTTTTATGTAATCAACGTAAAGTGCTTTCAGGTGTTCGATTCTAGTTTCCAAATTTTTTTTTGTTTTTCGGCTCTCCCCATCTTTACTATAGTTTGTTCGAAGGATAACGATTTTCCGGCTCGCAGGACCATAGAAAAGTCAATAAACCTGGTTGAAAATTGTGTCTGCACTGTGTAGTTTCACCGTAATAATCTTAGTCTAATGGTACTGGTTCATCAGCAACAAATTAAAAACTGAGAAACGCCAGTAGGACGGTGTGACGGTGTCACAGATGAATTTAACTTTGTAAATTAAGCTAGAATCGAATTGTTCATTCTGGGCCCCTATTTGGGTACTCGATATCGAACAATCGAGTGACGTAATCGAACAATCGGTATTTGTGAACTCGATATTCGATCAATCGGTATTGATGAATTAGAATACGTATAAAATTAAAACGACCAACAACGACAAATGATGGTAAATTTCCCTTATTTCATTATTCGTTTACGAGCATTATTTGTACGATAATGATCGTATTTGCGTTCGTTGTTAGTTTTGTTAACGAAGCCATATAAAGAGGTCACACAATTTTAAAATGTAAGTAATTAAAAATTTAAAAATGGAAGCCGACGCTTTATTATTTAGCTAATTAAGATATTTGTACATAATTATATATATATATATATATATATATATATATATATATATATATATATATATATATATATATATATATATATATATATATATATATATAATTTAAATATGAAAATTAAAATAAAATAAATACATTTGCTAGAAAAATTCACCCTGACTTTGACAAATGTCAAAATTCAAGAAGATGATTAATTTTAGTATAGGTATGACCATTAGCAAAAAATTTCCCTGTTCATTATTTAACAATGTACATTTTTATTTTCGATCTAGTTCCCAAATACAAATTCACACTCGATTCGAATTGATCATTCGAATCGAATAGCAAATCGAATCCAGTTCCCAAATAGGGGCCCAGATTATCATCATATGTATATTTTTTATGACAGTTATATCCTTTTAAATAAACAGTCGAATATTTTATATTAATGCGTATCTATAGAAAAACGCTTACTAGACCTAAAACTGTGTTTTGGAATATATACATGTAGCGTCGTCTGTTTATTGTTGGTTTGTTCGCCATTTTTATTTATTTATTTATTATGTCATTTTTATTTATTTATCAAAGAGCTCAATTTTATGATGGAAAAATATATTAAGGTTATATGTAAAAATTGTTGAATTAGGCAGGCTAAAAAAACAATATCCACTATATAAATACCAGGTTGAACTTGTTTTTTTTTTCAGCAGAGTTGAATTAAAAATTAAAGAACAACCAGTCAATAAAATAAGTATTATTAATAAAAATCTAATTTATAAAAATAAATTATTAAGAAAATTTAAATATATTTATAAAAAATAATATTATAAATAAAATTTAAACCATATGTGTTGGTTTACATATACATATATGCTCAAAATGGAATCAACAGTAACTGCTTTAAGAATTGATCCATGGTTTTAATATCGTTTGAAGGGTACTGTAATATTAACAATTACTGTGGAATAGTATTCATTAGTTTTTGGCATTACTTGAACATATATTGAGAACAAAAAACGTTCTAAGATGAACATTATTAAATGAAACAAATAAGTTAAATTTGGTTAGCACATAGATTTTAATTCAGTAAACTTAATACTTTCATAAAAATTGCAAATTTATAAAAACCTTCCAAGTAATCTTGGACCTGGTCGCCATGATCCATTTGTACAAAAAAATTTTCCGCTCCACCATTCATTAATATCATCATAATGTCTTGACTGTTTCAATGCGTCCTCGTTGTGTAGCACGGCACAAAGTCGACACCAAAAATATGTATTAATTAATTCACCTGTACCTTTCCATTTAAAATACGAATTATATAGTTCATCATTTTTATCTAAAATATTTAAATATTCTGCCAACGCTTTCGGTGAACTAAATTCATCTACATGAATATAGGATTTATATGGTGCACTCCGCTCGTAATCTTCGATCGGCGCACCCATCACAATCGGTAGTATACTATGATTTAGAGCGTTTATAAAAAATTTCTCGGTTATATAATCCTTACAATTTACATTCTCAAATGCTAAATAAAATTTATAATTATGATGCAAACCGTCAAACCATCGTGTTGATGTTTTAAAGTAACGTGTAAAATTACCACATTTGTAATTGATATCGACCTGTAAAGCGAAAAATATTTGTTAGAACTGTAAGTATTTTTTACGTATATTTACTCGGTTTACACTAACTTCAATATATTCCTGTAATTCACGAGCGTAGTTTAACCGGTCATTTTGTGGTTCACAATTAGACACAAACATTACAACTTTTTTTGTTTTACCAAAGGCAAAATTCGTATTTTGTTCCATTTGTTTCACATTTGGATCATAATATTCCCATTTCCCGTACGGAATAACCACCTCACTATTCATACGATATGTCGCAGTCCAATTGAAAACATCTGGATATTTCTTGAGTAGCGGTAGGGATCGAATTTTTAAAATGTATAACATATAAATTTGTTTAGGATGTCGCCTTACACCGGGTGGTGTATAAAAATGATCGAATAAAATTAAATCAGCTGTTGTGGCTGTTTTATGATTTGCTGTTATCATACACGTAGACACTGAACATTTTTGTGAAGTAAATAAATCACGACCTTCTGTAACATACCATGGCCATAGACCATTATATAATAATATGGTTTTATATTTATGATCTGCTTCTAGCTGCTCATAGTTAGGTGGTATGTACATTAATTGATTTGTTATTCTATCCGAATTTGGATCTTCCCATGGGAATATATAAGTCTTTTTTTGTAATCGGACACCATTTGAAAAATACCAAGTCTTATTAGTAAAATGTAGGTTTGTTGACTTTAATGATTTTTGAGCCTCTTCTAAGTTTTTCTCTTCTTCAGGTATTCTGTATATTATTCTGGAAGCAAAAATTACAATGAATAATTCTAATACGTCACTTTGTTTATTTTCCTCGTCAATATGATTAACACAGTTAACCATTAATGTTTACGTTTAAAAAATTTAATTGAATATTTGGCCGTGTTAAATGTTAATCCACTATTTTTAGAATTACGCGCCTGCACTTAATACTAACGAAGATACTTTAAAAGTGGACCAAAGTCGCTACCAAGCGTACGTAGAACAAACCGACAAAGTCAAGATACTTCGAAGTTAGCTTATCATTGACACAACGCTGTCATTGCGGCAGATTCGAACTTATATTAGAAACTAACCAGACTACCGTTTTATCAGTATAAAAAACGAGCAAGAAATAATATCTTTCCTATAACAATAGAAGAACCTAACAAGTATAAATAAGTGCAGTTCGAAGAGTGCCATCACCGCTTACCGGTGATGATCTTATCGGCCAACTAGTTCATGGCCAGTTTTTTTCTCAAAGATTTAGAGGTTACCTTTTATATAAAGTGATTTTACAAAATTAAACTTGTTTTGGAATTGATCTTGAAATATAAGGACCACTATGACCACCAATCAATATTATTAGTAACTTAGTCTAAAAATTTCGTATTAACTATCGGCAGCAAAAAGAATCCCGTATTAAAACTGGATGAAGTGAAAAAAGCATAAGCATTTACAATACGATCAAACAGTAAATGCTCTGCTGCTGTCAATCGACGGTTTTATTATAGTTAACTAAGAGCACCAATAGAACGTTGTAACAACCATATAATGGTTTCAACCATATTGTTAACTATCTCGACATTATAAATAGGTAGTTAAATTTGCTACACATACCTTGCTATAACTATAAATAATAATATTACGGTCAGCCACAGTGTATAACTTAAACACCGTCTAACAATAGTTTTACGAAATATCATTATTTTTATAATTAAATTTTACAAATATTTTCAGTTTGAAACAAAAAAAAAAAAACAACAAAATCAACAAAATTTCGACGCCTACTAATAAATGTGCGCAATTTTAGTAAAATTTGAAAATCCACTAACATTTGTAATGGAGTCAAAAGCTTTGCTGAAATCGGTGTAAATAATTGTTTCAATGGATTTTATATTACTGAATTCTACTAGTCCAGTTTGTTGTAAGTATCCTTGAAGCCGCTTTCATAGAAAAATTCTGCAGAATTTTCAGTAATATTTCTTCGGAAAAACATGACGGAATTAAATATTGTTTATCTTTTTTAGTAAATTCCGAAAGTGTATACCAACTTAAAATTGAATTTTATTTTTTATTACTAAAAAATTACTAAAAAATTACTAAAAAAGATAAACAATATTTAATTCCGTCATGTTTTGCCGAAGAAATATTACTAAAGAATTCTGCAGAATTTTTCTATGAATGGTGCGTACATGTACGTGATCAAAAAATTGATACGCGAATCAAGGGGCAATTTGTATATTTTTAATACGAAAAATATATAAATTTCCCCTCCTGAGTTGAAATAATTTTAACTTGGGGCACATTTTTCACCGCAAGCATCCAACATAATAAAAAAAATAAAATACAAATTATGAGCAATAATTGTGCTCATTAAATATAATTTTGCTATTTTTTGACATTTCTTATTTTGTTTATATATACTGTTGTCAATTCACTGACAATATTTAAGTCCCGCGCCAAAATTTCGATAGCGGTTTGTCTTGATAAAGACATTTTGGGTATTATTACGAATTAATTAAAATCAAAAAATTAAACTACACGAAAAATATTAAATTACACGAAAATTTAGAATCACCGAAAGCAAACAAAAAGAAATATTACGAAATTAAAATCAACCAATAAAAACAAGATGAAGTTAAATTTAATGTTAGAAATTATTACGAAATAACACGAAAAAATTTAACTCACCAATAAAAACAAACAGCAAGAATTTAAAATCACCGATAAGAAATTAAAAATGGAAATCTACTCACAAAAAATCGCACAAATATTTCGTATACCACAGCCAACAACGATACACAATTAATAATTACATATGTTTCATATGTCAAGTAAAATAGGTAATAATTTTGAGCAAACGCATTTGTTACTAAGTTCATCCTGTGATGAAATTTTTTAATTACGTACATATACGCACCAGAAAGCGACTTGATGCCGCTTTCATAAAAAAATTCTGCAGAATTTTTTTAGTAATATTTCTTCGGCAAAACATGACGGAATTAAATATTGTTTATCTTTTTTAGTAAATTTCCGAAAGTGTATACCAACTTAAAATTGAATTATTTATTACTAAAAAATTACTAAAAAAGATAAACAATATTTAATTTCCGTCATGTTTTGCCGAAGAAATATTACTGAAGAATTCGGCAGAATTTTGCTATGAAAGCGGCTTGAAGTCTCTATTCCATTATGAACAATTGTTGAACAACAAATTTTTGTTGGAAAATTTGTATAGTTACATTTGGTAGATAAACTTAGTTAGCTTTGGTTAGCATGTCAATATTATTTTTATTTTTTTATGAACATTTATTATTTTACAGATAAATGTAGCTCAATCATTACATTTATGCTGTAATCTATACGAGAATACATGTAATTTATTACATTTCTTTAAAAATAAAAAATAAAAAATAAATATTATCATTATGTCATTATGTGTGTGAAACATATTGCTCATCGAGACACAAATTTTAAGTATATACTATACTATATAGCAACTTATAGCAACATTTCCCCTACATTTACATTTCTCCTTTTGATTTTGCTAACAAAATTATATTGGAAAAGTTGGCGAACTCATTCAATCATCCAACGAAACTATACATACTTTTTTGTCTCGTTCTGGTTCTCCAACAAAAATTTGTTGTACAACAATTTTTCATAATAGAATATAGACTTTATTTAATCAACCCGTATTAAATCAACAGTCTGGTTCCATCAGTATCGATCCTAAGCTTGATATTCGTATTGTTCTAGACAAATAAATCGGTCCGCAGACCATAACCGAGGCAGCATGCTCGCTGTCCTTTACTTAATAAACAATATCAGGAATGTTTAACAAATGCCTGATTTCGTGGTTTAAAGTGAATTCGGAAGTTACGCCATCGTTGTTCTCCCGATAGATTGAGTCAAAGGCTTGCCGAAAATTACAGAACACCTCCCGTGATATACATCACGAGATCTTTCGTAATATATTTTAAACAACAAAAAAACTTGATCAGTAACTGATCGGTTCGAAAGAAATTTTTTTTGGTAGTCATACAATTTCTTCTGCCAGATCTGTAGTTTTCGCATTTTGAGGGGTCTCCTTTCTTAGAGATATGTAAAAATGTCTATGCAAAATGTCTACAAAATATTTACAAAATGTCTTTGCATGGCCAAAAAAAAAAGTTGGTCCTTAGCTAGAACTTTATGGAGTCGAGCAGCTGTATGTGTATCCTCGATATTACCACAGTTTTTCCTTCACGTAAACGGCTTAGTTCAGTATTGTAATTTGTTAGGGTTTGCCTATATTCATTCCACTCATTAGAATGCTTTGCCCTATTAAATAATTTCCTAACCTTTTTACGGAGTTTAGTCAGCTGCTCGTTCCACCATGGAACTTTGCGATTAACCGCAACACAGCTGCTTCCGTAAGAAGATAGAGGCACATCATTTAACAAACAAGCTGCAGTTTCTAGGTCACTAATTGAACTCAAAGATGTTGGCAGCATGTCTGCTTTGATGAACAAAATATCCCTGTAGGTCTTCCAGTCTGTAAAACAAGGGATACGACGCTCTGCCGCCTGTATGATTACTCCCGGTATATCGAACCTGATGTGCACGTGTTCGATAACGAAGCTTTATTTGATACATGCCAGTTTGCAACAGAGTTGAAAATGAACTGACTCGACAGAGTGAGGTCCAAAACCTCTTGCCGAATCATATTAATGAAAGTAAGGCTGAACCCTTTATTTGAAATGTCTATGTGACTGCTCATAAGATAGTTTAAAAGGGACTCACCTCTACTATTTGTGTTGCTGCTATCCCAAATGATATGATGCGCATTTGCATCGCAGCCTATGATGAATTGTTTGTTTTTTAGGTTGCAGTAATCCACTAAATCCTGTACAACTACAGGTGGAACACTTACCGAATCACCAGGGAAGTACGCAGAGGCACATACTATCTCCTAATGAAACAAATATTGCTGTTCGGGGAACTGATTCCCTGCGATCATAAACCAACTTATATGACTTAAGGTGAAAGCCCCTAATTTTTCCTCCACTAACCCAGGGTTCTTGAATAAGGCCAAGGGTTAAATTTTGTTGAGCAAACCTATTGCAAAAGGCATCCGAGGCTCCTTTTGCATGATGCAGGTTTGCTTGTAGTACCCTAATAGTACCAGCCATACTTACTTATTAACGTAAGGAGCTCTCCGCTTCTGGCTGCTTAACCGCTGACTGCTTATCGGCCGACTGTTTCACGAGAAGGGGCGTGTTTTTGCTACATTTCGTAGTAATCCCTCGAGCGCCTCTAGGTTTAATTCTCGAAATTGGTACCGTTGACTTGGCTAGTCTACCCTGGACAGCCCTTTGTATGGTCACCCTATTTGTTTTTACCGGTACCAAATTAGGAGTCACGGAGAGATCCAATGATCAGTCTCCCGACGAAGAGGCAGCGGGAACAGAATGCTCTACAGCGCTACTGCTCTGAGCTGCCCCTCGTCATTTGTAACTCCTTCTGAGGCTGATAAAAAATTTTCATTGCTGGAGCTGACTCCAGTAGTTTGAATGGTGGAAGGTGGATCATTCTTTAAAATGAGTCTAGTGTGGCCGAAGCGGTAAGCCACATTCCCCTTGGACTCGCGCAGTGTCTTCATTGAAGTATCTCCTATAGCCATGGCCAAATGGACGAGTGCTTCAGTTGTCGTCCGTTGTAGAATCTTCCATGCATTTGCCGCGAGACCATTGTTCTGCGCGGCCATGGTGGAGAGAATTTTCTCGATCTACAAGCTAAGGCTTTGTGGAAAAACCCTCTAACTATATTTGGCTGAGGAAAATCTTCCTCTTCCACCAAAATTATGCTTAGACCACATTTTGATCTTAACCTGTCAAAATTATTCCTGATCCATGCCGCTGTGGAAAGATCGGAACAAATGAATAAAAGCCATCCTGTTCTCCGAAAGGAACCAAGGAATTGAGGCTGATGGGTTGGACCTTGCATCTCAATGATAAGGTCAATGACACATTCCTGTGTGGTTTCCATTTGTTCCATACTAAGAGGGTTGCCACTGAGATCATCCAACAAGATGCCTAGGGTAACACTGCCTGCTACTTGTCTGGATTAGGCCTTGACCGGAGAAGGCCCACTTTTAGTTTTTTTGCAGGTAGTTTGGAAGATTCCAAAGCAACCTCGAAAGATCTCTCGCGCTTACCACCAGACCTACAGTCTAGGGTAGTTGCTACAGGTTGCAGAGTTGCTTTGACAGGGCGGTTGGACTTAATAGTAGCTAGAGCTTCCTCTCTAGTGTTGCCTTCCCTGAGCCCCTTTTTAAAACGCCTTCTTTCCAAAGAGTTGAGCTTCACCCATTCATTGGAGTTGAGGAACATATTCCCAATACCAACCCCAATGGTTGAGGTGCCCGATGTTTGTGAGATGACACTATTATTGTCATCGCAAAAGATACCCGTTGTAAGAGTAATGGACTGATTCACTATTTCCCTTGTCCCGGCATCAAGATATTCTTTGGAAGTGGCCCCAGAGGCATCTACCACCATATCTTTTCCTGTATTATAATCCAGCACAGGAGCTGGCAAAGTTGATGCTTTTAAAGAGGCATCACACTCAATATTTAAATTTAAAGGATTCATAAAAGTCCCACGAGTACCCGAGAAATGAAGGTCACCCACAGCAGAGATCGGTATACTGTGGGAAGGCAACATTTAAACCGGAGGTCGCCTGGTATCCGGAGTTCACATACTAACGACTAAGCTCCCCCTTAGCCACGTAGCTCTCGGCGTTTGTTGTCCCACCAAAGCGCTTGGGGCAATTGAAATCCGCCATTGCACGGTTGTGTACGTTACTTAGCTACATTCTAGGATGCATTGCCCGGTTGTTGCCACGAGGAGGCGTAACTGCACTAGGGAGAAATCTTACGAGAATCGCGTATGCCTAGAAATCTTTAACTCCTAAGAACACACCTAAACAACTGTTTGGGTTTGACTGATGAATCAAATATCGATAATCTAGTCAAAGCCGAAGCACCCTTTAAAAAACTGACCATATAATAGCATTATTGTTTAGATTCATCAGAAACGTAAATTTTGAGCATCATCAACGAATACATTAGATTCGCTACAAGCTATTGAAATATGTTAAGCTCAAACTAGTGAGAGAGTTAATATTCTTGATTTCGCGAGCTAAGGTCAGCGATGCATAGATTGTTGTAGATACCGCGCCGCGATTCAGCAGCAGTTATTACTACAGTTAAATTATTACTTCACACCGTCTGAATAATGTGCATGTTACTAGTAGTATTTGCTGGGGCAGCTGCGAAATTCAACATCAAAGTTTACGTTTCATCCTGGTATCTATTTAGATGAAATAGGCCAAGGACGTCTGATTCATGGAGAGTGGAAAATTATAACATACTATAATCTCACATCATATTAGCAAGAGCTAGACCATCTCAGGAACTGTACTCGCCAACTAGACGAACTAATTAAAAAATTAACAACATAACATTTTGTTCTCTAGTAAGTAGGCCATACTAGGGGCAGCTTACTACACTACCAGCTTCGTATAAAATAGCAAAGCTATGTCTAAATGAAACAAATATCTTGTTTCTTTCATAGAGCATCTTGAATTACTACTATTCTGTGTACTTGTTCTATTGTTGAATGCTTTTGGCTAAACCCAAACTGATTGTCTGGAATCACCTTCTTTTCCAGCGATATAGGCTTGAGATGCTTAATTAGTAGCTTTTCAAATAGTTTAGATATAATTGGTAGCAAGCTTATAGGTCTGTACGACGTTACATCTTCAAGGGAGCTTGCCTAGTTTTGGTATCAGTATCACTAGTGAAATCTTTGAATGAGTAGATAAGAAATCGAATATACTTATCTGGTAATTCTTGCAAAACCATTTCATATCGTGGCGCCTTTTTAGGATTTAACTCTCTCTTTTTACTTCAAAGATAGAAAACATCGTGATTTTATGATTCATTTGCAATGGCAACTCCAAATGCATTTGAATATTGTTGTTCTCTTCGTCAGTAGTTTCGGATGGGTATGGTTGAAATACTCTTTTGAAATATTCTGCAAACACCTCAGTCTTTTTTCAATATTTATCGCCCACTAACCGTTACTTTTACCTATTGGCGAAATAATCTGTGTTTTCTGTTGGTGAGAGTCGCGACAAATATGCTTAAATTGACTGTTTTTTCTCATTAAGCAGCAGTTCTTTTAACTGTTTGACCACCTCGTTTAACTTGCGTTTATTTTCTGTTTGTGCTGAATCATTTTTTTAACAAGATTTGAACATTTTCCATTCTTTTCTTTTTAACTTTTTACTGGTTTTTACATTTTATACATTCATTGAGATGTTCCACTGCTTGATCGAATAAAGTCGACAATATAGTTCCACAAAGTATCTCCTCCGAATATAAAGGGCACAGAATTAATACAATCAACCCCAGGAAACGGTTTTGGTTTAGTCTCTGCATGGCCAGCAGTATGAATTCCTCGTTGGATGGGCACATAACCGCAGTCTGTATTTGACAACTTTTAAATATAGCATTTGAAACTCTTTGAACATTAAGTAAATCAGATAAATGTCCTTCCAAGTATCGAGCACTGCATCGATGTTAACACGGGGTTTCCATCCTAGTCTCGAATGGCGATAGTCCTAGGTCTGAAGGTATGGTACAGTCCAGTGACTTTTTTAAGGGAGTTATGAGGACTGTGATCATTGCTGACTTATTATACTACTAAGACTTCAGCCTTCAACCATTCACGCTTTTTCCGTCTACAAATTCGCTTGGCGGTTCTTTTAGCAAGGACCGCTTCTATAAAGAAACAAGATGACATCCCTCCTTTAATAAGATGAGAAAAACAGCAATTAAAAAAAACATTAAGTGAAAGAAAATTCTATCTCTTTGCTTTAAATTATTCAAGTATGAAATCTTACTGGCCATATTGCAAAGGTTTTCCCAAAAAAGGTTTTAAAATCAAATTTATTTATGCAATTAAAGAAAAATAACAATAAGTGAAGGAAAATTCTATTTCTCTCCTTAAAAATATTCAAGTATGGAACCTTACTGGTCATATTCCAAAACTTTTCCAAAAGGTCATTTTTAAATCCCACTTTCATCCTACATATCGAATTTCATCATAATCGTTTAAGAACTCGCCGAGTTCCTTCATAGCTGACCATATTCCAGAAGTTTTCCAAAAAATCATTGTTAGATCCCATTTTCATCCTACCTATCGAATTTCATCATAATCGGTTAATAACTCCCCGAGTTCCTTCCTAATTGGCCAAATTCCAGAGCTTTCCCAACAAATCATTTTAAAATCCCATTTTTATCTTACATATCGAATTTCATCAAAATCGGTTAAAAAATCATCGAGTTCCTTCATAATTGGCCATATCCAAGAAAATTTCTCAAAAAATCATTTAAAAATCCCATTCCCATCATACATATAGAATTTCATCTTAATCGGTTAAGAACTCCTCGAGTTCCTCCCTAAGTGGCTATATTCCAGAACTTTCCCAAAAAATCATTTTAAGATTAAATCACATGCCGAAATATCCTGTTTTAAAATATCCAGTTTTGTACCTTATCTCGTTTTGTTAAATCCTATTTTAAAATATCCAGTTTTAAAATGTCCAGTTCTGAGCGGTTTCCCATCATTTATATTTTAATTGACTGGAATTAAAATATAAATGATGGGAAACCGCTCAGAACTGTTGTGCACCATGTCCAGTTGTTTCTAGGGCTTGTACATATTTGCGCATGTATGAACATAGTTTGAATGTTAGCAAGAATGCACCTATAATACATATACACACCTTTAGGGATCTAGAAATAATGATGAAAACATTGTTAACGGTGGTAGCTCTCCGGTGTCTAAACGAACTTAGCAATCAGTGTTTAAATGCCACTGAACGTAGTTGAATCTTTATTATAAGTAAACACTCTAGTAAGATTATCATCACCGGGATGTGTTTCCAGGATTCGCCCAAGAGGCCATCTGCAAACTGGAATGATGTCTTCCTTGATAAGAACTATGTCGCCAACTTTTATATTTTCCTTCGGTTTTTGCCATTTTCGCCTCTGTTGAAGGTTGTTGATGTAGTCAGTGCGATATATATTCCAAAATATTTGAATTCTGGCCTGAATTCGTTGCCATTTGGATATGGTAGAATTGGCTGTGGTTATTTGTTTCTCAGGAACAGATCCCGTCGATGTGCCTATCAAGAAATGTGCGGGTGTAAGCACTTCATAGTCGTCGTCGGTGGAGGTAGTGCATATAGGACGTTAATTCAAAATGTTTTTAATTTGGCATAATAATGTTGCCATTTCTTCAAAAGTCAAATTCACATTACACGTCACTTTTAACAAATGAGTCTTCACAGATTTCACTGCGGATTACGAAATTGGACCCTTTGTCCCTGTATATTTTGTTCGGAATTCCTCGCCTCGCAGAGAAACGTTTCAAAGCAGCCAGGAAAGCCATGGTGGTAAGATCACTTACTGGTTCGATTGCTTTCATCGAAAGACAAACGAATATACAAAGGTATCCTTTTATAGGATTGGTTCCACCTCTGCCCTTCTTTGAGGTGAAATACAGCGGGCCAGCAAAGTCTATCCCGCAATTGGTAAATGGTCTAGTCGGTACTATTCTCTCCGCTGGTAACGCCCTACGTATGCTACTACTCGGTGTATGTTTCGATTTTTTTTCAAACAAATTACTTAATCAGTTGTCCTGAATTACCACCTGAAACGTGTCTATCGGTAATTTGCTGAGCTCGGCTGCAATCGCGGTTTTGTCTAAAATTGAGTTTGAGTAAGTAGATGGCCAAAATGCTTCAGGTTTTTCAAGCCAATTTGGGCCATTCCACCATTGTTCCAAGTGGATCAGGTTTTGTGGGGCTATCCCTCGTGAACCATGATCAGCAGGGTTATCAGCGGATTTTACATAAGCTCAATGTTTTCGAGGGAATTTGTCCAATATCTGGCTAGTGCGGTTCGCCACAAATGTTTTCCATGTAGGAAGGTATGTGGATAACTAGGACAACATGATGGACGAGTCGGTCCATGCATAGCACATTGCATTAGGTGTCAGTGTTTCCTTCACCATCAACATGAGCTTCGCCAATAATTGTGCCGCACACAGCTCCAATCTAGGCAGTGTAACTCTTTTTACTGGCGCAACCTTTGTTTTTGCTGTCAGTATATTTATTGAGATTTTGCCCTTTTAATTGAGGGTCCTGCTATATACAACGGCGCAATAGGCCATCTGGCTGGCATCCGAAAAACCATGTATTTGCGTACTTTCGTTAATGTCTGTTAATCTCTTAATCTTTATATTTTCATAATATCCAAATTCGCCTCTTACTCTGCTGTACATCTTTTGATAACATTCCGGCACCATATCATCCCAGTCCAATTTTAACAACCAGAGTCTTTGGAACAATATTTTCAGTATAACAATCGAGGGAGTCAAAAATCCTAACGGATCGAAAACCCTGGAAGCTTCGGATATAACTTTGCGTTTTGTTATACAGCTGTATCTTTCTAGGGACAAACTTTGAACATTAGTTCGTCAGTTTTAGTATTCCAACGCAATCTTAAGACCGTCACTGCTGAAATACCGCCATCGCTACATAGTTTTGTTGTAGTTTCTTCGTCACCTCCATCGGATAAACTTTTTACGTTAGATTGCCTTAAGCAAAGGTAGCCCATAATGTTGGCTGAATAGTCGGTCCAACCATCAGAATTTCATTTAGAGAAACGCCAGTGGATATCTTGCTTGATCCATCAAACCCCACACGGACCTTTGTAGTGTCATTTGTTAGTGACTACGAGATACTACGTATTATTCTCTGATTTGATTGACTACGCCGCGTTGCAACTAATAATGAATTGCCTAGCTGTGGCGATTTTCTTTTAAATGGAAGTTTAACCATATAACTGCCATCTTCCTGCCTTTTATGTGTTTGTTTACATTCTACATCGTCTGGAGAAATGTTTTTGATATTCGTCGTCTCTTCAATCTCCCAAAATCGTTGAAGTGTTTCATCTATATTCATATCGATTTGAGCTGAGTTCGGTTAACCAGATACTACCCAACCATACACAGTTTTCTGTAAAATAATTGAGTTGAATTGCCTCTTGCCATTCTCAACAAAGAATTGATCTGCTCCGATCAGAAAGTCTATTAGACCTGGTTTGTCAAAATCAAAATCAGCGAGTTCCATATTTTCGATTAATCTTCTATCCTGTATGCTAATAGAATGTCTGGATGGATATTCAAAGGTAGTTGGCAGATTATTAGACCGTTCACTTCTATTTGTATATTGGAATTATATAAAGATTCCATCATTATACACGCCTTTCCTCTCGATACCACTGAACCGGATGTTATACCCGTTATATTCACATTCACCTTTTTCCGTTATATTTTTAGCCTTTTCATGCAATTCTCAGAAACAAAGGAACACTAGGATCCGGAATCAAGCAGAATGCGACATCTATGCTGCTCTCCAAATGTATCTTTCACTAAAACATTTGTCGTTGGTAGGATCGCTTGCTGCCGTCCAACTATTACAGATCTTACTTTTAATATCGCATTGCAGCTTGTTGATTTTTGTTGTTCAACAGACTCTATCTCAGATTTATTCTCTTTTTCCACCGCAGACTCGGAAGCTAACGTAATATGATGTCTACGCCTGCAAATTCTGCATCTGTATTTAGATTGGCAGACTGTTGATTGATGAGTAGACGACAAACAGTTAAAGCATAACTTCTTGTCTACTACTACCTGTTTTCGTTCGGAGCTCGATAACCCAATAAATGCTGCGCATCTTCCTATATAATGTTGGCCGGAACATAACGAACATACACTGATGTATGATTGCGACACTTAAGAACTGACTCGCTTTGAGGTATTCAACCTTTTTAATTGACATGAATTGAGACTTTCTAGAGCATCACTGCGTTTATTCAGAAATTTGAATAGTTGAGCGATGGTGGGAAAATCAGTCTCAGTGGTCTCATGAGCCCATGCCTGCTTTGTATCAATATCCATTTTATTTATTAAGATATAAATCAGCCACGGATCACGGCTGAATAAATACTTCAGCTTCACCCTCAAGCACCTTCAGTCCCCTCATGACTTCATCGGAAGTATCGGCCAAGTGACGAAGCGATTTTGCGCAGTTGGGTAGTATGTTTGGTTGCCCCATAAACTGTTTCAACAACTCGTGCCCCACGTGTTTACGTTTGTTGTATCTTGCCTTGATCTTTTCCCACACTTCATCATAGTTAGCGTCTGTGACGGCGATGTGCTTTACTACTGCATATAAGCTTCTCCATGCAGCAATCCCTTCAGATATTGTAGCTTATGCACTTTTGGAATGTTGTTGTTGGTATGGATTGATGCCTCGAAAAGATCCCGAAATGACGGGAACTCAGAGTATTGCCCATTAAATGGCGGAATGTTAACACGCGGTAAACGTAACTCACTTTCTTTCTTATTAATCGATGACATTTCCTGTATGAAATTGCTTTGGTTTAATAGCAACTCCTCCATTGTAATATTTGCTTGAGCATTATTTTCCTCCAATAATTTTTCCTACTGGAAGAGCTTTTCTGTCTTAAATCAAAATGGCTGCTTTCGATTTTATCTACTGACTCCAAATTGGCTTCATCGAATTTACCCTAGAGCGTTTTCTCGAGTATTTGAAATTCTTTCCATTCATCGGATAATATGGCCAACCATGCTCGAATTTCATTTATGCGAGTATTTGTTGTAAATGTAAGAATTTGGGTTTTAAATGTTTCATAGCTTTTTAACATACGCTTTAATGCTGTGGTTTCCGCCATTTTTATAGTTCAGCAAGGACAGTGATTATTTAGGAGAAAAAAAATGTGGTAATTTGGTTTTCTCTTCACTTTGGTTTTCACTGTTATAACGCACCGAATTTTACGATGGTATACGTAAAAAATCGTTAAAAGCTAGTTTCACCGTTTTCAGTTATGATTCTTACATAAAATATTTATACTACTTTATGCAATTGTAAAATTATTAAAGTTTTCACTAAGTTTTATCAATGTGTTGTATTTGGCGCACATCACGCTCAAAGGACAATGTTTAAATGCCACTGAACGTAGTTGAATCTTTATTATAAACACCGACCCGTTTCACTGAGTAAAGCCAATGCAAATCGCAGGATAAAGTCCATTACCTAGGTTCAATATATATGTATAATAATTCGCCGGTTACAATTGCGTGTGCCAAAATTATATGTTGTTTTGTATTATGTAAATGTTGATTATTGGGTGTCCAAAAACAGAGCGGTATTACCAAATTTACTGTAACGGTATTCAATGCCAAGAAAATTCCGATGCAGTTTACAACCAAGAACTTTGTCCAATTATTCATAGTATGTACTCACAGTATGAATTCGCCTTCTTTATCACCTTTTGTGTAATGGTTCACCGTATGATCTTTCGATCTTAATATAAACACAGTTTTGTATGTATTTAATATAATTTTATACTATTTTTTAGTGTTATCGACTGATGGACAAATGTATTTTAGAGTTTTTCTTCCAAAACAAAATTGCCATTCATTGCGTAATTATAAAAAAAAAAAAACAAAAGAAAAAAGGGGAAATAAATCACGAATTCGTAGATTATTTAGTACAGAGAGTTCAAAGACAGATGTCGCATCGAACATAATTTTCGTTATTTATTTGTGCATTAAACGCAAAATTTTGTTCATGCAAATTGACATTTGGATCTTCAACAATCAAGTTTTCTACACTATAGGTTCTCAGAAGTAAAATTTTGCCTAAAAGCTCCATTGAGAATGTTTTTGGTATCTTCCAACCTTGAAGTTCTATTATGCTAGATAAGTAGACTACATCAAACTCTCAGATCTAGGCCTATTGCCATTCGAGACCAGGAAGGAAAACTCCTTGTTAACATCGATTGAGTACTCGACACTTGGAAGTAGCATTCTTTTGACTTAATAAATGTTCAATAATTGTACAAAATGGTGTAGCTAAAAGTTGTCAAATATAGACTACGGGGATGTGCAAAGAACACCCATAATACGAGAAATTAAATTGGCCATACGAAGACTTAAACAAAAACGTTTCCCTGAAGTAAATTGCATTAACTTGGACCTCTTGCTATTCGGAGGGGATGGGAACACCGGAGGAGTGATACTACCTT
Source organism: Tipula confusa (assembly GCA_963556175.1). Taxonomy (NCBI): domain Eukaryota; kingdom Metazoa; phylum Arthropoda; class Insecta; order Diptera; family Tipulidae; genus Tipula; species Tipula confusa. Next base: position 151,276,993 of record OY744476.1, on the reverse strand, counting down.
TTTGATATCACTCGATTTATATGGCAGTAAAGCGAAGTGCAATAATGCCCAATGAATATAAAAAAAACACTCTTTGTCATATCCCTAAGAAAAGAGATCGTTCAAAATGCGAAAACTATAGCTCTTGCAGAGGAAATTGTAGATGACCAAAACAGATTTCTGTCGAATCGATCAGTTCCTTTTGAGTTATCTTTAGCCACGAAATCAGGAATTAGTTGAAAATTCGTGATATCGTTTATGAAGTAAAGGACAGCGCGCAACCCATCTAATTTTGCGAGCCGATCTATTGGTTGTCTAGAACACTACAAAGGTATTTCTGGGAGATCTACAACAAACTGATCTAATGGAATTCACTAATATTATAAATCCATTAAAAAACACCAACAAATTAACACTAATCACACCGATTTCAGCAAAGCTTTTGACTTCATTACAAATGTGAGTAGATTTTCAAATTTTACTAAAAATGCGCACATTTATTAGTAGGCGTAGAAATTTTGTTGTTTTTTTTTTTTTTTTTTGTTTTAAACGAAAAATATTTGTAAAATTTAATTATAAAAATAATGAAATTTGATAAAACTTTTGTCAGTCGGTGTTCAAGTTTTACACTATGGTTGCCCCTAATATTATCATGTATAGTTATAGCGAGGTAAGTGTAGATAATTTAGCTATTTGGGCCCAGTTATATTCTATATAATATCAGATAATGTCGTTTTGTCCACCTGAGCTCTTAGTTCTAACTATATGAAAAGCGTCGATTGACAGCAGCTAGTCTCACTCTACCAAATTTAAATTGAAGTTCGTTGAAACAACATTTACTGTTTGACGGTATTATAAATGCTGTTACTGTTTTAGTACTTTATTCTTTTTGCTACCGAAAGTTAATACGAAATTCTTTTTAGATTAAGTTAATAATAATATTGATTGGACATCGTAGTCCTTATATTTCAAGAACAATTCTAAAAACAAGTTTAATTTCGTAAACCGATAGTAAGGCACATGTGATAAGTCACTTTCTTTTAAAGATATTTATTTGTATATTCATCGATTAGTTCCAATACTTGTTGGCCATTAATTGTTATAAGACAAATATTATTTCTTATTCGTGTTTATACTGATAAAACGACAGTCTAGTTAGATTCTAATATAATTCCGATTCTGCCACGATGACAGTGTCAATGATAAGGTTACTCTGAAGTCAATTGACGAAGAAAATAAACAAAGGGACGTATTAGAATTAATCATTGTAATTTTTGCTTCCAGAATAATATACAGAATACAGGAAAAAGAGAAGAATTTAGAAGAGGCTCAAAAATCATTAAAGCCAACAAACCTACATTTTACTAATAAGACTTTGTACTTTTTAAATGGTGTACGATTGTCAAAAAAGAACGCAACGTCCCATATATTTCCATGGGAAGATCCAAATTCGGATAGAATATTAAATCAATTAATGTACATACCACCTAACTATGAGCAGCTAGAAGCCGATCATAAATATAAAACCATATTATTATATAATGGTTTAGGGCCATGGTATGTTACAGAAGGTCGTGATTTATTTACTTCACAAAAATGTCCTGTGTCTACGTGTATAATTACAGCAAATCGTGAAGCTGCCACAACAGCTGATTTAATTGTATTCAAAGAACAGTACATACCACCCGATGTACGGCGACATCCTAAACAAATTTATATGATATACCTAAGTGAATCTCCATTCCACACAGATCGCATGAAATATCCAGATGTTTTCAATTGGACAGCAACATATCGTAAGGATAGTGATGTGGTGACACCGTATGAAAAATGGGAGTGTTACGATCCAAAAGTAAAACAAATGGAACAAACGAAGAATTATGCCTTAAATAAAACAAAAAAAGTGGCATGGTTTGTATCAAATTGTGGAACACCAAATGCCCGATTACAATATGCCCGTAATTTACAGAAACATATTCAAGTAAGTACAAACGGAGTAAATATACGATAAAAAAATACTAACAATTATTTTTCGCTTTACAGGTCGACATCTATGGCAGGTGTGGTGATCATACATGTTCCCGTAGCACACAGGCACGATGTTTTGTACTGCTTGCCCTTGGTTATAAATTTTATTTAGCATTTGAAAATTCAAATTGTAAAGATTATATAACCGAGAAATTATTTATAAACTCACTAAATCGTAATATACTGCCGATTGTGATGGGTGCACCGCCCGAAGATTACGAACGGAGTGCACCATATAAATCGTATATTCATGTAGACGAATTTAGTTCACCGAAAGCGTTGGCAGAATATTTAAATATTTTAGATAAAAATGATGAACTATATAACTCGTATTTTAAATGGAAAGGTACAGGTGAATTAATTAATACATATTTTTGGTGTCGACTTTGTGCCGTGCTACACAACGAGGACGCATTGAAACAATCAAGACATTATGATGATATTAATGAATGGTGGGGAGGAGCGAGTGTTTGTACAAATGGATCATGGCATAAATGATTATCATCGAACATGATTTTTGAATGATTATTTAGCATTTTATATAAAAGTAATTAGATTCTAATACTAAATTAAAATCTGTGATAACCAAATTTAACTTATTTGTTGTATGGTCATTTCATTTAATTTAATAACGTTCATTTCAGGACGTTTTTTTTCTCCCATTGTGGGAGAGTACCCAATGAACAAATTGGAAACAGAATGCTAATACTGCTTGAATCTTGAAACAGTCATTTCAGAAATCCGGTTATTAAAATACGATATTGGTTAGTGTGATAATGATGTGATTATGTACTTAAATAAAAAGAAATATAATCCGAAAAAAAACAAGCGTCCATACACGAGGTATTTATTTTAGAAAATAAGTACAAGAAGGAAATAGAACGCCACAAGCGGCTAGTATTAAAAACAAAACAAAATAAAGGCTCTCTCACACTTAATAACTCAACACATCCACTAGAGCCTTATTTTCTAGCACTCAACTCTACAAGATTTACTCCCATTGAACAGAACCTGTGTTTTTCTGCTGTCACCGGTTTGGTAAGGCTGCCTGCTAACATATTGTTTGTGTTGACATAAACAAATTTAACCACCTTGTCATTAACCTTCTCGCGCAGAAAATGACGTTCATCTATATGCTTTGTTCTGGGTGAAAAAGCAGTCTTCTCCGTTAGTTGGAGCGCTCCTTTGCTGTCGCATAGCCATGTATTCGGACTCTGTTGTAGACAAAGCAAGTGTTGGTTGCTTCTTTCACTCCCATAAAATTGCTCCACCTTGCAGTTTGAATACATAGCCTGTTGTCGAACGTCAATCTACTGAATGCGCAATCTGAAATCCATTCAAATATCGCATGATTCGCTTTACTGCCAACCAATGAACAACGCCTGGATCTTTATTAAATCTGCTGACAGCTCCTACTGCGAACTGTATATCTGGTCGTGATACCTGTGCAGCAAACAACAAGCTCCCTACTGCTTCTTGATATGGCACATATATCCATCCTTGATGGATTCATGATCTGACCCATTCTTCATAATTACATTTCTGAATTAAGTTGCTGATTTGGATCCACTTACACTATTACAATCGGCCATTTGAAAACGGCCCAACACACATTTGGCTTCACCAATGTCCTTCATTTTAAATTGCTTTTGAAGAAACAACTTCAATTCAGTTTTCAAAACTTTTTCGTTGGAAAAAATGAGCAAGTCGTCAACATATACTGCCACAATCAACTTCTTACTACCATCCATTAAATAGTAAATGCATGCATCGTAATTTAAGCATTTCATGCCAAAAATCTTCAAGGCGGTGTCCAAATGCTAATTCCATACACGACTGGACTACTTGAGTCCGTACAACGACTTCTTCAAACAACAAACAAGTGGACTTCCATCACTAAACTTTTCAGGTTGAATCATTTAGATTTTCTCGCTCAAATCGCCATGAAGATCGATCTATCTGATCGATATCTAAATCGTATATCACAGTTACCGCAATCAAAAAACGTATCGACGAGTCGCAAACTACGGGCGAGAATATCTCCTCATAGTCAATGCTCTTACGCTGAGCACAACCCGTCACTAACAAACGAGCTTTGTATCGATCTACCACTCCTTTTCCGTTGTATTTGGTCTTGAAAACCCATTTGCTTTGAATTGCTCTACGATCAGGTGGCAAATCTATAAGCGACCACGTTTCGTTTTCGATTAACGAACGATACTCTTCTTCCATAGCTTTTTTCCATTGAGATGCATTTGAGCTGCTCATAGCCTCCTTCACTGATAATGGATCATCGAATTGAACACGAGATATAATATAAACGAAGTCATTACTTTTCGTCGACTTGTGCTCTCTCGATGAACGACGCGGTTCTAACGAAACATCGTTATCTTCTTCATTTGACGGTTCATTACTACCCGAAACGTCAATTGAATCTTCAGCTGTTAGATCCTCACTTTTTTGAGATCTAGATACTAGATCTCAAAAAAGTGTTTTCGCAGAGTTAGTCCTTCAGGAAAATGACATCACGACTGATATCCACTCGTGATTTTTTTAAATCAAAAACTCGATAACCTTTACTATTCCTGCTGTAGCTGACCATGATGTATTCCTTTGATTTCGATTCAAATTTCTGGTGCTTTTGTTTCGGAATATGGACCATTGCCCTGCATCCAAAAACTTTTAAGTTGGATAAATCTGGTTTTTTATTGGACCAAATTTCTTCGGGCGTTTTATCGATAGCCCCACGGTATGGTAAACGATTCACAAGATAAGCCTCAGTGTTAACAGCTTCACCTTAAAATCTGTAGTCTTGCGTCAAAAAGCGTACGATTGTACGATTCATCCTTTCCGCCTTGCCATTTTGTTCTGGCGTATAGGATACAGTTGTTTGATGCTGTATCCCTGAATCTTGGAGGAATTTAGAAAACTCCTTGTTGCAGTATTCTGTTCCATTATCTGATTGCAATGTTCTGATTTTGTGACCCGTTTGATTCTCTGCAAAAGCTTTGAACTCCTTGGAAACATTGAAGGTGTTTGATTTGATTTTATGAAATACACGGAAATCTTGCAGCTAAAATCATCCAAAAAAGTCACAAAATATCGCGAGCCGTCAAATGACCACACAGATCAGTGTGCACCAGTTCTATTACTCTGGAAGCCCGAGATTTGCTGTCCTGTTTACCTTCGACAAAACTCATCCCGTCCACAAATCCATTTCGTAATCTCATCAAGCTATCGTGACCCACATGTCCTAGACGTTGATGCCATAATTTCCATGAATTCTCAACTTTGACCCTCAAACATGTTTCACTCGTGTGTGTCACTTTGAACATCCCTGCATTTACTTTTGCCTCAAAAACATTGCAATCATTTACACTAAACTTGATAATTAAACCTTTGCCTACTAACTGACTAACTCACAATAAGTTTGTGCAACGTCCTGAGAACATCATGAACTCTAGTATTTACTATACGATTATTCATTCGCAGCTGGAGTAAAACATTGCCAATCAATTCGGCCTTCAATTTTAATTGATTTCCAATCGTGACCTCCCCTGATTCTGGCACTGGTTTAAGATTACCCATCCAAAGTTGTTCACATGTCATGTATGCAGAGGCACTCGAGTCTACATATCACTCATTCGTTTTAATAATGCATGCCGTCAAACACGAATGATTAGCCATCTTCGTATTCGGACATTTGTTTTTGAAGTGACCAACTACGCCACATCCAAAACATTTCCCGTCCTTTACTTGTTTCTTCTTCTTCTTATAATTGTTTGACTTTGCTGGCATCACGTACATGGCTGATGCAGAGACAGAGCCCTCGACTCTATCATCCCAACGATTTTCTTGAAGTAGTTTGGTTTTTATTAAGTCCGCCGAAATTTTTGTGCCAGAATTTTCTATCGCCATAATCGTGTGCTTGTACTCGTCGCTTAATCCGGCCAACAACAATGTGCCAATCCAATCATCGTCAATTTCCATGCCGGCACCTTTTAACTTGTGGGCGGTCATAATAATTTTGTTGACAAAAAATTCAATCATAGCGCAATCCACTAGTCTTGTTGAAACTAGTTCACGCAATAATGCTACCCGACGAAGTAGACCGGAATCTTCAAACGCCACTTTCAGACTGTCCCAAACATCCTTCGCCGCATTTGCTTTTTGAATATGTGAATATGCTTTTTTAAAATTCACACTGTCCACTAATAAAACAATCGACGCCTTGGCTTTTGAATCTTCAAATTTTTTTGTCTGGATCACTTTCATTGCATGTACCTTCAACATGACTCCAAAGGTCATTCATTTGAAGATATGCTTGTGCAGCAAATTTCCATGTGTCATAGTTATCTCTTCCACGCAATTTCTCTATGGACGCAAACGTTGCCACCATTTTAATTTTTTTTTTTTATTAATTTTTTACACAAAAAAAAAAATAATTACGCTAAACTCGTTAACCACGAAATTTAACAAATTGAACTTTTTTTTTTACTATTTAAGTGGGTCTGGGCCCATAACCTGATGTGATTATGTACTTAAATAAAAAGAAATATAATCCGAATAAAAAAGATAAGCGTCCATATACGAGGTATTTATTTTAGAGAATAAGTACAAGAAGGAAATAGAACGCCACACGCGGCTAGTATTAAAAACAAAACAAAATAAAGGCTCTCTCACACTTAATAACTCAACAGATAAAATTTATCTAAATCATAGGATGTGCAGATGATTTACATCAATAGTGTACATCGGTAATGAATGTTGTTTAGTCTAACAAACGATAATAAAACCATTGATCGATCAATACCTAAAGCAGTTACTGTTGATTCAATTTTGGGCATACATATATTTCAAGCGTTTTCATATAGGCATTAAAATAGAATATTCGACTGTCCATTTAAGGACATAACTGTCATTAAAAATATACATATGATGATAATCAGGGTTTAGGCCCGAAGCGCACTAAATCAAAGTAAGGATGCATGCCACACAACTTTACGTCACAATAAATTATTATTATGGGAGACGAATCACATACATTGTACATTATACATAATCCTTTCGTAGCTAAATAAAGGTATTCATCTATGACACCGTCCTACTGGCATTTCACAGTTTCCAATTTTTTTTTTCGTTTTATATATTTTTGCTGTTTTGGCCTGAGCGTTATCGCTCATATCTCCAATGATTAATTAATATCGCAAAGAATTACCTTCTGTTCATAATTCATTGATTTCCGAATATATTGGTAGGGTTGCCATCCGTCTCGGTTTTCCCGGACATGTTCTGGTTTTTCATAAATTTGTGGGCGTCTGGGAGGATTTTTTTTATGTTCTGTTTGTCCGGGTATTTTGGTTTTAGTAAAATTTAAAAAATATAAATAAAAATTGTTTAAAACATTGTAAAAAATAATAAAATTGTATTTAAAATAATAAAATTTAAGGTTAAGGTAAAACTAATTTACTTTTTGTTTATAATTTGTTTTTGAATCCGAGTACAATGATAACTGCTCGGTGTCATTCAAATGATTACTTAATGTAGTAAAACTTGTTATTTTATGTTTGAATTTTTTTGATGTCAGCGAAGAAAATAAAATGTGTGGTCAGCTCTGCCTTGCTATCAGATTTCCCTGGTTTTAAAAATGGCAACACAGATCATGAAGTCATCTGTAAGGTATGCCATACTTCTATATCGATTGCATATAATAAAGGAAAATTAGACATCTCTGAAGACATGAAAACGAGAAAACATAAATTAAATATCCAATCGTCGTCGGGTGTCTCAATTATCATCGAATCGTACTCAATATTATAAATATTATCATATATTGTATATATAACCAATATAATCAATATTATCATATTGTTGTGAACGCGCCTTGTTAAAAGAATTAAGTCACTATGAACGAGTCTTTAGTCAAAATGATTTTGAACTGTACCGGTTGAATTGAATTAAATTGTACCGGTATTTTTTCTCTTGTTTTTATTATTTTTTTATTAGTGTACGTCTCCATCAAAAAGTTCGTTGTGTTGTTTACATCGCACCTCACACGGATAGTATACATTCTCAAAAAAATTGCGTCTCAACCAAAACCCTCTTTACTACAAGCCATCTTGTAACTTTCGTTGACACACATCATCATGTATTTTTAAAATGTATTAGTGAAAATATATACTTTAGATGTATTGGTAAATATCAAAACTCCATATAAAATTAATAAAAAATTTGTAAACGCATGCGCATTATTTGATTTTATTGTTTATTTCTTTTACACAATATTCGCTATCATATCCCGACACGATTTTCTACTTACAATACAATCAAAGTATATATTTTTGTATAGCATGAGTATGCAAACAATACGGCTTGTAGTAAAAAGGGTTTTGGTCTCAACACAAAATTTATTACCTACACATGCAAACAAAAAACAACCGATTTGTAGAAAAAACAACCGATTTGTACTAATGAAGAGAACTTTTGCTGTTTTTTTTTACATTGGTACTAAAATATAAAATTTCCTTTAGGAAATTTTATGGACAACCCTTCATTTATTTGAAAAATGTTATTATCATGTATTTTTGTTGCGATTCAAATTTAAATAAAAGTTATTTATTTCTTTAAAACACTAATAGCCATTTATTTTTTATTAAATTTTAAACATTTTAGATTTGCAACCATTTACAATAACGTTTTATGAAAAAAATCAACGTTAAAATTCAAATATTTAAATTTATAATTCTAATACATAGAATTTCAATACACATACATAAAAAAATAAAATATTTCCCTTTGTAAAAAAACAACCGATTTTTTGGTCGAAACCAAGAGTTATTCTCAACGTGTAATGTAATAAACTTATAACTAGCATAAAAACTAACTATTATTTATATCACCATCACGCAATAAATTTACTGCTGATTACGCTTTTCCCATCAGGTTATTAACCAAGGACAAGTGTAAATAAATAAATAATTTCCTGGAAATTGTAATTATTTTGTGTATTTGAGTGTATTTATCGAAGTGTGAAAACCACGATGGATAATAAAAATTACGAAACTGAATAATCTAAACTACTTTGTATGGAAATTCCGGATGAAGTTATTACTAACAAAGAAAAATGTATGGGAGTGTACACCAAAAGATGCTTCGGATCCCTTGGACGATTGGAATAAGAAAGATTCGACTACTAATCTTAATCGGGCTCAACGTAAAGGATGATCAATTGATCCCACATTCGGAAGTCAAAAACGGCAAAGGGAGCTTGGAATTCTTTGAAGGACTAACACGAAGAAAGTACAGCTAATAGCATGGTTCGAGTTATGAAGTGAATTATGCGTTTGAGACTAGAAGAGAACGGAGACATGGAATTGCATATTGGTCATATAAATGAGATGTTTCAACAAATGTTTGACTTTGGGTCAGAAATAAAACCAGGTGACTGGAAGGCTGCAAGAATATTGGAAAGTATTTTTTTTGTCATGAGGAGGGACATATGAAACGAAATTTCGAGAAGTTTAAAGAATTGTTGAAAAAGAACAAGTGAATTTAGTTAATGGCGGTTCGATGGAATTTTTATTTATAACCTCAAATTGAAAGATGGTTGGATAATCGACTCCGGTGCAACCTGCCACTTTACATCAAACAAGTATATCTTTCCCGAGTTTGATTCAAATTATCGTAAAAAAAAATATTTGTTGCTAATGGACAGCAAGTAAATGCCAACGGAAAACGGTCGGTTTCAATTGAGGTTATTAATTGAATAGGTGAAAAGAATAAAGTGACAATCCAATGTGTGATGGGTCCCATCAATAAGTGGAAATTTACTTTCCGTTCGCAAGTTAATTGCCAAAGGTTTTTTTGTTTCGTTCACTTCGGTTCAACGCTGTGAAATTGGTTTTGGATCAAAGCAGGTGGCAATTGGAAAGATGCGTGATAACTTGTACATTCTAAAGGAAGCTGAACAACAAACAGAACAAACTTTGGCTCTAATATTTTGAGCAAGTTATAATTGTGCTGAAGTATATCCGAGCTGAGAGGACTGGCAACTGGCAGATGCATATGAATTCTGTTCGATAAATGTTGCCATATTTCCATTCTGCTGGTCATATATTAAATGCAAAATATGCTCATTTATATTTACAGGAAATGAAGGAGTTACGAGCCAAGCTGGCCAATTTCCAGAGCAATACATTTACTCTTGGTTTCGACCAAATTTTTTTTATGTATGTGTATTGAAATTCTATGTATTAGAATCATAAATTTAAATATTTGAATTTTAACGTTGATTTTTTTCATAAAAATTTATTGTAAATGGTTGCAGATCTAAAATGTTTAAAGTTTAATAAAAAATACATGGCTATTAGTGTTTTAAAAAATTAAATAACTTTTATTTAATGTTGAATCGCAACAAAAATACATGATAATAACATTTTTCAAATAAATGAAGGGTTGTCCATAAAATTTCCTAGACGAAATTTTATATTTTAGTACCAATGTAAAAAAACAACAGCAAAAGTTCTCTTCATTAGTACAAATCGGTTGTTTTTTCTACAAATCGGTTGTTTTTTGTTTGATTGTGTAGGTAATAAATTTTGTGTTGTCGCAATTTTTTTGAGAATGTATACTATCCGTGTGAGGTGCGATGTAAATAAAAACAACCAACTTTTTGGTGGAAACGTACACCAAGACTTATTTTTACATTGGTACAAAAATATAAAATTTCCTCTAGGAAATTTTATGGACAACCCTTTGTTTATTTTATGTTTTGCCACCATTTCAAATGAATTTTTATAAAAAAAATTAACGTCAAAATTTGAGTTCATTCAAATATTTAAATTTGTGATTCTAATGTTTTTTTTTTGTTTGTTTATTTCTATGCAATCTGTTTTGGGGCCGAAGCTCTCCCAACTCTTTCGCGGTTAATTAACGTCCTACTTTACGCCATAACTAGCCAAAATTGAGGACGCGCGAATACAGGTTCGCGTTTTCAAATATCCATCTGCACATTGCATTGCTCCAGCCAGCCTGTACTGGCATGGACGATGGTTCGGCCCATGAATTCTGCACTCCAACGGGGGGTCATAGTTGTGTTCATCGTCATCACCGATCGTAATCAAGTGATAAAAAATCCCTTTTGCAACCCTCCCCCGTTGGGATTCGAACCCGGTACCTCCCGTCCCAAACACCGCAGCTTTAACCACTGCGCCAATTGCTCGGTGATTCTAATGTTAAACCTAGACTTAATATTTAGCTCAAATTTGACCAACTGAACGGCCATAATGTTACAAAAAATAATGATACACAATATTGTGCACTATTAAACTATCCGTCAATTGAGCCATTTTCAAGTTTGTGCTGTGTACCATTCAGAAGTTATTATCATTTTTCTGAATATCTAAAATTGGTTATTCCAACCCTGATTGCAGGGTTGGCTCAACCTTTAAAGGTGGGAATTGTTTCTAAAATACCGTCTTCAAGTAGTACTACAACCCGGTAAAATTTCGTTTCTATTGGAATTATTTACTAATTTTGTATAAAATCCCTGCACTATTACCGATGTACACTATTGGTCTATTGAAGTAAATCACCATGCGCACATCGCATGACTTAGATACATTTTATCACACTAACAGTATTTATTAATAATTGTGAGGAATGTTACCAATATCGTGTTAACAATCACTGTGATAGTTGCGACTCATTTGGAATTTTCGAGAAATAATTACATTGGTTTTGGCATTACTTGTATTTTAATGGCAGAGTTCTGAAATAACTGCTTCAAGATTTGAGCATTATTAGTATAATCAATTCCAATTTATTTATTGGGTACTCTCCCACAATGGTAGAAAAAAAAAACATATACAGACAAAACCATAAAAGACCATATACAACAAATAAGTTAAATTTGGTTATCACAGATTTTAAACTGCTAAATGTATTATAATAATCATTCAAATAATCATGTACGATGATAATCATTTATGCCATGATCCTTTTGTACAAACACCCGCTCCTCCCCACCATTCTTTAATATCATTATAATGTCTTGATTGTTTCAATGCGTCCTCGTTGTGTAGCATGGCACAAAGTCGACACCAAAAATATGTATTAATTAATTCACCTGTACCTTTCCATTTAAAATACGAATTATATAGTTCATCATTTTTATCTAAAATATTTAAATATTCTGCCAACTCTTTCGGTGAACTAAATTCGTCTACATGAATATACGATTTATATGGTGCACTCCGTTCGTAATCTTCGGGCGGTGCACCCATCACAATCGGCAGTATATTACGATTTAGTGCGTTTATAAAGAATTTCTCGGTTATATAATCTTTACAATTTGAATTTTCAAATGCTAAATAAAATTTATAATCATGATCAAGCAGTTCAAAACATCGATCCGATGTGCTACGGGAACATTTATAATTACCACAACTGCCATAGATGTCGACCTGTAAAGCGAAAAATATTTGTTAGTATTTTTTTATCGTATATTTACTCCGTTTGTACTTACTTGAATATGTTTCTGTAAATCATGGGCATATTGTAATCGGCCATTTCGTGCTCCACAATTGGATACAAACCATGCAACTTTTTTTGTTTTATTTAAGGCATAATTCTTCGTTTGTTCCATTTGTTTCACTTTAGGATCGTAATACTCCCATTTTTCGTACGGTGCCACCACATCACTATCCTTACGATATGTTGCTGTCCAATTGAAAACATCTAGATATTTCATGTGTTTTGTGTGGAATGGAGATTCATATAGGTGTAACATATAAATTTGTTTAGGATGTCGCCATACATCGGGTGGTGTGTACTGGTCTTTGAATACAATTAAATCAGCTGTTGTGGCAGCTTCACGATTTGCTGTAATTATACACGTAGACACAGGACATTTTTGTGGAGTAATAAATAAATCACGACCTTCTTTAACATCCCATGGCTCTAAACCATCATATAATAATATGGTTTTACATTTATGATCGGCTTCTAGCTGCTCATAGTTAGGTGGTATGTACATTAATTGATTTGTTATTCTATCTGAATTCGGATCTTCCCATGGAAATAGATGGGCTGTTGCGATCGTTTTTGGCAATCGTACACCATTTAAAAAGTACCAAGTATTATTAGTAAAATTTAGGTTTGTTGGCTTTAACGATTTTTGAGCCTCTTCTAAATTCTTCTCTTTCTCCTGTATTCTGTAAACTATTCTGGAAGTAAAAATTACAATGATTAATTCTAATACGTCCCTTTGTTTATTTTCCCTATCAATTGAACATTTAGCCGTGTTAAAGGATAACCTACTATTTTTATTTAGTTTGGGCTATTAATCGGAGAGAATTACGCGCTAATTGAGATTATCATTGCGGCAGAATCGAAATTATATTAGAATCTAACCAGACTGTCGTTTTATCAGTATAAAAATCCACGAGCCAGAAATAACATCTGTCCTATAATAACAACATTAGGAACTAATAAGTATAGATAAGTCCAGTTCGAATGGTGATCACCACTGAGATAAGTTTTAAAACTTGACTAGAGCTAACAAATAATGGAACCAATCTCAATAAAAATAAAAATGATAGACCCATCACGGTGCACTTTTCACAATATTTTCTATTTATGAGACTATTTAGTGTATAAGATACTATACGGTCGAAACGCGATAAATTGACGCCAAAGGACGTCAAGCCTATCTTATCGGTCAGTAAGTTTTTTCTCAAAGATTTAGAGGTTATATAAAGTGACTTATTACATTATCCTTAACTATCATTTTACAAAATTAAACTTGTTTTTGAAATTGATCTTGAAATATAAAGACAACGATGACCAATCAATATTATTAGTAATTTGGTCTAAGCAGAATTTCGTATTAACTATCAGGAGCAGAAAGAATCCAGTATTAAAACCGGATGAAGCTGTCAATCGACGCTTTTAATATAGTTAGAACTAATAGCACAGATTGATAAAGTTAAGTAGGTTGTAACATATATTGGTTCCAATCATATTAACTTTCTCGTCGGCGTTATATAAAAAAAACTGGATCCAAATAGCTAAATTTGTTAAACATACCTTCCTCTAACTATTGATGTACAATAATATATCAATAATATTACGGTCAGCCAAAATGTGAAAATATAACACCGACGAATAGAAGTTTTATCAAATTTCATTATTTGTATAATAAATTTTTCCAAATATTTTCCGGTTAAAACAAAATATGAGAATAGAATAGAATAGAAAACTAGATTCGTGAGCTGGCCAAATCGACAAAATTTCGACGATTACGAATAAATGTATTTTTAGGAAAATTTAGGAAAATCCACTCACATTTGTAGAAAGCTCTCAAAAGCTTTGCAGAAATCGGTGTAGCTAGTTTTAATTTGTATGTGTTTTTAGATGGATCTATTAATAGTATTATTAGCGAATTCCTCTATTGATCAGTTTGTTGCAGATCTCTCAGAAATGAAGCCTTATTTATTGATAGAAAGGTGTATAGGTTGATGAAGCACAAGCTTTTTTGTGCTGATGCGTTTCCCTTCGATGTTAATACGATAAGGCACCGTTGATATTCTCAAAATTGTACCACCAATAAGCAAACTATATATTACCACAATGCGTCAATCAAATATGGCCACCAATATGATCTTAATTACTTATGTAAATCTTTTTTTTTATTTATTTTATTATTTTATTTTAAATCTTTATGCAACAAGTGTACATCACCAACTGATCATTTTCCAATTTTTTATTAGTAATCTCGAAGTACCGTATCATAAACGAGTTAACTTATACAAATGAAGGCACGCGGTATATAAAGGTATATAAAGCAATTATAACAAACTCTATATCTGCATTGTATACGTCAAAAGTATAAGATGACAGATTTACAGAAGTATATAAACGTACATTTCATTCAAAATACAGTATGTAAACAAATTTACATAATAATAATAATAATTCTCCAAATATGAATTTTAAGATGTGGTATTTGCGTCAACATTCTCCCCGCGTTGAAACGTCACTATTGTTTCAATATTATTTTGTGGAAGACTGCATAATTTAGAAATACCGCGTCTTAGTACTCCTTGATCAGTTTTCTCGTCGGCAACACGAACTAGTCGATCGGTTCCACAATAAACCTTGATGACCCGACCAAGCTTCCATTTGAGCGGGGGTAGATTGTCCTCGATTAGGACTACCAAATTTCCGATCTTGAAATTTTCTGATGAGTTTACCCACTTCTGACGTTGCTGGAGAGATCGCAAATACTCGGTTGACCACCGATTCCAAAACGTTCGATGTTGAAAGTTTAGTTGTTTCCAGGTTTCATGTGGTGGTCGATCAGGTAAATCAGGCATTGGTAATGAGTTGAGTGGTCTTCCAATCAGAAAATGTTCGGGTGTTAAGACATCAAGGTCATCGAGGCTGCTTGAAATTGGGCCAAGCGGTCAAGAATTTAATACGGCTTCCACTTGTTACTGGACCACTCGAATAATTGTGTGCAACACTCGATCGAGCCCATCGTACGACGAAGGTGGAATTTGGCTAACTTTACACCGGATTCATGTAAGCTACGGAAATGTAGGGTAGCTGGTGGAGTGAACTTCCAGTCTATAAGATCGTCTTCACACATCGATTGCAGCTTGTCCTTTAAGTCTTGCGACGAGAGTAGTCCATATAGTTCACGTAACTGGGAGTTAGCCCCTATAAAGTTGGTGTCATTATCGGAGAACACACTCTTGCATAGGCCTCGGGTGCTCACAAAACGCTAAAAACATCCCATGAAAGCGTCTGTGCTAAGATCAGAAGCCAATTCAAGATGCACTGCCTTCGTAACGAAGCAGATGAACAGGCATAAATAAGTCTTGGTTGGTGGCTTGCCACGGATGCGATAATGAACATAAAAAGATCCTGCGAAGTCAACTCCGACCGTATAGAATGGTGGCGACGCCTCAAGTCGTTTCACTGGTAAGTTTCCCATTTGTTGCTTCATAGAAATAGGTCGAATCCGAAAGCACTCCTTGCACTCTTGAAACACCTTCTTGCATACGGTGCCTCCATAGAGCGGCCAATTACATTGACGAACACCAGCTAATAATGCTCGGGGACCAGCATGTAATAGTTTCCTGTGATAATAAGTGATTAATATTATTGTAAAATGATGTAATTTAGGCAAAAGGATAGGATGTTTCGATATGTAAGGTAATGAAGTATGTTGAAGCCGGCCACCAACTCGAATGATATGATTTTTATTCAAGAACACTGATAATGATCGTAGTGAAGGATTTTAGCGGTCCGCTAAATTTGTATTTTGGCTTTAGCTTGAACCGAAGCATGTAGGCAATAACTCGTCTAATCTTTCTAAAATCATTGTGGTATTTGATTTCGGCTAATATATCTGGCGATTCGGCAGCAATGTGACTGACTATAACAATATTCTTCATTTCGATTGTGTCTTCACCCCATGCGCTGTCTACAAGGAGTACTGGCCAAGATGATGTCTCTTGGAGTAGACAAGAAGGCCCATGGAGCCATAGGTTAGAATGCAAGAACTTGTCGGTACTCATACCTCGAGACAGCAGGATTAGATTCGGTCGGCACATGACGCCAACTTTCCTTATTTGATGTCTCTTGTATAGTTGTCACGCGATGTGATACAAACGTTTTCCACTTGGATGGACATGACCTTATCCAGTTAAGTGTAATCGTCGAATCAGACCAATAGACAGTTTGATTGACTTGGAAATTAAGGTTTTCGGAAACCTTAAATGTCAGCTGTGCGAGTAATACAGCTGCACACAGTTCCAGGCATAGCACTGTAATTTTTTTGAGTGGTGAGACTCGAGATTTTGAGCACAGTAGCTTAACTGATACATGGCCGGTGCTCATAATGCTACGAATGTATAGAACTGCCCCATATGCACGTTCGCTAGCATCGGCAAATCCATGTATTTCGAATTTCGATGATGTAAGGTTCGGCTGTCTCGAAAAGATGACGTTCGATAGTAAACTTATTGAGCATCACAAGGCTTTCTCGATATGTTTGCCAATCTGTGTGCATACCCTGGGGAAGTGATTGGTCCCAATCTAATTTCAATTGCCATAACGATTGGATAAATAGTTTCCCTACGACAATCACAGGTGCCAATAACCCGAGTGGATCGTATATTCCCACGATCTGGGAGAAAATCGTACGCTTTGCTATGGCTTTGTTATCCTGCAAGTTAACTAAGAACATGAAACTGTCCGATGTTGTATTCCAACAAACACCCAGTATTTTGATCATGTCATCTTCGTTTATGTTGAGCTGTATTTCTTTGAATTCAGGAGGTACATCTTCGAGAATTTCAGAACAGTTGGAACACCATTTTCGTAGTTCCATGCCAGCGGTCAGCAGAATGTTTGAAATTTGACTCTTTAATGTCTTTGCAGCAGCAACTGAATTGGTTCCGGTAAGCAGATCGTCTACGTATACATATTTTTCAATCGCAAGGGCTGCAATAGGTAATGTACTTTGGTGTTCGAGAGCCAATTGCTTCAGACATCTGATGGTGAGGAATGGTGCGGATGAGGTGCCATATGTCACCGTTTTTAATTCATACGACAAGAGTGGTTCATCTTGCGACGTTCGCCACAATATAAATTGAAGGTTGTGATCATCTTTATGTACTCGAATTTGCCTATACATCTTGGCGATGTCGGCGCTAAATACATAGGCATGTGATCGAAATCGGAGTAAAATCGAAAATAGATCGCTCTGAACTATTGGACCAACCATCAGAATAGAATTTAGTGACCTACCATTAGATGTTTTGGCGGAGCCATCGAAGACGACTCTTAGCTTGGTGGATGAGCTTTGCGGTTTTAGTATGCAGTGATGTGGAAGGTAGAAACATGGAGCAGCGATAACATTTGGTTCTACAGCTTCCCTATGATTTGCCATCTCGTATTCGTCCATAAATTTAGCATAGGTGGCGAATAATTCAGGTGATTTATGTAAACGTTTCTCCAAATTGTAAAAGCGGCGCGTAGCAATATTTTTTGAATCGCCTAGTATCGATGGATTAAATAAAAATGGTAATTTTACCACAAATCTTCCTTCACTGTCACGTGTGGTAAACCTTTTAAAGTGTCCTTCACATTCGGATTCCTCGTTCGACATCTGTTTAACGGAATGAGGCAGGTTTTCAATGGTCCAGAATCTCTCAATTTGGTCATCTAAGGTACTTGGTTCCTCGATAGCTAAATTGAAAACTGGGTTGGTATTGATGGGCGTAGAACATTTCCCAGAAACAATCCAGCCTAGGACGGTATTCTGCAGAATTGGCAAATGATTTGCTAATTTTATTTGTCCGACAGAAAGTAGTTGATGATAAATCTCGGCTCCTATCAATAGATCGATGTCTTGCGATTTAAAAAATTCAGGATCTGCAAGTTGGATGTTTGATGGAATGGCCCACGAATTTACCATTTGCTGTGATTTAATTGGCTCGTAATTTTCGGTAGAATTTGTACTTTTAACTTAGTACAAAAGTTGATGGTATGTGAGCTCAATGTAATGGTAGTGCTGG
Organism: Tipula confusa; assembly: GCA_963556175.1. Classification (NCBI taxonomy): domain Eukaryota; kingdom Metazoa; phylum Arthropoda; class Insecta; order Diptera; family Tipulidae; genus Tipula; species Tipula confusa. The sequence continues at coordinate 151,258,397 of OY744476.1, read as the reverse complement.
ACATTGAAGCTACGACGTTGGAGCCAATTCCTTGAATCTTGATGCTGGAATTGCGATTAGGAAGATACAACCGCAACGCAAATGATTCTGACATGAAGTTTAACTGCGAACCCGAGTCCAACAGTGCCCTCCCTACTACAGGTTGCCCAAATTGATCAAAGATCTTGACTAATGTAGTTGCCAAATAAATGAATGATGTCGATTTAGTTTCGGATATGGCAGCGGCAAACGATGAGGTAGATGCAATGGCCGAAGTACTGGGTCGATCGATTGATTTGAAGGTAAACAATTGATGAATGTGTCGTTCACACATATATATATATATATATATATATATATATATATATATATATATATATATATATATATATATATATATATATATATATATATATATATATATATATATATATATATATATATATATATATATATATATATATATATATATATATATATATATATATATATATATATATGTAAAAAAAAATGTATGAAAAAGTAACATTCGTTAATTGGCGCAATATTAGACTCTAAGACTGATCCTTATAGATATTAGCTAAATATTTCTTAAGTTTGGGCGAAAAATGCGAAAAACGTGAAAATAATATCAGCCAAATGGCCGCCACGGCTACGTTTGCAACACCATATCCTTTTCATGAGATTTTCCATGACCAAATCGCAGATTTGCGTCCCCGATAACTTCACGAATTCCATCTTTAAGGTTTTGAATCGATTGTGGCGCATTGGCATAGACCTGATCTTTCACGTGTATCGTACCATTTTTAGTAATGGCGTAGTTTTTACTTGCCAAATGTCAAAATGACAGCTTCAAATTGACAGCTGCCCCAATAGCAGGCCATTCAAAATGAAACTTCTTATTGGGTAACTCTTTATTTTTAAATATTTAAAATAGAAAAATATTAAAGACTCAAATGTTTTTTGAAATTCGGCGGACATAGAAGTTTTTGTGAGTTCTAGTTTGGCTAGAAAATTTGTATATCGATTATTTAAAGGCAGCGAGTATGTTGACTTGGACACGTTCAAAATTTGTAACCTACACATAAAAAAAATACAACGGATTTGTAGAAAATACAACCTTTTTGTACTAATGGCTAGATGTTTTTTGATTGTTATTTTTACATTGGGACTAAAATATAAAATTTCCTGTAGGAAAATTTATGGACAACCCTTTGTTTATTTTATGTTTTGCCACCATTTTTAATGAATTTTTATCATAGACGTATAATAGATCTAGACTTGTAACAAATATTTTTTCCATAGTAAATCTTCTATTTCACGCGTTATCGGTTGGAGAGGGACGGATATTTAAAAAAATGTATGTCTTACTCAACAATTTGAATGTAAACAAAAAAAAAATTTTTTTTTTTGTGACAATTCAAAACAACGCTTCGCTTTTTTATCGAAAAAAAGTAATAAAATTAGTTAAAACTTATATACATATAATAAATTTGTATTAACAAATCATAAATTTGTTATACTAACGAATATAAAATTAAAAAAATCATACAGAATGAAGTGTATAGTGAAAAATTGACGTAATACTACTCTAAAAAAACTAAAAGGGATTTCGTTTAATAAGTATTTTAATTAATGAGTTAAATAAAATAAAATAAATGTTGTGATTGTAATCGTGTGATTAGTGAAAAAAAAAATCAAGGTTTAAGTTACAAATTTAAAAAAAATGTGAATTGTTTTGTATGGTAGCCCTTTTAGTAATCAACTGTATATTTTTTTTTTTTTTTTTTTTTTTGTTTTGTTTTGAATGGTATCCTTTATTGAATATAGTGTACTATTCCAGGACCGAAACATTAATAATTAGTTTGACAAAACGCCGTTAAATTGTATACTAATTTTGTATTAGTTTTTTTTTAATTTGTGGATATAATGTAAATAAATCGTTGTTTATTTCTTTTTAGGTAACCAACATTTTCATAGATGCTAGGCTTTGACCAGAACTACGAAGATTTTATTAACATTTAACATTAACAGTTGGTTCTTGTTAATGGTCGATGAAAATGAAAAACACATATTTTTAAAAAATATTTAAAAAATCGGTGGTTCAATCCCATAACGCTTTATTTGATTTTATATTTAATTTATATGTACTATCTGCTATGTTATTTATACAATATAATTTCCGTACCAATAAATTTTTTTTCTAATCAATTAATTCTTTTATTTAACAACTAACTTCATTATAATAAAATAGTTAATTTCTAATTACGGCCCTGGGGTTATTATAGTCTTTCTCTGTTACCCTTGAAAATTTCCTCACTTGACGTTTGTTATTTTCTTGTCTAAGTATTAACGTCTTTGATTTTTATAAAAAAAATTAACGTCAAAATTTGAGTACATTCAAATATTTAAATTTGTGATTCTAATGTTAAACCTAGACTTAATATTTAGCTCAAATTTGACCAACTGAACGGCCATAATGTTCTAAAAAATAATGATACACAATATTGTGCACTATTAAACTCTCCGTCAATTGAGCCATTTTCGAGTTTGTTCAGAAGTTATTTTCATTTTTCTGAACATCTAAAATTGGTTATTTCAACCCTGATTGCAGGGTTGGCTCAACCTTTAGAGGTGGGAATTTTTTCTAAAATACCGTCTTCAAGTAGTACTGCAACCCTGTAAAATTTCGTTTCTATTGGAATTATTTACCAATTTTGTATAAAATCCCTGCACTATTACCGATGTACACTATTGGTCTATTGAAGTAAATTACCATGCGCACATCGCATGACTTAGATACATTTTATCACACTAACAGTATTTATTAATAATTGTGAGGAATGTTACCAATATCGTGTTAACAATCACTGTGATAGTTGACATTTGGAACTTTCGAGAAATAATTACATTGGTTTTGGCATTACTTGTATTTTAATGGCAGAGTTCTGAAATGACTGCTTCAAGATTTGAGCATTATTAGTATAATCAATTCCAATTTATTTATTGGGTACTCTCCCACAATGGTAGAAAAAAAACCATATACAGACAAAACCATATAAGACCATATACAACAAATAAGTTAAATTTGGTTATCACAGATTTTAAACTGTTAAATGTATTATAATAATCATTCAAATAATCATGTACGATGATAATCATTTATGCCATGATCCATTTGTACAAACACCCGCTCCTCCCCACCATTCTTTAATATCATTATAATGTCTTGATTGTTTCAATGCGTCCTCGTTGTGTAGCATGGCACAAAGTCGACACCAAAAATATGTATTAATTAATTCACCTGTACCTTTCCATTTAAAATACGAGTTATATAGTTCATCATTTTTATCTAAAATATTTAAATATTCTGCCAACGCTTTCGGTGAACAAAATTCGTCTACATGAATATAGGATTTATATGGTGCACTTCGCTCGTAATCTTCGGGCGGCGCACCCATCACAATCGGTAATATATTACGATTTAGTGAGTTTATAAATAATTTCTCGGTTATATAATCTTTACAATTTGAATTTTCAAATGCTAAATAAAATTTATAATCTTGATCAAGCAGTTCAAAACATCGTGCCTTTGTGCTATGGGAACATGTAAGATCACCACACCTACCATAGATGTCGACCTGTAAAGCGAAAAATATTTGTTAGTATTTTTTTATCGTATATTTACTCCGTTTGTACTTACTTGAATATGTTTCTGTAAATCATGGGCATATTGTAATCGGCCATTTCGTGCTCCACAATTGGATACAAACCATGCAACTTTTTTTGTTTTATTTAAGGCATAATTCTTCGTTTGTTCCATTTGTTTCACTTTAGGATCGTAATACTCCCATTTTTCGTACGGTGCCACCACATCACTATCCTTACGATATGTTGCTGTCCAATTGAAAACATCTAGATATTTCATGTGTTTTGTGTGGAATGGAGATTCATATAGGTGTAACATGTAAATTTGTTTAGGATGTCGGCATACATAGGTTGGTGTGTACTGGTCTTTGAATACAATTAAATCAGCAGTTGTGGCAGCTTCACGATTTGCTGTAATTTTACACGTAGACACAGGACATTTTTGTGAAGTAATAAATAAATCACGACCTTCTTTAACATCCCATGGCTCTAAACCATCATATAATAATATGGTTTTACATTTATGATCGGTTTCTAGCTGCTTATAGTTAGGTGGTATGTACATTAATTGATTTGTTATTCTATCTGAATTCGGATCTTCCCATGGAAATAGATGGGCTGTTGCGGTCGTTTTTGGTAATCGTACACCATTTAAAAAGTACCAAGTATTATTAGTAAAATTTAGGTTTGTTGGCTTTAATGATTTTTGATCCTCTTCTAAAATCTTCTCTTTTTCCTGTATTCTGTAAACTAATCTGGAAGTAAAAATTACAATGATTAATTCTAATACGTCCCTTTGTTTATTTTCCCCATCAATTGAATTTGCCGTGTTAAAGGATAACCCACTATTTTTATTTAGTTTGGGCTATTAATTGGAGAGAATTACCCGCTAGTACTAACTACTAACGAATATACTTGGCAGGTGGACCAAAGTCGCTACCGAGCGCGCATAGAGCAAACCGACAAAGTTAAGAGACTTTGGAGTTAGCTTAACATTGACATTATCATTGCGGTAGAATCGAAATTATATTAGAATCTAACCAGACTGTCGTTTTATCAGTATAAAAATCCACGAGCCAGAAATAACATCTGTCCTATAATAACAATAGAAGGAACTAACAAGTATAGATAAGTCCAGTTCGAATGGTGATCACCACTGAGTAAAGTTTTGAAACTTGACTAGAGCTAACAAATAATGAAACCAATCTCAATAAAAATAAAAATGATAGACCCATCACGGTGCACTTTTCCCAATATTTTCTATTTATGAGACTATTTAGTGTATAAGAGACTATACGGTCGAAACGCGATAAATTGACGCCAAAGGACGTAAAGCCTATCTTATCGGTCAACAAGTTTTTTCTCAAAGATTTAGAGGTTATATAAAGTAACCTATTACATTATCCTTAACTATCATTTTACAAAATTAAACTTGTTTTTGGAATTGATCTTGAAATATAAAGACAACGATGACCAATCAATATTATTAGTAATTTGGTCTAAGCAGAATTTCGTATTAACTATCAGGAGCAGAAAGAATCCAGTATTAAAACCGGATGAAGCTGTCAATCGACGCTTTTAATATAGTTAGAACTAATAGCACAGATTGATAAAGTTAAGTAGGTTGTAACATATATTGGTTCCAATCATATTAACTTTCTCGTCGGCGTTATATAAAAAAAACTGGATCCAAATAGCTAAATTTGTTAAACTTACCTTCCTATAACTATTGATATACCTATCAATAATAATATTACGGTCAGCCAAAATGTGAAAATATAACACCGACGAATAGAAGTTTTATCAAATTCCATTATTTGTGTAATAAATTTTTCCAAATATTTTCCGGTTAAAACAAAAGACGAGAATAGAATAGAACAGAAAACTAGATTCGTGAGCTGGCAAAATCGACAAAATTTCGACGATTACGAATAAATGTATTTTTAGGAAAATTTAGGAAAATCCACTCACATTTGTAGAAAGCTCTCAAAAGCTTTGCAGAAATCGGTGTAGCTAGTTTTAATTTGTATGTGTTTTTAGATGGATCTATTAATAGTATTATTAGTGAATTCCTCTATTGATCAGTTTGTTGCAGATCTCTCAGAAATGAAGCCTTATTTATTGATAGAAAGGTGCAGAGGTAATAATAATAATGGACTGTTGTTTCAGGCTATTACTGACGCGTATGGCCGTATTTAATCAACAGTGTTAATTTTCATCTTCGTATTGTTCTAGATAACCAAAAGATCGGCTCGCAGAACGGAACTGAGGCAGAGAGATGAAAAGTTCCTGATTTCATGGTTAAAGAAAACTCGGTAGTGACGTTATCATTGCTCTCCCATTGGATTACGTCAAAGGCCTGCCGAAAATTGTACGTCAAAGGCTTGCCAGAGCACCTGCGATGTTTCGTAATATTTAGAGAAAATGCAAAAAACTTGAACAGTCCTTTAATAGGGATATGGCAAAGAGTGGCTATTTTTACATTCATTGGACATTATTGCATTTCGCTTTATTGCTATATAAATCGGGTGATATCGAAAAGGTAGTAACCACAAAGTATCCCCTCCAAATATCAAGAGGTCGAAGTTAATGCAATTTACTTCAGGGGAACGTTTTTTTTTAGTCTCTTCATGGCCAATGTAAATTCCTCGTAGGATGGGTGTTCTTTGCACATCCACGCAGTCTATATATGACAACTTTTAGCTACACCATTTTGCACAATATATTAAACATTTAGTAAGTCAGAAAAATGCTGCTTCCAAGTGTCAAATACTCTATCGATATTAACACGCAGTTTTCCTTCCTGGTCGCGAATGGTAATATGCCTAGGTCTGAGAGTTTGGTGAAGTCTCCTTACCTAGCATATTAAACTTCAAGGTTGGAAGATACCAAAAACATACTCAAGGGAGGCTTTAGACAAAATTTTACTTCTAAAAACGTAAAGTGCATAAGACATGATTGCTAGATACGTTTGGACATCAAAGAGCTACCACCGTCAACAATGATTTAATCATTATTTCTAGATCTCTAAAGATGCGTAGATGTATTAGGTGCAGGTTCACTAATACGCAAACTATGTTCATGAACATACCTCAACGAAAAAATGTACAAGCCCTAGAAACAACTGGAAATATTGCACAGCAGTGTTCCAATCAATTAAAATATTAATGATGTGATGGCATACTTGTATGATTTATACAGGGTCAACTAATAATTACGCGTTAAAAACTCATGACGAAACACTTTTAGCTTTCGTTAAAACCAACAAGTTTTACGGAATAAAAGGGCTTTAAAAGTTACTGTTTTATTCCGTCTCGCAAACATCAGTCTCAACAACAGAGACAATGAAACTAATAAATCGAATACGTTGTAAAATTCGTGCATATATTAACAGTGTTGGTTGACTATGAAGCTGCTACTTACCGATTTAAAGTAAAGCGTGCCAGTGCTAAGTGAAGTTGCCAATTAGTTCACTTCCTAATTTGTTCTTGTTTGATTTAGCTGTTCGTCGATCTGTATTGAAGTTGTCACTTTTTTATTCAACATACTAATATTAAGATGCAACGGGACGTGCCAAATAGAATTACAAGGGATGCATTGCACTCCTCTGCGACACATTGAGAAAGGTGATATTAAACGGGCGACATGCGGTTTTAGCATAAAAGAATAATCGTTTCATACCTTCTATGTGAGGTATAGAAAGCTTCGGTTGTCAGTGCTGCCCAGGCGACTCTAGATATGATAAGCCCATATATGATAAGGAAATTAAGCCCAAAAAATGATTGGTTTGATGAGAAGTGTCTTCTTGCTGTCGATCAACATAATACGGCCTATATGGGAAAACCACGCAAAATATCGGGAGTTTTCTTAAGCTCATCGAATAACTTTGCCATCTGGCTACTATTGCTAATTTTGATTTTGTGTCTAATTTTTTTTTAAAAATTATTTTACAATATGTATTTAATTTCTATAAAATAAAATTTACGAAACAAAAAAAAACTTACGTGTTCTTGTCCTTATTTAAAATTACAATGAAGTCACCGCCATATTAGCTGTGTTGCTTTCGTAAAGCTAAGCAAGTTTTACTTTATTATCTCAAAGCAACAGCTTTTGGCTTTATGCGCATTTTAATTTTTCTGTTTTGGTTATAAAACATATATGTCAAACTTTTTTATATACATTTATGTAAAAAAAAATTTATATGCAAGAATCGTGTGATGTGATGATAGTTTCTATGATTATAAATATGATTTTCAAAAATAAATTTGAAAAAATTACTGCCTTGTGGTGAGCACCATAACCATAAAATGGTTTTATTTCCCCTAAACTTAAAAGTTTTTTGGCTTACAATAAAGCCGATTCGGCTTTATACAATGCAATTGTTGTTGTAATCTTTTTCGGCTTTGTGAAAGCAACACAGCTATTGTCGGTGAGTATATTTGACACTTGTCTCACCTCACCGAAATAACCATTATACCAAATATTTCAAAGTGGTGAGTTCAACTCACATTTATGACGTATTTTTCGGTGAGGTGAGAACCATAATAGGGGCATAAAACTAATGATGGTGACACTTTAACGGTAAAATTTAAAAGACCTTTTAATTTTGATCCTTTTTAATCGACATTGGTATATCGATTATTTACAAGCTGAAGTTGTACAAGGTATTGATAAAACTCGGTCACGTATGGCCTCAAACGCGACGATGGCACCGTTTTATTCAACCACGAGATTAGGAATTTAAAGAAGCAGAGGTTGCTGTCGGCGGCGATGCCCTCTCGGGTAAGTGAACGACTTGTCTCCGATGGAGCCAGACTGTTGACTCGGTACGGGCCAGTAATGGCCTGTCAAAGCTGTTTTATTATTATTGTCATAAAAACCACACAAACCAATGTTGATCGAACACAAATTTTGTACTCGAAGGTAATAATATATTTAATTCAAAATTTTTTTTTTAACAAATTGTAATTACTTTACAGTACACGATCTTAATTTTAAAACGAGATCCTTAAGTTGTGTTATGTCTGTATTCAACAAAATATTTGAAAATAATTTTCGTTTGAGAGCGACCGATTCGACTTTTTTTGAGAAATCGTGTGCCCTTCTAATAATTGGATTTGGCATCCCAGCTAATTTGGCTGCATTAAAACCATACGATTTTGGACATGGTCCATCACTGTATTTATAAAGGAATGTAACAGTTTCTTGTGTAGGATCTTCATCATCCTCATTTTCGACCATACACGCCATATGCCCTAAACTGATACGTTTATCTTCATGGAAATTATCGACCAGGCTATGGTAATGAGTTGAAAATAAGCAACGGCATTTTAGGTCGGCTAAAAAGTCGACGACTGCAGCGGCGATTGCAGTTCCATCATATGTTGCGGTGCCACGACCCAATTCGTCAAGCAATACTAAACTATTAACTGTAGCATGTTTTAAAATTGCTGACGTTTCATTTAGTTCAACCAAAAATGTACTATGTCCCGCCATTATATCGTCTTGGGCACCCAAGCGCGTAAATATACGATCAACTAATGACATGCGACAACGTTGGGCAGGTATCCTTGATCCAATTTGCACCATGATCGCAATTAATCCAACTTGTCGCATTAGCGTACTTTTACCACCCATATTAGGACCAGTCAATAGTGCCAATGGTGCGGATTGATCGCCTAATATAATTCCATTTGGTATAAAATCGGAAGCATTCATACACGGATGAAATCCGTCTTCAATCTCGAAAACTGGTTTTCCATTTTCTGAATCAACAATTTCGGGTAAACAAGAATTCCCTTGATTTCGAGCATATTCGGCAAGCGATGCGATCACATCTAGGGTGCCGACGAGTTCGTAACATTGTCGCCAGAGTTCAAAATTATTCGAAAATTTTTCAAATATTCGCCGAGCTAAATCTTTCAACACGAAATTTCGACGTTCGTCTGCTGAAAGCATTCGTTTAAGAAATTCCTTCGTTTCTTCAGTATAATACCGCTTTGTTCCTTTTTTCTGACCTTCTAAACTATAACGACTGTCGACTTTTTTTGCATGCGAATCCGGTATTTCGATTTGAAAACGTTTTTTATCGTTACCGAAATAATTTAAGCGACATCCGAAAAATTTTTCTTGCTCTTTTAAATACTCTTTCAGTTCAATATGAATCTCTTCGATTTCTTCTTCAACCGCATCAAATTCAGCATCAACGTTTGGTTCTGGTGCTATTATCCCTTCTTTTTTTGCCTCCTCATGATTAAAAGCCGTCTCAAAGAATTTTAATACTTCAACCACATCGGGGAATATTCCAGTATCGGACAGCTGTGTAATTCGTTTAAGGAATGCGGAATTACAATTTTTAAACAGTTTTGGAATTTGCGAACACGATTTAAATCCATTGAGAGTGGCTATAAAATCATTGATTTTCTTTTTACTATAAGTTTTTTCCTCGAAAAAAACTGCTCGTCCATCGGGATGACTTTTAAGTCGAGATTTATTACCGAATGTATGAGTTTGTGCGACTGATCGTTCAAGATCTGGTAGGGTGCCAAGTAAAGCACGAATTTCTTGCAGTAACTCGTTATTTTCGAAAAGTTCGGTTACCGCTTCCTGCCGATTGCGAATTTCATCAATATCACAACTCGGCGAACAAATCCAATAGTGTAATAATCGTTTACCAAATTTAGTACAACAATAATCGAGCGTACTTTGTAGTGAGTTTTCTTCTCCTGTTATTTTTAAATTCGAAATTGTGATCGAATCGACGACCATATGTTTGTTCATTAATTTATGATTTTTTATTTCATACGACTCAACTTCGATAATGTCGGGTGGATTGTACAGATGAAAGCGCGCCATGGCCAAAATTTGTTGGTCGAGGTAACATTTTTGAAGATACCAGATGCAACCACCGAGTGCACGAAGAGCAAGAGTAAAGTGTTCGGCGGGAGATAATCCTAAATGATCGGCTGAAAAATTTGTATCAAATTATTTAATTGTGTTGCCCGATTAAAGATTTTCTGGGTACTTACAATCATCTTGCATCAGCTTTATAACTTTAGGCCATCCATCTGCCCCACTTGAATAGTAATTCTCAGCCAAAAATTTTAACGTTTTTCCTGCTGCCCATAATTCCGACTCGTTGGCCAATGATTCACGTATTGAATTACTTAGCATTGTTTTAAAAATTTGCAACGTGCGCGGAGAGTTTCCATTTCTTTCATGTAGTACCTAACGAAATGAATTATAAAATATAAGTTCTTAATTTAAATAAAAAAATTGAAAATAAATTTTTACCAGTACTGGAGTATTATGAGCCAAGAAAGTTAATAATCTGGAACATTGGGTATCATCGTCAAATTCTCCCAAATTAAAATCACCAATCGACGTGTCAATAAAACATATTCCATACCGGCTTTTGCTATTTGTATGCGTTTCGACAATACTGAGTAAATAATTTGGTTGATGTTTAACTGTGATGTGTACTTGCTGGCCAAATACTTGAGTACCCTTATTTGTCACCTGACATATCTCACGATTTACCACACGATCAAATTTCGTACAATTTCTCATAGTCTTGCAACGTTCCGACATCATATCAGGTGTTTCAGTTTGTTCGACCCGTGCCACTTTATAACCTCGTTCAACTAGGGTGGTTGACATACGTTCATAAGCACTTTCAGGAAAACCCGAATGAGCAAAATCACCTTTCATATACGTGAAACCTAATTCTTTAACACCGATTTCGGCGTCCCAATGATATAATTCATAAAATTTTCCAACTTTAAAGAATAAAACGCAATCGTAGTGTTTTGATTTGAGTACCCACCATTGACGCACACCAGGAGTTAACTTATTGAGAAAACTTTCCGGTACGTATAGAGTTCGTGGATTATAGTCGGGATGATCAGGCCGACGACCTTTTAAATCTTTGATATTTTCCGGTTTAAGAAAATCGATTTTCATGTGCGGCCATATAGTCGGTTCATCGATTAAGATGTTAACATCTGTATCTGGTATTTCAGTATCGATATTTTCAGTTTTTAAAGTTTTTAATTTATCGTGCAACGACGTTTTGTTTGGTGTGTCTGTTTTTTCGACTTTAATTTTTTTATTAGATTTAGGCGTATCCTCTAATTTTAGCTTATGCTTAATCGGAGTAGGAGATTCACCATCAGATGATGAATTACCTTTATTATTGGTGTCCCCATTTTCATCATCGGAGTCATCGATTAATATGCGACGTCGTTTCTTCTTTTGAACGATTTCTTCATCTTGATCGTCGTCTGAATCGGCGCGAGGCGTTTTATCGAGCTTCGCCCGTTTTTCTATTTATAAATGTCAAACGATAAAATTCCACATTTTTCAATTACATTTTGAACATACCTGCTTTGATCGTAGACGATTTTGGGGTGCCTACTTCCAATTTCGTAGAACTACTCGAATCGGCCGAATTTGACTTTGGTGTGGCTGGTGATTTTGCAAAATATTTAAATAAAGTATTACCCTGAGCTGGACTACCTTTTTTAAACATGTTGTGTTTATATTTTAATTATTAATTAACGAAAATACAATCGTCGTTCACTCTTTTAATGGATGACAACAGATTTGCTGTAAAATTGAAGCGCGAAATTTTCGACAGAAACATTTTCGCAACACTACAAAAGACCTTGTGTCAGCAAATGGAAGAGTGGTAGATATAAATTTTAAAAATCTATTTTTATTAAATAAAATTATGATTAATTTTAAAAATAATACATAATTATTTAATGGTTTTATCATATTTATCATTAAAATGTATAAGTAATTAAAATTATGCAAAAATTCATAGACAAATTGTTTAAAACTATCGGTGAGCATTTGAACTACGAAATTTATATGATGAATTTGTGTAGGGAAGTAAAAATGAAAATATGTGACAGAACGATTGTCAGATTGTAATGTAAATGTAGAGCAAGCAAACGTCTTGTTGTTTATTATTTTTTAATTTTATTTTTAATTTTTATAAATAAAATAAATTAAAAATTATATTATATACATATATCAATATCTATTTTATTAGTTTAGAGTGCGAGTGTGTGTATGAGTGATACAAGTTCTGAGAAAACACAAAATCTATTAATTAAATTTAATTTATTTGTGATACATAATATTTTTTTATAGATTGTGTTGTGATTAATATCTACATAGAAGAAGGAAAATTCATATTATAAAATAAAAAGTAAAAAAAAAATCTTGTCTAGAAAAGAATATATAATATTGTGGTTATATTATTGTTATTGTGCCTGTGAAAATGAATGGTTTGACTATAAGTGATTTATGCTGCTTGTTTTGTTGCCCCCCATGTCCGGGACGTATTGCATCAAAATTAGCATTTCTACCGCCCGAACCATCCTATGAACTCAAACCAGACGAATCGTCGAGCACAAAATTTACAATCAAGCTGTTCGAACATGCTGAATGGCAATACACCGATATTGAAAAGGAATGCTTCGAGGCGTTTTATTCTCGTTCGTCCAGAGGGAATAAAATTGCATGTTTATTTATAAGATGTAGTTCAAATGCAAGGTAAGAAAATTATTTTATGGCTACTCATGTTATTAACTTCTGAAAATAGAAATATGTATAAAGTTAGATTTTTTTTGTTTATTTTGTTTTACTTTACTTTTATTTTCTTTGTTCTTATCGTGCTGTTAAGTTTTTTTTTTATTTCCTTGGAAATAACTTTTTGCCTTGTGTATATTCATTGTCTTGTTGTCTATTTCGTGTACGATTTTATTTCAATAAAAATAATGATTAGCTAGTTCTTACATTATTTTATGATGATGTCTCCTCTCGTTTATGAATAAATTACCGCCCGTTATGTTATCCGTTAATTATGGCTGCAGGTACAATTTAATTATACTCGTGTATCTCAAATGCAAATCTTCAAAAGAATTCCATTTGTTTTTCAGGTCAAATTTTCTACCTAACTATGCATGTAACTAGTTCGAATGCAGTTCTTAAACTCATGCATACAATTAAAACAACAATATTATAATCAACTTTCTTTGATGACGATAATGCGTCGTTATGCGGATGTTTTATAGGCTTGTATACATTTTATTTTTCAGGCATGCGATAACTGCATTCGTGTTGATCGATTTTTATCGACGAAAAAGAGGTACTATAAAAATTACCTTAGCACATTGGTAGACTTAGATGGGTTTGCTCGAATTAATGTGCATCTCATGAGGGCTGTATTTCAAACATATTTTCTACAATAATCTCATTGGTGTCGCTCAATCTTCTTATCATTCTCTGATAAGCTATCTCATTGATTGTATCACAAATTCGTTATCACGTTTGATATTGAATTATCGATAGGTAGTTGTTTACCATTTTAACCTTTTTAACCTTTTAACCATTTTAACCTTTTTGAAGGCTTCGTTGTAAATGTTTGGTGTAGTACTCCGGCAAAATAAAAAATTATTTTAAAGTTTTATTAAAATACTCCCATTGGACAGTATTTACAAAGCTTTAAAGCTTTACTGAATATATAGACCCCTACGATATTTCCTTCTTCTCTGTATATGCCATTGATCGCATATTTCAATGGATTATCATTAAGCTCATTTGAGGTATGCCGTAAAATTAAGTTAGCTGAGATCATTTTTGTAACCCGGTGAACGGAATTACTCATTGGCCACACATAACATCCAAAAGCTTAGAGTCCCAATCACCACATTCAACTCCAGTAGACAACATTCTCAGTTCCGTAAGAATCAGCTTGTTGGTCACTTCAGCCTGTCTATTGAAAAGCTTTTACAATAAACGCTTACCCCTCTATCTGAAACTATACCATTTGGTTATGGCAGACCAAAGAATGATGAACTTTAAAAATGATAAAAATGATTCAGTCGTTCTAACTGCTTTGAGCCAAGTAAACTTGGAAAACCCATCGACGACGCATAATACATATTTCCTCTTATTTTTAATACTTACAATTGGCTCCAAATAATCCACATGCACCGTAACAAATAGAGCCTCACCCTTGTCAAAAGAATTCAGAATTCCCTGTGATTTGACAGATGGAAACTCCGCCGTAGCAATCACGAATGCCATTTCGATTTTAATCACATTCTCCGTAAAATTTGCAAGAGGGGCCACCGAATATCTTATATTGGTTGAATATATCCCCTACTTTAATTGTGAGAGTGGTAAAATCGACAAGTTTTACTTCGCCACCTCCATACCATTTAAACGATACCAAATTGTAGTCTTCATAAAAAGACACATCGATCCTCTCTGCAATGTCACGTTTTAGAACTGTGCAACTACTTCCAAGGTCAACATAATAATCTATGATTTCCTCGCACACCTCCGCTTTCATAAAATACTTCTGGTGCGTATTGCCATGTACATTGAATACTGCTTACGATTTTCCATTTGGTGCTTTGAATTTGAAGAGGTACTAGATACCATATTTGCTCCATATTTTCTAGCAAAATGGCCTTTAACACACTTAAAACATATCAATTTCTTGTTCCATCAGATGTACTAGTTTCATCGCTCCTTCGTAAGGATTTTGTGTTATTCGGTTTATTATGAATTTGCTTCGCCATACTGTATTGACTTGCTTGAGCATTACTTATATCTAGATGGCAAGTTTTTCTCTTTTATGATATAACTGTCCCCTTCTTTCAAATCAAACAAAACCTCAAAAGATTTACTGCATTTTCGCAGTAGTCCTAAAAAGCTTTGAAGACGGCCGTCGTGATAGTGTTCTCGATAATTTCGTCATTTATCATTTCAGCTTTGTACAGAATGATAACTTTTGATAATAATACGGTACAATTTTTTCACCAAATCTTGTGCGCTATAAGAATCTGCTCTTCTTCGCTTCTCTCTTGTAGTTGTACTTCCGGTTGGAAAATTCTCGTATAACAGCTTTCTCCACTTCTGCAATTTCAATAAGACAAAATAACTGGTTGCTACTTTTGACATATTATACATCTTTGAAATATCGAAAAGCTTCGAAATATCACCAAATCCCTTCTCAATCCGGTTCTCAATCCGAATGGTTGAATTTATAATGTGGTCGACGACTACATCGACTAACGGTGTTTCATTTGATGACTTTAGAGTACCGTTTTTTTTAGCTTTGTTGGTGCCATCGTCGAATATAAGTATACCGTGTGTATTTCGAAACTAACCTCAAAGTTTATTTCTATGTGTTTTGTATGTTTCCCGATTGAATATGAGATTCACAAAAATTTCTACTATTTTGAAACAATCGCTAAATTGTCTCTTTCTATTCGATAAAAGATTCACCGACATCTATTTATACTAAACAACAAAACGTGCAACACCATACAAGTACACGAGGTTCACTCAAATCTCAAAATGCACTAAGTACAACAAAATTACCATTTTATTTTTACACACAGTTGAATTAAGGGCGCTTTTGTTCGCTCGTTCGTTCATTCATTCGTTCGTTCGTTCGGTAAAATTATTTTGATGTTTTATGGTTGTTGAAAAAATCGCAGAACGATTTTCACACCACCTATTTAATAAAAATCTAAGCATTTAACCTTTTGTTGATACATAAATATATACAATTTATTTCATGAGTACAACAAATTGTAAATAAAATACATCAAGTATTTGCATAAAAACCTTATTTATATTCACTTTACTCAACACAGATCACCGTAATTACACAAATCACCATAATATCCGAGAAAAAAATTAACTCTGTGTCGATCTTTTTACTCTGAAAAAATGTAGAGATTATTGATTGACAGCAGTGTGTTGTATTTTATATTTTTTAGTAAATTCAAAATGGCGACTCCGATTAATGTTGAGCTATCAGGTGACAAATAAAACTTCAATTAAATAATTTATTATTTCCGATACTAAAAAAAACACAAAAAATAATGTTTTCGATTTGAGATAAAAATCGGAGAAAAAAATTATCGGATATATCCGATAAATAATCTCTCTGATCTCTCCGATTTCTCCAATATCAAAAAAAAAAAAAAAAAAAAAAAAACAGTCGTTATAAACCAGATTTTATTAAATTTTATTCGATCGAATTCACCGTTTTATGCCAAATCCACCAAGTATGTGCATGAAACCCTTATAAATATATATATATATATATATATATATATATATATATATATATATATATATATATATATATATATATATATATATATATATATATATTTATATATATATATATACATATATATACATATATATATATATATATAATATATATATATATATATATATATATATATATATATATATATATATATATATATATATATATATATATATATAAATAAATGTATATGTATATATCCAAATATGTTCCAAGTTCATTCCTCTTTTCGACTTGATATAGACCTAATCTACGATTTTTTAAGTTTTAACTTAATATTCCACTATAAAGGTCTAATAATCGATGGAATATATGATACTATCGTATGTTACTATCAAAAATTTGTGAAACATAATTTAAAATACCTGTGGGCTCTAATGAACCCTAGTCTCGATCATAAATGTCTTGTCCACCTTGGTAACCGAGCAATTGGTGCAGTGGGTAATGCTGCGGTGTTTGGGACGGGAGGTACCGGGTTCGAATCCTAACGGGGGAGGGTTGCGATATTGGATTTTTCATCACCTGATTACTATCGGTGATGACGATGAACACAACTATGACCCCCTGTTGGAGTGCAGAATCCATTTGCCGAACCATCGTCCATGCCAGTTCAGGCTGGTTAGAGCAATGCAATGTGCAGATGGATTTAAAATCGAACCTGTATTCGTGCGTCCTCGATTTGGCTGGTGACGGCGTAAGGTAGGACGTTAAAAATTAACCACGAAAGAGTTGGAAGAGCTTCGGCCCCAGAACAGATTGCAGAGTTCAGAAACAAACACCTTGGTAAGGAACGGGCCAATTTTTTTGAATTCTTTTAGAATTAAGATGTCCCTTAATATGCTCTCACCAAAATTACCCTCGGCTTTGTTTATAAGCTTCACCGAGTTTATTTACTATGTTTTGGATCAGTTCGTTTTTTTAGAATAATCAAATATTGAAATTTTAAGTATTAGAAACCAAAATTATTACAAGTTTTTTCCTATTATAGAACGGATTATATTGCCCTTTATAAAGGACTTTTCTTGATGGACTATCACTATCTTGGCCTATATTTCCACTGTAACACATTATTTTTTCGAAGTCACGTGCAGTTATCTTATCACAATTTTTATGACAATTCAACTCATCAATGAATTAAGAAAAAATCGGATCTCTTTTCGGTGTAAATCACTCATCTAGCAGAAAAAATTGTCAGTTATTTCAATTATATACAATTGTAGGATTTCAAGCAAGTGAAATATCTGGAGATAGCACCAAAAAAATTGCACTTGTAATTAGCTTGAACCATTAGTGCTACGATTTAGTAGACGTTAAATATTAATAAAACTGAATAGTTCGATTCTATAGGGCATAATGTGGTTTTATTCGAAATTCAAGTTTTATAACTAAACACGATTAGACTTTGCCACCACAATTATAAATGATTAAAAACCAATTTGAAAAATTAATTACCCTTGACCTCGCGGGCCTGGACATTAATTTGCCCACATCAAATAACTACACAAGAATTTATAAAAAAAAATATCGAAAGTTTTCAGTCATTCACCTTAACGCACTTTATACTTATTCGATACGCGCAGCCACGATACATTCAACTAAATTGCATTTTAATATCGTCTACGTTGAAAAGATTTCCATTTTATTTTTATTATGCATATTTACAAATTCTACATAATCTCAGACTAGCCTACGCACATTTGTTGTGTACCAGTACACGTATGTTTGTAAAAATTTAATAATTCGTGGCTAACATACTAAAATATAGTATATAAAATTAGAATATGTATATAAAAATATAAATGTATAATTTGTTGACATATTAAAATTGTGTTATGTCTGGCCAACAATATTTTAGTTGCGTGCTTCTTTGTCTTTGGCGCGGCAAAATGTTATTAGACATTTGATTAGTCTCTTTGTATGTTAAAATCAAAAAAACTTAAAATTTACACCTTTCATAAATTGTTTGACACGATTTTAATTTTGGCTAAACTTGGTGGGCTTCTGTACTGGATTGAAAATATGTACACTTTCATTTACCATCCTCCATAGTATAGTCGTTCGAACGTAATACTTTCGTTAGAATTATTTAAAAGTTTTCTGTGAGACGAAATAAATTAAACCTTTTGTTTTGACTTAAGTAATTTTGAATTTATTTGGATTCGTTTGTTGTTAAATAATTTTCGTGTCGTAAAAATATGTAGCTAACGTGTATATTGTAATATTTAAAGGTTTCGCTAAATAATAAAACCAATTAATTATTTTCAACGTGATATAACTAAAAAACATAGCTGATTTTAGTTTTGATTAGCTAAAATTTTGTGTAACCGCATAATATAGAGTTGATTAGACCCACGTACCTATTCGTACAAAATTTAATATAGAACACGTATATCGTTTATATTGTTTTTGGCTCCTATGGTTAGGGGCACTGTCATATATTGTAAAGAAATTATAAACAAGAATTGAATCCTTAAAATTTGATCACATTATCGTTTGCAAAAATCTCGTTGGCCTATAAGAAGAGACAATGTATCCTAAAGTTATATGATGATTTACATTGGAGATTTTCTTCTTGGGCCACTGGTAAATGGTAGTTTTGGATGTCAAGCAGTTTATAATGGTATAAATAAAGGGTGCGTTTTATGTTCCAGGGTGGTCATTTTGTGGTGCTATATCACATTTGCTGATATAGGGTGTGTTTTTTTGATATCGGAGAAATCGGAAGATAAATTTACTGTCAAATTTTCAGATATGCGTTTATTTGTAATATCCGAGAAAAAAATTATCTCTCTATGTCGTTTTTTTACGCTTCGATAATAATCGGATACGATCTTTTTACTCTGAAAAAAGTACAGATTATTGTTTGACAGCAGTGTGTTGGATTTTATATTTTTTAAGGAAATTCTAAAATGGTGACTCCGATTAATGGTCAGGTGATAAATAAAACTTTAATTTAAGGAGTTTAATACTGAAATTTATTAAATAATTTATTATTTCCGATACTAAAAAATAACACAAAAATCTTTTCGATCTGAACAGAAAAAAATCGGAGAAAAAAATTATCAGATATATCCGATAAATAATCTCGTCTCTCCGATTTCTCCGACATCAAAAAAAAAAAAAAAAAAAAAAAAACACAGCCATAAACTGTGATAAAATGAAATAGCCTTGATAATAGATTTAATGCGTGCGCTTTATGGATGAATTATTACACGTCGCTTATTGATATGAATGAAAAAGACTATAATATTTGCTGTCTTACTTACACTAGTACAAAAAACTAATTTTGTTGTTAACAATATTTGTTGTTTTACTTACACTAGTATAAAGGCATTGCCACATGAAGATACAAAACCGAACAATTCGGTTGGACTGTCGATTTTGGCGCCACATGTAAACCGAAAATATCGGTCGACAAATGACGTCACAGTAAAATAAAAATTATAAAAAGTGACATTTGGCTTGGAAAAATAATTATTATGTCAAGATTGCGTGTCGACCTAAATTATTAATTTGGTCTTAAATTATACCTTAAATATTTATTTTATATACATATATAGATACATATTTATGGAAATAAATATAAATATAATTAAATTATAGCATATTAATATTTAAAAATTACATACAAATATAGTTTTTTGCATTTTACATCAGTAATACATACACAGAAAAAAAAACTGCATCCTAAAATCACATCGAAGTGAGGTTATGTTATATCCGACAAAAAAAATCGTTTCATATTGATGCGTTCGGAAACCGAAAAAAATTATACCATTTGAACTTTTCGACAAAAATAAGTTCGTAAAACGACAAAAATTATACCATTTTAAATTTTGTCGACCGAATACTATTTTTTCGGCCGACGAAACATTAAAATACATAATTTTGAATGAAATAATAATAAATTTTTAACTAATAAAATAAGTTTTGTAAATTTAAACTAGTTTTTATTAATTTTGATAATATACATAGAATAATTTAGTCTGAAATTGAATTTGTAGTTTTACTCTGTCGGTTGTGCAAGTGTGCATGTGGCAATGCCTTAAAACACCGATTGTGTTGTCCTTTTGACGTTTTCATGGATATACGAATATGCACACCAAACACGAATTTTCAATATAAATAAACATTGCGTATTCAAATTAAAGCTTAGAAATAACTAAAACCCATAAACTGTTATATTTATCTAGATTAACCGTTACCTTAACTATTAATTTCATCACAAATTTGTCCTGTGTTTGGTTGAAATAACCTAAGTGTCAATATTCGGGTCTATCCAATACAATTACACACGCGACATTTGTAATTCGTTTTGTTTCAAACAGAATTAAAATATTCAATATTCATTAATTTAAATATGTCAAAATTTTATTTAAATATTTTAATTCAGTTAGAACAAGACGAATTACAAATGTCGCGAGTTCTGTCATTTTTATACAAATGAATAAAAAAAGTTGATGTTTCTATATAACCTTAAAATTAATCATATGATATTTTAAGTGCTATTAGATGAAATAGCCCCCGTTCGATTTTCATGAATAAGTGAAATAATTGTCTCTTCCATATTTTGTAATAAGCTCGTTTGCTGTTCGAATTCTCCAATAATTGTGTCTGTTGTAATTGTGACGTTACAAAATAAATATAGCTAACAATTTTAAATTAATTAAAACTGATTTAATTCAAATATGGCTTTATTTATTATCACTTCTGGATATATGAATTAAATGTGAATAACACACGGACATCAGAAACAGGTGCGAAATGTACATCTGGTGACAATATAGGTATTCCACCTCGTACTTTAAAATATATTGTGTTTTAAACTGGATCTGTAATGTTATGGATTTATATTGATTGCATTGAGGCGACCAACAATGTATACCATGCTTTCCACCAACAATATTATTAATTCTATTTTGACGATGATCAGAATGCATCTAAGAATTTCAATCAATTCATGAAATTGGTAGTTCTTGCCAAAAATTCTTATTATTAATAACCTAGTTTATTATCCAAGAGTGAACTATTAATAGTTTTGCTGTAGTTGACCAGTGACATAAGTTACAGGATTTAGTAGGGAAATCAACAAACATTTTGGAAACCACTTTATGTGACATTATTCACAAATTATTTGTTTTTACGGTATAAAGATGATTATGACACAAATGACAACATGGCCAAGCAATGGTCTATCCTTATATTTTTAACTACCACTGTACTTATCGTCGTATAAATAATTATTCTCTAATAATCATAAAGTATCCATTTTATGTACACATACATTTTATGTACATGGCGTTACAGTTTACTATAAATTATTTCGGAAATGTCAAAATTATTTTATGTAGCTGCTGTGATAATTTGGTTGCATGCAGCACGTTGTCAAAATTATTACAGGGAAACAAATGTTAACAGAAATCGAACGGGCCCCTAGTGATATACAATAATTTTTGAATGTTATTTTTTTCGTTATTTTGAATATTTTATTTTATTATAATAAATATTCAAAATAACGGAAAAAATAACAAATACAAGAAATTAAATTTCAACAGTATTAAAAATTATTGTATCACTAGGTAAGATAGCACTTTATATACAATTTTCATATAATTAGTTTTGAGGTTATGTAGAAACGTCAACATATCACTTTTTATTCATCACGTTCTCCACAAAATTCTTTGTGCAGGGTTGAGTTTGTAGACTTTTTTGTTTACATTTTATCATCAAAAAATTCTACAAATGTGATATAAAAGTGTGAATAGCACCACAAAATGACCACCCAGGTCGACGTTTAATATGGAATATAATGTCGGTCAAGCGGCTTCCTATCTAGCCGTGGTGCCAAGGTGAGCCCTTAAGCACATTTTTCGTAACATTTTCGCAGAATTCTGGTGTTATTTCAGCAATTTTTCGTTTTTAATATGGCCCTAAAGATCGAGGTTGTGGTTTGTTTATTGGTGTACATGCTTTCCTTTAAGTACCTCCATAGGAAGAAACCGAGGTTGTCATGTTACATCGTAGGACGAGTTATGTGTGATGGGGCATCGGTTTGTGGGAACAACATGTTCTGTATAGGTATAATTGATCCAATCCAGATAAAAAAAAGTCACCTAATTTGTACGCTGTTGTAGACTAACAGCACGAATTACAAAAAACATCAATACTGTATACCTCAGATGGCACTACATATAAGTAATTGGATGTTTCTCCCTCACGAATAAATTCTGATTTGATTTCAATGTGTTTGGTAGATTCTTGTATTGCACATACCATTGCCATGAACTCTGCTTCGATCGTCGAAAGTGCAACAGTGAAGTTGATGTTTTGATCCCCAAGAAACAGTTCCATGGTGAAAACATAGCCAGTAGACGATTTTCTTTCGTCGAGATCACTAGTTTAATCTGCATCACAATAGCCCCTAATTTCATTCGAAGGCTTCTGAAGCTCTGATATATCAATTTTTGATTGATCGTTATTTTCAATTAGCCTCGCAGCACAGGCTCGACTGCTGCTTAATGTTTGATTATCAGGCTTGACTGCTGCCTTTCCCGGATTTCTGCTATATCGACTCAATCTTCTGCGCTGCGAATAACAAACTACCTATTACTTGAATATTCGGCACGTTTGGCATCTTTTGTTGTTCATCACGCGACTTCGGACACATACTATAAGACATTTTTTGATTTAAATCCAACGGCGTAAAGATTGGATTGAAATCACTCATACCCTGTCACGAGTGATTCGAACTCCCAATGCGGATGATGTGTCACCTAAATCTTTCATCTCAAAGTTTTTGTACAACTCGTCCTTTAGCAAAAAGGAACCGAATCGATGTATACTTTACAACGGGAGAAAACGTCTCAGGGTAGTCGGCACCATGTTTTTGCATAAAATCTTTTACTACCAATCTCCCCTTGTATCGCACAATTTTACCATCTTATAGTTTGTTGCAAGAAGAGGTTTCTTTGTGCTAAATAAAGAGGGCCAGCCAAGTACCTATGGCCACAATGGCAAATCAAACATTGATCTTACACTTGTGCGTGGTGGGTTGTTAAGACAAGTAACCGACTGGATAGTAAAAAAAAACTGGCTTTCAAGTGATCACCGAGCGATAATTCTCACCTTAAAATTTAAAAGCACACACAATAGCATTGAACCTCGAACCTGTATTCGTGCGTCCTCAATTTGGCTGGGGACGGCGTAAGGTAGGACGTTATAAAATAACTGCGAAAGAGTTGGGAGAGCCTCGGCCCCAGAACAGAGTACAGAAACAAAAAAAATAGCATTGAACCTCAAAACAAGACTCATGGCGGACTAATGAGTTAACCACGAAAAGAGCAACTGTAACAAGATTGCTCTAAATATATGAAAAAGGGAAAAACCCAACGGCAAAACCGCAAAAGAAATATGTAAAAGAGCTATGTGGCATGCCGTAATGAGTACCTTAACGATGTGAACAGAACAAGTCAGACTAGTCTGGAGAAGTACATTACAGAGCATCATAATACAGAACCATGGAGCTTCGTGTATAAGTTCAGCATAGGACGGCTTAAAACTACTGAAGTTTTGAGCACCTTAACAAGTGGAGAGGGCTTGATAGCTACGTGTTGGAAGGATACCACGAACTGCTTGTTGGGTGCGGTGCTTCCTGACGACACATAAGCGCATAAAGAAGAGCGCATAGATTTGTAGCACCAGTGACTTGCGACGTGGAAGAATTCAGCAATGATAAAACCACGGACGCAATAATGTCAATAAAGAGGTCGGGTCCTCGATAATATTGAGGTGAAAGTGATACAAAGAGCATGGCCTATAATAGGACCTGGTAACACACGATTCATGAACAACTGTCTAAAAAGAGGGGTTTTTCCTAAGGCATGGAGAAATGGCAAAGCCATTATCATAAAGAAGGAAGGTAAAAAGATCCCACCGACCCAAAATCCTATATATCAATCATGCTCCTACCAGTCTTGGGTAAGTTACTCGAGAAACAGATAACTAGTAGGTTGATGCGCGGGTTTCAAGAAAGTGGTAAATATAGTGACAAACAGTTCGGATTACGAGAAAATCGGTCCAAAGAGGATGCTATGGTCAAAATGTCAACATAGTAAAAGAATCGGAGCAAAAATACGTTCTCGGAGTATTCCTTGACGTGTCTGGTGTTTTCAATAATCTGTGGTGGCCTAGTATTATGAATGAGTTGAAGAAGATAAGCTGTCCAGCAAACCTATACTTAGTAATTAATCATTAATAACTATTTCTCTTATAGATCCGCAACTGTAGTCACTAATTATGGCTCACTCCAAAAAAATGTAACCTCTAGAACATCGTTTTCAACAGTAGTAATAATATTTGCAGGAAACTCTAGACAAAACGTTCAGGAATTAGCACAAAGTGCTGTCAAAAAATGACTGATTGGTTTTGCAACTATAAAATGGAGCTTTCTTCAGCTAAAACAGTTATGATCCAGCTTAAAGGAACGCTCGATATCAGAAGACCACCTTTAGTGTCTGTGAATGGAGTGAGAATTAAGATGATCAGAACCGTCAAATGGCTGGGAGTTGATTTCGCTGAAAGACTAGGTGTCACGTCATATGTCAAAAGGATGAAACTTGAGGGCTTAAACTGTCAAGACTATATACGAAAGTCTAGTGGTTGCATTACTTACATATGGTTGTGCTGAATGGGCTGATAAAATGAACTGTCACCACCGCAGAACTTTAATAAGTGCAAAAAGGGGAATACTGCTTGGTATTACAAAAGCTTACAGAACTGTATCAATAGTTGCAGTTGCTGTATTGGCCGGCGTGATACCAATTGATATATTATTGCAAGAAATAGTTTCTAGGTTTACATTTTGAAAACGCAAAAGTGTGAGCTTCTGAAACGTGTTATACAAGAAGAACAAATATAACAAAACCTTGTTGGTTTGCTCAAGAGGCAGATGAGGAAAGAATCTATTGCTACTTGGCAAGAGAGATGGAACAGTACGCTGGATGGAAGAGTAACTTATAGTTTTCTTCGAAACATCAAAGAAAGGATCAAATAAAGGATGGGAAAAAGGCTTGCGGTTAGTGCTCCAACGAGGCATGGCAAAATAGCTTCATACCTTAAAAGGTTCCATCTAAGCGAAACAAGCAGCTGTGAGTGTGGTTATGTAAACGAAACCATGGATCCCGAAGCCTGGGTGACATTTTTAGGCAATAAACACGTCAAATGATAACAATGACAATGACACGTTTACTATCGGTGATATTGATGAACTCAAGTTTGACCCCCTATTGGTGTACAGCAGTTATGGGCCGATCCATCTTTCATGTCATTGTACAGAGTGACATGGAGCTATGCAATGCGCAGGTGGTATAACTATACTTGTGTGCATGGGTTAAATGAATTTTGTGTACATGTAAAAGTATTGATTAAAGTTAGCCTGCAAAGGACTTGAAATCCATTGGCTGATCAATACTTAAAAAAAACCCTAACCTAACCTAAGGCATCAAAAACATAAATTTGATTTAAACCTTTCTAACGATAATATTCCTCATTACTATAAACTTTAAAATATGTGACTAATAAGAAAAACTCATATGTGAGTTCTATATGACTAATTATAATCGATTTGTATCTACAGCGAATAGATTAAAGGGAAATAAGCCACTGATAATAACACTTTAGGTTAAAATGATAAAATAAAGTTACCCGCCTATATAATTTTTACATATTTTTTGCGATAAAGTTCATTAGCTTCAGCTGTCCAAAGTGGTAGTCCCAAAATTAGTTCGCATGTTTTAAAAAAGTAATTTACATTTTTTATTGTTGTTTTTGCTATTAGGTTGGTTGCAAAACTTGGTTTTATCTTACATTTCAATTTATATTTGTCGTGTGTAAACCTTAGTCATTCTAATTTCATGTAGGAATTAAGGTAATACGAATATTTTTGGAAATGGTGACAAATCAAAATTAAATATGAATTATGGTTTGAATATTTCAGTGTATGTACCAACATTGATTAGCATAATTTATGGTATTGAATAAAAAAGCTATAGTTTTTCGACTAGTTTACCAATAAGATATGGCCTCTTTGAGGCGAAATTCGCAAATTTGTATTGCTAAAAAAAAAATCTTTAATTTTTCTTTTCTTTATAACGAAAATGTAATTGAAATTTACTTTACTTTGCAGTATGGATATATTGACAACAACTTTATTTTTTTTTAAAACCCATCTGTCTTCAAATGCGGTACAAATTTTCCTTCCTAAATATTCAAAACCATCGCAAAGAGTTCATTTCCTTATATCGTACTTACGTCACCCAGAATATTATACAACTTTCTAAAGATAATAATTTTTATGTCATAAACGAAATATAAACGGAGATCACATCTTAGAAGTTAATTTCAGTTACAAAAAAAAAAACACCATAAATAACAACAAAAAATTAGTGATGACACATTTTATGTTTCTCAAAATTAAATTGCAAATAAAAATTTTTTACGCGCGACGACAACTGTACCATTTGATCAATCGTATGGCGTTAGATTAATATATGGGAAATTCTGCTGTAAAACAGCCAATTTTTTTATTATTGCCAAAACTTTTTATGTTTTTATTGAAATAGAACACGTATTTTGAGTTGTTCTTTGCCATCGGTCATGTAGTGATGGTTAAGGTGTTGTGGTTCTGAGTTTATCGCCACTGATTATCGCCACTGACCATAACGCCGTGATCACTTGTGTGTGAAATCATTTTTTCTATACTTTTGACGGTTTTCGGGATCTGTTTTTTGACTTCCACAAAAAGTTCATTTTTGTATGGCGCCTTGTAGGCGCGTACCGAGTCAACAGTTTGGTTTCATCGGATTCGATCCCGACCTTTGAAGAAGGCAATTTGAAGAAGGCAAGTCTTACTCTACTCCGATGAGCCCGATGACCTCTGCGCCTGCCAAATAACGGCTCTCCTTTCAAAGATCGGTGCATCATCCGCGTAGGATCGGCTCGCTGAACGTGACTAAGCCAGCGTACTCGCACTCCTTTAATTCCATGGACGAGATCAGTAATTTGCAGGCGACAGGACGAGTTTTTATATTCCATGCCACAAAATTGTAATGGTGGTCATCACTACTAAAGTCTATTGCATCTTGGGTGAGAATCGATTGATTTTGAGACCAGCGGAACCTGAAAATCGTACATGGAAGATCCAGTAATTCTTTAATACCGTTGTCATTCGGTCCAATTACACAGATATTATATGAATATGGCAGAACCTGGTTGGAGTGACGTACAAGATTTTTTCCTGGTGTTTCACTTTTACGAAAGATAAATTCTAACATGAAATTAAAGAGTATCAAGAATAAAGCATCCCCTTGCCATACACCAGAGCTAATTGCAAAAATTCCTGATAGCTTGTTCTGAACTTTGATACAACATTGTGACTGCATTACCGTCATTTTACATAAACGCACATATTTGTGGTATTACCAGACATCGTTAAGCAAACCATAGGACCGTAGCAAATCCACCTGGGTAGTAACCTACAATTTCCTCCGCCAGAGGTGTGATTTTTTTCAATACTATGTAAGACAGTAATTTGTATGCTATGTAAAAAAGAGCTATGCCGCGATAGTTTTCGCCTTTTTTAAAGATAGGGCACAACGCGGACACTTTCCATTCATTAGGCATAACTTCGCTTTGTCGTACTAATCGAATAAGGTCTATAAAGTATCCCCTCCGAATATCAAGAACTCGGAATTAATGCAATTAACTCCAGGGGAACGGTTTCTTTTTAGTCTATGCATAGCCAGTGTGAATTTTTCGTAGGATGGATCCTCTATGCACATCTCCGCAGTCTGTATTTGATTATTCTTTTTTTTTTTAATTGACAACTTTCAAATACAGCATTTTACAGTTAAATCGGAGAAACGCTCCTTCCGAGTGCCGAGCACTGCTTCGATGTAAACACGGAAGTTTTGTAGCGGGCACTGCATCGATCGAAGCAATTTGTTTTCCCATTCTTGACAGCGTTGATTGATTACAAATTTGACAATTCCGTATATAGTGACGAACTTGAATGGCCATACCAGGCCAGAAATATAGTCGTTATAGTCTTTCTAGGGTTTTGAAAATTTCAAAATGAGACGCCGAAAAGGATCATGTACAAGATAAATAAAATTCTCGGTCAATGAGGTCGGTATATAAAGTTTCTATATCAGAAGATCAGTATAATCATCATAGGAACGATTGGAAGGATTAGCATAAATTTTATTATCTTTCACACGGAGGATTCCATACTGTTCAGGATAAGTTCCTATGGTCGTTACTAATTTGTTGTACTCTTCATATAAAAATTCGGGCGCATCTAAATTCACATGCAGCGATGACTGTCTCATCACACTGAGCCAAAAGCTTATGTAAAATCAACAAAAAACGTAGTATAGCGCACTCAAGTAACTTGGCAATATTGATCCATCGAAATTTTTGAATAAACGATCAAAATTTATTTGTATGTTAATTCACCTATAATCAATAAGGTAAATTATCAAAAACTTTGTCAAGCCATACATCGTAATTCTTTAACAAAATGTACATTACATTAATTGTTTTGTACAAGTTGTTAGGTAATTTTTTTACTAGGAAACTGTTTAATTTATCGTAGCTTTAGCAGTTTATCGACCCAATATAGTTAGATAATTTAACAAAGTATATACTATATGATACACACAAATGCATGTATAATTTTGCTTAGTCGTCGCTAATTTTTCTCCCAAAATTCTTAGATGGTTTTAACATGCATTTATACAAATGAACTTAATACCGAGCAGAATTATCATAAAAGTATGATGAAAAACTAATTAAGATTAAGGTGAAATTACAAACCTGAAAAAGTAATAAATGAAAATATATAATAAAGAATTCTCATGAAAATTTGTAAAACAATAATAAAAATTTTACAAAAACCTAATATTTTGTGAAATTTTATTTATTATTTTACAATTTATGAGTTTTTATTATTTATTTTCATATATTACTATTTAAGGTTGATAGTTTTAGGTAGACATGTGTTTCAAAAACATTTAAACTAAACTACTAAAATGTATGTTTTATAAACCAATTTTATAAATGCACCTATCAACAGTTATTTAGAAAGGATGAAATAATAATTCAAATTCGTAATATAGCACGTTATAAATTTTTATTTATTTTTCATTTTCCTTACTTTGGAAACATAAAATAAAGGTACATCTGTAGTTTATTTAATTCATTAATCAGGAACATACAGTATTTAAAAATAACAATAATTGATTAAATATTTATATTCATACAAAGATATTCAAGTTATTAATATTTTATATATATTTAAAAATAAATCTTTGGTTTTTAGGAACTAATGTAAGAAATAAAGCATAAACAAATTAATTTTTATATGCAACTAAAACAAAAACAATATAATATATATATATATATATATATATATATATATATATATATATATATATATATATATATATATATATATATATATATATATATATGATCGTTATTTCATTATTTCATATCTGCTATTAATGTATCAATACTTGGATAATCTCCAGCAGTTTCATTAATTCCAAATAAAATTTTTTGAATAAAAATCCAAACTAAATTACTTGCGTTGGGATACTTTAAATTTAACACAAAGAATAATTTAAAACAATATTCTAATGCTGCAATGTATGTATTAAATTTAAATTTGATATCATCCATCACGACAAAAAAATCTTTGGAGTCAAATTCATTGCCTACGACTACAATAAGCGGTTGCAAGCTAGATTTTTGTTCCTTGCAAGCATTTCGCATTTGCGATAACTCCTCATCTATTTCTTCGTATGACTGGACAATTAGTTGAAATGATAGCTGCGAATCTTTGATACTAAATTATTTTCCTTTTTCCAGATAAAACTATCGTTGTTGGAATTAAAACAGCATGCAAAAGTTTGATCAACAGTACATTTATTGAATCTGAAAAATTTAAATATTTATAAGTAAATTAGATGCAGTATATTTTTATTTTTATTACCGGAATTAATTTTGTCTTTCTTTTTTAGAAACTCACGAAGCTGATTTTTAGAAATAGGATCCTTAATTCCTTTTTGGTAAAGGTTTGCCGCACTAACGCAAAATTTATCCCATTGTAAATAAAACTTTTCCTTTTTTGAGTCGAAGTACTCGAAATCAATATCAACCTTTTCAAAGCAAAATAATAAAATATTAATTCAAATTTAACTTTAAAATTTATTTAAAGAATGCTCTTACTAATTCTGGTGCCTGAGCATATTTGTACAGAGGCCAATCTATTAAAATTTGAAATAAGTTTGCGTCAATATTTCCATCAATCTCATTTCGGCGAAAACGAATTGTCTTCTTCCACTTAATCAGTACTTCATCCCACTTTCTTAAATGTTTTAATGTACTCTTCATTTTTTCCAACTCCTGTTGGGTGAAATCTGTAACAAAATATTATTAAAATACACACTAAACTACATAAAATGTAGATAAAAATTCTAACTACATTTTATGAAAAAACATTAAAATATCTTTATAAATTATGGTTACCTTGATCAATCGTTACATCAGTCGCCAATTTGCGGGTAAAAATAGTTTTTCGTTTTTTTTTGGACTTTTCGTTCCTGTCGGACTGGTTCTTAACTTTTTTAAACTTCTTTTTCTACTTCGATACCGGTCCCAAAGCTTACCCTTTGGTGGTAAACTGCCTCTTCCAATAAAATAAGTTTTCTGTAAAATGTATATTAATTACTATTTCGAATCATTTGATTCTGTTTTTAACATTACCTGATTTTCAGTAGGAAACAGTTCAACAATTTGTTGCGATAAATGTTTACATTTAGCTACTGAAATATTCAATCCATTTTCAATATAAAATTGTATGACGCAGTGGACCAGATTTGTACGATGTAGAGGTTCAATCTAGTGTTTTGGTGGTAGTATGTTGTTAAATATCTGCCATTCTCTGTTTGAGCTAAAATCTTGGCTACAGTTTTCTAAAAATAATAATAAAACAAATACACATTCTTATTTATATAAATAAAAGAAGTTTGTTTCTTACTTCTTCTAAAACTGTAGTATTTTGCTACAGAGATGGTGAGGAACACAAAGACATAGAGCTTAAAGATGATGGATTGTTACCACTCATAGTTTTCATCCATTCGGATATCGATGAGTTCATTGATAAAGTATCCTGCTCATACTCAGAATTTAATATGGGAAGGCCCTGTGAATTTATTTAATGTAATAATATTTTCTTTCAAAATTAACTTTTTTATACCATTTTTTTCTGCTATTCTGCTAATTTGAATTCAAAAATAATTTTTGAATTTAATTGGTCAGCTGAAAACAATTCTTCTATGTGTCTTCTTCTCATATATTTTAGTCCATTCAAAGTAATTTTCTTTGCTAATAAAAAAAAATTATATATATATATATATATATATATATATATATATATATATATATATATATATATATATATATATATATATATATATATATATATATATCAGTTTATATATATTTTTTCTGTTAATATAATTATTTTTCTTACAAATAAGTATCTGCTGTATTTCATCTGGCAAACTCCAGCTATTTAGCAGTTCAGATAAAGAGTCATCAGAATTTAGTGGACTTTTCTGGTGGCATACCTTTTCATTTTCTGTATCCGCCAAAATGATTTCATTTGAACTTGTAAGAATTTCGTGGTCAGTCATAACATTATTTTGGCTATCATAAATTATGAAATTATTCATACCTTCTATTCGTACAAATTCATTTAACTGGCAATTATTTAAATTAATGAATTCTGATTCTAAGTCTACGTTGTTATTATTCATTTTTGGTTTTCCTAGGAAACTAAATAATTTGAAATGAAATGAGTTGTAGCAACATTAAATAAAAAATTATATACATAAATAAAAAAATTGTGATTTTATAGTTAAAAATTTTTGTATTGTCAAATTTAAAAAAAAAATCTTTTTTCTGATTAATGTTTTCCCATTTCTGGTTCGATTTATATGAATTGGTGGTCCATCGAAATATTTTACAGCTAAAATTAGGGGTTTATAAAGATTTTCTGTCACAGGCAGTATTTCATAGGAAACGAAGATTATAAACAACTTGTAGACTTTCACATAAAAAGTATACTTTGTTACTTTCTATTAAAATAATTATTTCCTTAATTTTAAATAGCTCAGTAGAATAACCATGTGATTTAGTTAAATAAAATCCATTTCTATACTTTAGACCATTTAATGAAATATAAGAGGAGATTTAAAAGTATTTGCGGCGATGTTTAATTCACTGCATATTTAATTGATATAATATCAAAAATAAATAATTCGTATGATCTCAGTACTTAACAAATAAATTTATTGAACTACTTTGCCGTGGTGATGTTAGTGTACCAAGTTACCTCATACACACACTTCCGAGGGCTTTTTGAGACCTTGTTGTTGACACATAATGTGATGGCATTCCAATAACCGAATGCTTAAAAACCACCAAATCAATGACTTAGAAAATTAAACAATACTCACCAAATTTTTACTTTTTTAGAACAACAGAAACTTAAATGAATAATATTAGTATTTTCTTTACTAATTAAAATTAATTAATTTTGTTAGCACAACCGTTTAGATGGAACTTATTGAATATACTATAATATATAACAAAAATCTATTGTCTCATAGACCACATATACACTTGTTTAAAAAAAATACATGAGAAAGAAAAGGAAAGAAAAATAACAACTGTAAATATTATGTGTAATTGCACAAGACAATGTATGTTTGATCGAAAGGGAAGTGAAAAACAAAAATGTATACAAAAACTTGTATGATTTTGTACATTACTTAGGCAGAATACCTAAGTAACGCCAATAGAATTTGGCGGTCAAACTGTATTCGTACTTGTTGCTGAATCAATTTACCTAAGTACTAAAACTGAAGTATATATTCGAATGTATAAAACTAAAACCAAGTACATAAAATAAAACCGCGCTGCTATAAATAAACAGGAACATCATTTTTAAGTATACAAGAATGTTAAGTAGAATCTGTAGAATCAAGTAGAATCAAAACTCTCACTATAGTATGTGTTTCATGAAGTCATCACCAGACATCTCGCACTAATAAAACTACTAAAATATAATTAAAATATAATTACTTACCTACTGTCTAGCGGCTTTTCCAAGAATTTAATACATACCTAAATCGCCAAACTTTTATTGAAACTGTAGGATCACTGAATTTAAGGTCAAAAGACGCAAATTTAAACTCCTATTTATATAACTTACTTAAAAATGATTAAATTTGGTTGCGAGAGTTATCTAAACCCCAAACTAGGATTGAAAAACTCAGATTGATTTTCCGAACCATATCTACAATTTGAAAAGCCAAGTAACACCTGGTTTTAAAACAAAACATATTTAATTATAAAATATGTAGGTGGTCAGAAAAGATATAAAGTTTTCGTAACAAATAAGTTAAATGACGATTTTAGTAACAATTAAACAAAATTAATTTTAAATTTTTTTAGGAAAAGTCCAACATAATTACAATTATAAAATCAATGTTTCAAAAACGTAAATAACTATATAATTTTCCAAAAATCATAACTATAAGTATATTTATAACAATTTTAATTAAAGTAATTGTTAAATTTTAAACTTAATGATGAGTCATAATATTGAAAGAAAATGTGTTAACATCTTAGGAATATTTAATTTATGTTTTAAATCTGATAAAATAATTTTAATAAATTGTAAAATAAAACAAAAATTTCCTTACTTGAAATCCCTTTTACAAAAACAGAAGTAAAAATTTTAAATTTTTTATATAGAATTTGGGCACTTATAGATGTTAAACATTTTGTACACCCAAAAACCAAGTTATTAAAATCCAGTTACGTCATTTTAATTCGATTTGCCTAAAAATTTTATATGAACTTGCCTTAATTATACAATGAATTGTGTATACAAGGTTGTAGTAAAGTAATTCTCTAAAACTTAGAAAAACCATACAAATTTTTTTAGAAGACTCAACTAAATTTTTTATGCTTTCACCATGTAAAAAAAACCCAATAACTTAGATAAAATAACCTAGTTCTAAAAACTCCATATAAAATATTTCACCAAAGCCATTTTAGTTAATTTTACTTTGGTTTTTTCTCTGAGTGCAAATATTGTTTCTAAACTTTCCATAAATGCGCGTGATAAAGTGTTTGGAACTATAGGTTCTGCGCTCATTTTTGGTGTGGCATGTCAAATTGGTATCCTGTGAGCTTTAGGCTCGATCGAGCAAGTCTTGTTTGTTTGTTTGTTTTTATTTCTATGTAATCTCTTTTGGGGCCGAAGCTCTCCCAACTCTTTCGCGGTTAATTAACGTCCTACTTTACGCCATTACTAGCCAAATCGAGGACGCGCGAATACAGGTTCGCGTTTTTTCAAATATCCATCTGCACATTGCATTGCTCCCAGCATTGCTCCATCTGCACATTGCATTGTTCTGCACTCCAACGGGGGGTCATAGTTGTGTTCATCGTCATCACCGATCGTAATCAAGTGATGAAAAATTCCTTTTGCAACCCTCCCCCGTTGGGATTCGAACCCGGTACCTCCCGTCCCAAACACCGCAGTTTTAACCACTGCGCCAATTGTATCGAGCAAGTCTTCCAGCTAAATCTTTGTGCCCCATGGTTATGAACCATTTAAGACTTGCACCTTCAGACTTCATCGTTTAATTTTCGAACTAATGCCACTGGGGAACTTCAAGAGCTGTTTTACTCCTCAATTACACGGAGATATGATGTAATAATAAGTGGGTAAGGCCGTGACCGAACTTCTCGAATGAAGGAAACTTTTATATTACGCTATCCAGATTTTGAACGGTAAAATCATATTTTAAAGAATTTTTAAGGTTTTCTCCAAATCCAGTGTTATCAACTTCGGAAACTGATATTGAGATAATTTGTATATTAAAGGTTTTCCAAAAGTCGATACCCAAGTAAAGCTTTTTATTAAGGGTAGGTATTAAGTGAACTCTCATTACCTTTAGTTGATTATTGTAATTTATCGTGGCATAAATGTGGCCAATTACTCTTTCTGATGCACCTGAAGCAGTGCTTGCAGGCGTCGGCATAAAATACACATTTACTTGAGGATCGCTTTGAAGGTCTTTACTTCCCGAACCTATTGCGATTATTGTGGCACCGCTATCAAGTAACCTTCGATAGGGTATATAATTGAACATTTTGTAATGGTTACCGCATGGAAGTAGAAGCTGGGGAATACAACTGTAACATTCAAGAATGCTTCAGTTTCCATCCTGGTCTCGAATGGCGACAGATCTAGGTTTGAAGATAATATGGTGCAGTCGGTGATTCCTTTAAAGAAGTTACCTGGACTGCGCTCATTGCTGAGTTGTTCTAATTTTAGGACTTTAGCCTTCCACCATTCACCCTTTTTTTGTCTACTAATTCGCTTATTGGTTCCCCTAGCAAATCCCGCTTTGTTCTTCGTTTCTTTATAGGGTATATTCTGTTCCTCATTAAACCCATCATTTTTGGGATTAATTTTTACCATACCTAGCAGCACCGATAACCTAAATGTTAAATGCCTCCCATAGAGCGTTCAGATCATGAAACCGGGGGTTGGTTTCCATAATGCTCCTGCTACCAAGATTCTGATATTGAACTTTCTCATCTTCGTTTATCAGACCTTCAGTCGAAACGTATGTTTCGTTTTTCTGCGATCCTTGTCTTGTACGAATCTTAGCTTTGCGCAGTGACCGATTGATGATCACTGCCTACAAATTTGAAAACCGACCGATAAGATCTCTCATCTTCGATGACCCGAGACCTGTCTGTTCAGACCGAGGGTGTGTCGATGTTTCCATGTGGATATTTTTATGAGGAAAGAATGTGCTAGCCACAATGAGGTCATGTGCGATCGCAAAGCATATCATTCTTTCCCCATTATCGGTCGCTAGATCTTGTCGGAAGTACGAACCTATGTTTTCACATAAGTCAGTCTGATTTTTGTCAGCTTTAGTATTAAAGTCACCAAATACTTTTCTGACGTCGTGCTCCGGTATGAATCCCATTAGATCATCCAAATTGTTGTAAAATTTTGGGTTGGCTTACATCAGTGGGCGCATGAACACAAATGATTGACAGATTGGCTAGTCGCATGCATAAACGTAGCTCACACATATGATTATCAACTGCTTTGAAATCCAAAAAAAACTTCTTCCACCTTATGTCCAAGGAGAAAACCAACAGCAAGATTGTCAAGGTCATCTCCACTTTAAAGTAATATTTAGCCTTGGAACAAATGATCTCCACTTTTTAGCCAACGCGTGTGGTTTTCTTAGCGCCTGCACGTTCCAAATGCCAATCTAAACTGCGTGTCCGTTAACATAAGTGAAGGTCGGTTAAAATTTTGGCGGTATCCATATATTCTTTTGTTTATTTTTTAACAATTTACTTTTTTCAGGATGCGGGTAGTCAGCTTAGCGACCCAACCTTTGTTTAGTCGCCTCCTACTGTATGCTGTGGTAGAATTCTAAGGGTAGCTCGTTTAGAAGTGTAAATAAATAAAATAAGCGAACAACAAATCGTGGAATCTTTTCGAAGACACAATACTGCAACTGAAACTTTTAAATCAGATTTCCAAAATCTTGCTCACAATAACATCTTGATATGATCATATTGCTTTTACTGTTAAAATATTTTATTATTTTTGTTGTTGATGCTAGGATAATTGCAATAATTGGCTGTAAAAAATGTAATAGATTATTTTTAGACTATAGTGTGTCATTTCCATTTCTTATATAATCTTTGGCAATTTAATTTTCACGGTTTATAAAATTTAAATATTTTATTAAATATTAGACATAAAATATTTTTCAACTCAAAAGAAGCAGGAGTTTGGCAATTTTAGGGTTTTCTATCTTCTTAAATCATAAACACAGCATGAACGTTTTGGGAAAGAGACCAATATGCTTTTTGGTCATGAAGGAATTTTTCAAGAAGTAAAATCGATATTTTATTCTATATACAAGAAATTTTATTTAATAAATTAAACTAAACGACAATTTATAGACGTTACGTATATGTATATTGATTTTAATATATAATAAAATTGCTGATATTTTCCAAAAGATAAATTTTTTTTTTTTTCAAGAATGATATTTTAAAATCTAAATGTATCTCTTAGTAAACTAAGAGAAGACAGCAAAAAAAAAACACTTTTTCTAATCAAAATTTTATTTTAATTTTAAAAAAACGTTTTTTATGTATTCCGGATAAGAACAAATGTGTACATACATGTATATAAGTACTATATGTATATTTTTTTATCAATTTAATAAGAACTTTATCTTATCCTCTATATAGACAAAATTACAATTTTTCCAAGTTTGTTAACCGATTAAAAAAAATTAATAAAAAATATTGCCAATATGCTGAAATATTTCAGTATAAAATTTAGTGAGCAGAACAGAAAAGTGATTGCATATTCAGTATTTGCTTCGGAAATGGTATTTTATCATTAGCAAACACTTCCTTAGTTTTTTGACATGTAAGCTTTTTGCCTTTAAATCGAAGAGCACTTGATGTACGTAGATTTATATAATAATAATACTGGTTCCATCTCTTTCGATTCCGAGCAGATACAACTAGAAAAGGCAAGTAGTTCTACCGAAGATCCATCGTCGCCGAGAGTGACCTCTGCGCCTTCCAAAGTAGTTCTTTTACACCGTTACCATTCAGTCCAATTATACAGATCTCATCTGTATCGTAGCTTTTCAAAAACAAATTTAAATTTAATTTTTTTTTTAAATTTGAACTAGATTGATTTGATTTTGATTTATATAAGTTAATTTGATCAATTATTAATCAAGATTGATAAGCAAATTGAAAAGCAAATAAATTGTGAAACAAAATAGTCTCATTAGGTTTTCTAATTTGATTGGATTTTAATTGCATTTCGACTAAAAATAAATTGTTAAGAAAGATCCCACTCGAATCTGAATAAAATATAAATGAATTAAGAAAATTATTTTACCGTTCATAAAATGTAAACAAAAATTGTATAGATACTTATCAGATGATACATTGGAATAACCCATAAAATTACTCTCAAATTTGGGTTCAGTATAAAGGATGTGTTTACTAAGATTTTACTAAGATTTCTGAAATTAGCAAATTCAGAACCTTCAACGTGATATGACTTCCACAACAGCAAATTACTCGTCTTCTTTTATAATTTATTTGCCTTTTTACATTTAATTTAATTGACAAATTTAGTGTTACCTCAAATAATAGGCTATAATAGAAAATCTATAATCAATCTGCCTTGCATTAAATACTGATCTAGTAGCTAAGAGATGGCGCAATGGTAATGAAAAAGAAAAAAATGCGGCTTTAAATTTTATGTGACAATGCAATCATGTTTGTCGATTCAACATTATTTCAGGCGTTGAATACTATAATTCAACCGGAACTTTACATAGTACATGAATTGCACGTCAAAATATTCCATTTTTTTGTTTTTACGGATACGACTTTAATTAAACCATCATTTCTATTGAAAACTTGTGTTACGCATCCTAATAACCATTTTGAAGGCGGCAGATTGATGTCCTCTTTGATTTTGCCTGCATCGTCAAGAGATATTCTATATGCCCCCAAAAATGTTGTCGCATATGCTGCAATATTTCTCATTTGTGTAGTTTGGATACCTTCTCGTTGAGGATATTAGCTTCAAGAATTAAAACGAGTGGACATCCAATGATGAAGTGTGCTAGTGTTAACACGTCGGTTTCTGCCTCATTTGGCAATGCACACACTGGTTGAAAATTTCGGTCAGAAGCATTTGAAGCTCTTCCACGGTGGGGACAGTTTCTTCAACAACTCGCTTTACCGACGCCTCCCAAAGACCACTAAGATATTTTGATCCACATTCGCTGAATGTATAGGTATATAAGCCTCGTCTAACTACGAATCTTTTTAGTGCCGCCGGGAAAGTATTTTCAATATTTTTGTCTCAATATTGGTAACATTAACAGTGGCCCTGCATGGTAGTATCGAATGTGGCAATCTTCAATTATTAGCTTGGCCCATTTCGATGGTGGTATGATAACCGGGTGCTTTATTTCATGATTTAAGAAATTTAAGCGAACTTCTAATTGGTTGATCGTCTTTGATGTTTCGAAGTGCGTTTGCCAAATATTCTACTTGAATCTGCCTACACATGATGTAATTGCTTCATCCCATGCGCTTCACCACATCTTTATGAATATTGTGGATAAATCTCTGTGGATAAACCGCTATTATCTTGACAATCTTTCTGAAAGAGGAAATTTTTTCGATTAATTCGTACTGTATTGCGTTTTTCTGGCAGTCTGCCACAACAGTCGTGATAAATTTTGGGCGCTCTTCATCTATTTTGCCGTAATTAACTTTTGGCTCTGGCTAATTTTTGGAATTACTACGTAACAACTAGGTGAAAGCTCCACCATAATTCATTGTTTAATATTTCCCAAGGCCCGCCCAATTGCGTCGCAGAATCCATGCAATTGAGCTTCTTGACTAAGTGTGTGCAGCCATTTTGGTATTTTAAGTTTTTTTAAATGATGCAAATGTTGCCTTAATTAACTAACCATTTTTGTTGGATTGTCTGCGGTAGAACGTATCCCAATCTAAATTTGTTAACCAAAGAGTTTGAAAAAGTATCTTCATTTTAATTGTCACTGGATATTTGACTACTTTTAGATAGTAACGTCCTCTTGTTTAATACTAGAGGCTCCATGCTGACACGATACGAAAAGACGTCTAGCGTTAGATTCCATTGCAATCCAAATACTTTCACCAATCCGTCTTGACTGAGATTTTTTGTTGACATAGCTCTATCTTCTAATGGTATTGGGTGAAGGAACTCTTCTGAATTAGAGGCCCATTTTTTCAGATTCATTCCAGCATCCTCAGTTGTTACTGCGCTCGTCATCAAATCGTCCACATAGAACTTTTACGGATTGCTTTGGATGCTAACGAATATTATTCAATGATGATTGCGGCTAATTCGTTTAGAACTCGTATTGACAAATTCGGAGCTGTCGCCTTACCATAAGTTAAGGTGAGCAGGATAAAACACTTCGAAAAAGTATACCATAAAATTTTATGGTATACTTTTTCGTATCATACCATGCGCATAATTTCGGAATGGCTCAAAATAATTTGTTTCTGTGATTAAAACGTGTTTTAATAAATGATAAGCTGCAATGATCTTCACTAGGAAGAACATGGATGCAATGTTGATCGCCGACAGAAATGCCAACAAGGATACCAAAATTGTGTTGATATACGAAGTGCTGTCGATCGTCGTGAGCCGTCACTTTATGATTCGAGTCCAAGCAATGATGGCTTTGCTCAATTCGAACGATTCAATTTTCGGAGGAAAGTTAGTCAATATAATTAGTGGCGCAATGAATCGGGAATGCTATTTTGGGTCAAAAGTACACCAGATTTCGATTTATTGATTTAGCCAAGAACGGAATAGTCGAACATCAATTCAACTTCCCATGGCGTTCTCTCAGACGAACGGATATTGTCAAAAAATTTAAGTCGAGTTCATCAAAAGTAGAGGTCAAATGTGCATTTTGAAACGCTAGACATTCAACGAAACACACCGTTTTGTGGAATTTTTTTGCAAAAATACTACTAAACACTGTAGCTTCCATTTGATCCATATCTGGTGTGTAACTTGATGGAGTTTGCTTTTCTGTCGCTGATGGAGTTTGCTTTTCTGTTTAAACTTCCCTATACACCAAGATAATTGACTAAGACAATGGAGGTCAAGCTGCATACAAGCACCTGTTGCTTTTCAAAATTCGCTTAATGCGACACTGTTAGAAGTTATAAAAGTGAAAAATAAAATCTATCGTGCTGTCGTTTGAGTGTTATCGTTCAGAGGATCTGATGACCTCGAGAACTACTTCTACACCCTTACTGTCCAATATTTCCGATCTGCGAAGAACAAGAACTATTTTTATATATGAACAAGTCGCAGGACACATTATTTGCTGGAAAATATCACTTCCACGCTTAAAGTAAGAAAATTGCAATTCACTTTCATCTAGCTGCCCGATTCGTTATCGAAGGTTTTAACGATACCAATAAGGAAACAGCTATGTTAGACCGATCGAAAACGACCTTCAATTGTCCTTGGCGAAAATGTAGAGCAATCTCTTTAATTACGTCACACAAGCATCGAAAAGCAGCTGGCTAGACCATTAGAGTGCTTGAAGATCTTCACTCTAAGGTTGATTAAGGAGTAGATTCGGCGCTAATTAAAATGAAAAAAAGGATTCGGTGACAGTTGGTGCGCTTATCGGTGTCGCGCAGTTAAACTAATTTCTGGCCGCATGATGGAAAGCTGAGACTGCCAAATCTTACCGGAGATTACGGAAATTACCGGAAGGTTTGGTAAGATCCGGTCTTTCTCAGTTAAAGATAAATCAAAACCAAAACAAAATAACAATTAGAGTTTTGAGCTCTAGGCAAGTGTTCCTGATATCGCCAGTTCTATTCCCACAGCCTTTTTACATTTAACAAATGGTAGGATAGGAGGTGTTTTCCATATATTTCTATAAATATATTTCCATGCA
Organism: Tipula confusa; assembly: GCA_963556175.1. Taxonomy (NCBI): domain Eukaryota; kingdom Metazoa; phylum Arthropoda; class Insecta; order Diptera; family Tipulidae; genus Tipula; species Tipula confusa. The sequence continues at coordinate 151,215,908 of OY744476.1, read as the reverse complement.
TGATAGAAACGACCCGGTTTCAGATAACTCATGATCATTACGGCCCAATTCTATTATTTTTTTGTAGTGAAAGGAAAGGAACGGTATGTCAGTAATGACAGAATTGATTCGGTTTCCCGGTGGCCAATATTTAACTACTATTAGCACAAGACAATAACAATTATACTGAACTGCTCTGCATTCAGTCATCTCTCATCAGCAACTTTAGTGTGTTACCATTCATCTGTAATCTGCAAAGGTTTCCTGAAAATAAAATCTATTAATTAACTAATTGCTCTTAGTCGTAGGCTGTAACAAATTGGAATTGGCAATAATTATAAATATAATAATATAATAAGATAAAAACATAATAAAATAATTTTAAAATATAAAAATATAAAATATAAATATATAATAATATAATAACGTAATATAATATAATATAATAATACAACAACACAATAATATGACAATATAATAACGAAATAATTATAAATAAAATTCCATTAAAATAATTAAACGTTCAAATTCGATCGAATTCACTGTTTGATGCCAAATACACAAATTACTTGCAGCCAAATCCTATTTATATTCACTTTACTCGACACAAAATCACCGAAATTATTATAAATAAAATTTCATTAAAAAAATTTAACTTTCAAATTCGATCGAATTCACCGTTTAATACTCAACACATCAAGTATTTGCAAATAAACTATATATATTTATATATTTACTTTACTCGACACAAATCACCGAAATATTATGAATAAAACTTTAATAAAATAATCAAACATGCAAATTCGATCGAATTCACCGTTTTATGTCAAATACACAATGCATGAAAATCCTATTTATATTCATTTTACTCGACACAAAATCACCGAAATTATTATAAATAAAATTTCATTAAAATAATTTAACTTTCAAATTCGATCGAATTCACCGTTTTATACTAAATACATCAAGTATTTACATTGAAACCTTATTTATATTCTCTTTACTCGATACATCTCACCGAAATTATTATATATTAAATTTTATTAAAATAACTAAACGTTCAAATTCGATCGAATTCACCGTTTTATACCAAATACACAAAGCACTTGCATGAAAATTCTATTTATATTCACTTTACTCGACACACAATCTCCGAAATTATTATAAATGAGATTTTATTAAAATAACTAAACGTTCAAATTCGATCGAATTCACCGTTTTATAACAAATACCCAAAGCACTTGCATGAAAATCCTATTTATATTCACTTTACTCGACACAAACTCACCGAAATTATTATAAATAAAACTTTAATTTAAACCAAACATTCAAGTTCGATCGAATTCACCGTTTTATGTCAAATAAACAATGCATGAAAATCCTATTTATATTCATTTTACTCGACACAAAATTATTATAAATAAAATTTTATTAAATTAATTAAACGTTCAAATTCATTCGAATTCACCGTTTTATGCCAAATACATCAAGTACTTGCATGAGCAAGTACCTATTTATATTCACTTTTCAAGAAAAAAAAAATTTTCCAGTTTGATGGTACAACAGGATTTTTGGGAGAATGTATGGTTTGAAACAGCAAGGGTCTGGAATCAAAAATTGCATAATGTATTGCTCAAAACAAAGGCAACAAAGGTATACTTTTTAATTTACGTTAATGATACCCAAAATCGCAAGTAATCGCAATCCGTACATTGAAGTATTTTAAAAGACACTTCAGAAATATTTCTTCATATAAACCCTTGGTGACCTTAGGGTTTATTTCAGTATTCAAACCACGAAACATGATGACTTAGTATTTTATATTAGATCAAGAAAAATATATTGAAAAAATCTTTAAAAATTTGACTAAAAAATGCAAAAATTCTGATATTCTAATATGACCAAATTATCTCAAAGATCTGTGTGATGATTTGTTTCCGCATCAAAACAAATTTGTAAAAAAATTCAGCTTGATTATTGACAATCCGGGATTCATTTTTAGTTCACAACTACATATTAGATATTGAAATTAGAAGCTTAGATATTGCCTAGCCCTATAGCCTATTAATTATCAGTAGTCTTAAAACATTCCGTAAATTATTTCTTGTACGGATCAAGAAACAATGGCATGTGGTCCATTTTTCATAACCAAGATCTATCGGGAAATTTATAATTGGTTGAAAACTATACTTAAAATTGATGTTATATCCAATTACCAAACCGAAGTGTTATTATTTGATTAAACACCCAATAGATGACACATTTTGTAGACTTTACCAAATCAAAAATCTTTCGTAAAACTTTTATTTTGACTTTCATTTGTTTACAAAATAGAGCTGCTAACCTCAAAATTAAAAATGTAAATCCACAGTGTATATATAGATCTGAGCATATCAACTGCAACACCATGATAAGTTTAAACTAAGTTAAACAACAAATATTTGTATTTTTTTAATTTACTTACTTTAGTGACCTAATCCAACAATGTAATCTTAATACTCATTATTTACAGATTTGTTTTAAAAAGGTCACAACCACTAACCATTTGTTAACATAAATTAAGTTGACCGATCGACAGTAAATAAAACAAGCTTGATGCTTTAGATGTTATCAAGGTTTTAACACTTTTTATAATTAAATCCCAAACAACCATAATACTAATTGCCCCAGGTCACTCGCTTATGTACTAACAAACAAAATTACATTTCTTCGTATTATACATAATTTACTCACTTTTTACAATTGGAATTAAAATGTGTAAGTGCCTCAGAGGCATTAATAAGTTTTAATTGCAAATGTGTAACGCAGCCCCCAGTGTGTTTACAACACTTTAGTTCTTTAAGAAAAAAGTGCAAATATTTCGATTTACCAAATCGACTTAAATTCCACAAAATAAATGAAGAGGTTTTATCTCTATTGAAGGTGTGAGACCACATTTTTTCTATCGTGGAATCTCAACTAAATCTGTAGAAAAAAAATTGTAAACATATGAACCACAAAGCGTTCTTCAAATGATTCACGTCCCTTGCCTTGAGAGAATTAATCGCATCAGAAGTTTTTTTTAAATTCTGAATGATAAGAATTTTTTTTTTATATAATTTTTTATCAATATTTTGTTATACATACAATGTTGATATTTGTATTAAGATTGTAAGCGCAAATCAATTATATTATGTACAGTATACAAACTATTTGGTGTAAAACATAAACTATTTCTACGCCATTTAACTTTTTTGGTTCTGATTTACGATACCATAAAGGTTTAAAAAATGTATGATAATAATTTATGTGCTAATATTTTTTTATCAACAGTAGAAAATGACAAGCTATTAAACTACTTCCGGACTAATGCTTTATACACACTCGTATACTAAAGGGTGATCCATCTATCGGTTTAAATTTGAACCACCGGTTATTTCGAATCTGGCAATACTTATGTCATTCTATTCTGTCACAAAATTCAGTATATTATTTCCACTGAACTAAATGAATCGATTTACGCTTGAGCAACGTTGGGATTTATTGGAAATTTATTTCCAAAACAAGAACAATTGGTCGGAAATTGCACGAAAATGTTGTGCAAAATTTGGTCGCAGAGAAGGTTTTATTGCATTTTTAAATTTAAACTTTTAAATGACCCACCCGTTATATATTGCATACATGATATACACATTTTTTGTTCGTTTTTCCCACTTAAGTTTATGCCAAAATAATAAAAAAATACTGTCTTAATTTGCGAAATCAGATTTTTCTTTTCCGCATATTAAAATTTTTTATCGCGGTTCTATATATATATATATATATATATATCAGTGGTGAAAATGTTTCTGATACCATGATACCATAACGCTGTAGCATATAGAGTACAACACTATATTCACGTTCAAAATCAAAACTTTCGTTTCATTTGCTGTAACATTTTGCTTCCTATTTATTGAAAGATTGATATATATATATATATATATATATATATATATATATATATATATATATATATATATATATATATATATATATATTATATCTCTCGTTTTTGCTTTAAATCCAGTGGCAGCGTTAATTTGGTAGAGGTGAAATGTTACAGTGGCAACACTCGTCCCACATTCAGCCATCCTTCAAACTCTTCCGTCTCAGAAAAGTCGGTATCTTTTCCATCAAAGTGGTCCTTTGCCATTTCCCACTTTCCTTACATCGTATCTATCATTCCCACCAGGGGCAATTATTTCATACGGACCTAAATACTTCGTATGAATGTTTAATCCTGTCTTAAACTGCATACGGCTTATTGCAACTAAGTCGCCTACATTATACTGCGTGGCCGCCTTCTTTTTCTTGTTGAAAGATGTTTTATTCTCGTCTTGCACATTTTTTATCTGCATTGAACCCATTAATCATTTCTTCCTCGAGTTTTCGCGGTTTTGGGAAATTTATTTTGCTGACCCAATTGTAATGATTTGACCCAAAAATTCAATCAAAGATCTGATTTGATTTTCCTCTGCGACTTTAAATATCTTTCCTAATTTTTTTTAAATTGTTAGTTTCACTGTTGGCTAGAACCATGATATCATCCATGCACAGCAGCATAACCTTATTTCTTATCAATGGTTGAAATATTGTATTTATGTACCTTTGAAAAAGTAATGGCGCCTTACAGAGTCCGGAAGGAATCTTTAAAAATTTATAATGGTCATGTGGCGGAACAAATGCTGTGTATTTTTGGATGTTTTTCTTGGCAGTTGATATCTCCTTAATTATTTTTAAATTAACCTTCCGGTAGTCGATACATATCCTTTTTGTGTCATCCTTCTTGCGCACTAAAACAATAGGGCTTGCATATTCTGAATTTTAACACTTAATTATTCCTTCCTCAAGCCATTGGTTTATTTGTCGTCTATTAACTTCATCTTTTTCTGTCTGAGGCAACCTTCTCGGATTTTGATACATTGCTTTTTTTAATTTACCTAATATTGATTTTCTGATTAGGTTTACAACACTGGCATTATCAGTTGACTCTATGATACAAGTGCCTAAAATTTCAACACTATCCTGTATACTAGTTACTGCCACATGATCTACGTTTTTAGAGGTAGTAGGAGTTAACGTTGAACATTTCCTAGCAATATGTCCAAAGTTATTACATTTAAAGCATCTGGTTCTTTTACTTTTATTAGGACAGTTTTGCGTTACATGGTCAATACTCCGCAATTAATGCAACGAGTAACCCGTTCTCTTTGGATTTTATAAAATTTAAGTTATTTGGTTTTTGGAAACTGGTTTTGTCTTCCATTCTTTTAGCTTCGGTAAATTCTTTATATATACATCTAGTTTTTGTCTTAACTCTCGTATGTTTTTGGCATCGTATAATACCATTTTATTTGAGGTAGAGTCTGGTATTCCTGCAATAATATATGATACGAGCGATTTTTTATTAATTAAACCGTTTGCCACTTTTATGACTTTGCTTTTTTCTGGACAAAAATTTTCTATGTATTACTAGACAGTACTAGAGCTGCAAATTCTTCCTGTAGTAATTTTTTAAGTATTTCCCTATTATTAATTGCTTGGCTTCTACCGCCAGCTTTGCCGCACCTCGCAAAAGCTTACGTAAATACACATATTTTTGTATGTCACTCCATTTAAACGCTATCGCACTATCTTTAAAAGATTCGATCCAATTATTGACATCTTTGCCAGATTCTCCGTCAAACGTCACCATCGACCCCTCAAAATGTACGGAGTGGCAGGGTATTATACATGTTTGATCCATCATTGCTGTTACTATCCTTAATTTCAGAGAGACTGTTTTGATTTGACTGATTCTGTTTTGCAAAATTTTGTTTTTTTAAAATCAACACATACCTCCGCACAGGCACGGCATACTTAGCCTCACCCACACACCCGCACACACATACACAAACGTATATATATATATATATATATATATATATATATATATATATATATATATATATATATATATATATATATATATATATATATATATATATATATATATATATATATATATATATATATATATATATATATATATATATATATATTATATATATATATATATATATAAATATATATATATATATATATATATATATATATATATATATACCCATACAGTCATACATACATAAAACCCCACACAACCACACCTCACACACGCGCAGTGATAAATAACTAGGTCTGATGTTTTAAGACAGTGTCAAGTATGCGGAATAGGGATGACCAACGTGTAATACAATCCAACGGCGGAATTAATAATTGCTTTTGATTAACTAGTAACCATCCTGATGGAGTGCGCAACTTTTTCACAAATGCGCGAATATAACAAAGGGATTTACCTTCGCCCTTCAAGCTATCTGTGATTGCTAGCTGTAACATATACAAAACACAACGAATAGTAAAAATTAAAAAATTGCTTGGATGTAACCTGATTAAAGAGTTTATCGTGTCGTCTAATATTTCGTCCTAGACGTCTATTGATTTTATACTTTCCTCATCTTCTGAAGTATCGCCACTTAATGAACCTTGACCAGCATCATCATCCTGTCTCTCGGGTGGGCTTCGATATTACGTAAATTGTCAACTGTTAATTTTTCTTCTAATGTTTTGATTGCCTTTACCATGTTAGCCATGTTCGCTGGTGACCGTATAAATGTTTCGTAGCTCAATTCCTCAATTGTACTTCTTGAGTACATTCTGAATTTCACTAGCTATTTAATTGTCCGTATGCTTTTCTTTTAGTTGTAACATAGCCAGTGTCAAAATAATAATTTTTCCTTCGTGAATAAATTGTGCATTAATACCCAATACACTACGTTTAAGCGTAGTGTCTGCGTCGCAGAGTCTATTTTGATCGATAGAAGCCACTCGTTTAAATCATTTTTCATTTTTTGTTGTAAACTTCTAGCAACTTCTTCCATGTGCATTTTAATATTGGTAGTGGTTATTGAAAATGTATGTTTACTGTTTGTGTTTGTTGCTTCAATAATGGGATTTAGAATTTTTCGAAATCCTGAATCATTTATAACCGAAAATGGTCTTCCATTTTTAGTGACTAGCTCTAAACATGCGTTTTTAGTTTTTGATTTAAATTAACATTTGGAATGCAACGTTTCTCAGTCACGACAAAATTCCGTAGCAAATAATTTGGAAGACTTTTTGAAACTGTTTTTGACTGGTTACTCGTGATGGTTTCATGGTGTTCGTGCTTGTGGTAAATTTGAAGATATTTTAACAAATTCCCAGCATGATTGCCTTTAATTTTCTTATTGCATAGCTTGCATTTATTATTATTATTATTATCAGCAGTTAAATAAATAAAGTAGTTCCGATAAACACCGGCATGGTCCTTATATCATATGAAATTTTGACTGTATTAAAGTATAAAAAAAAATAAAAAATTATAAATTTAGGGCTTTTAAAGCGAATCTGAAAAATCCGATAAATATTTTCGAAGATAAGTTTAACCTAACTCGTATTATCGACATATTTTTTGTACATTTTGAACTTTCACGGCAACAAAAAGTTTCGGAGCTGATCGGAAATTTCACTATTTCAAAACAATGGGTTCCATTTTAGAAACGGTACAAAACATAACGTGAAAAATATTTACACAGCACAAAATTGAATTTACCTTTTAAAAAAGACATAACATAACTTTTATTACCGTTCGACTTCAACTAAAACTTCTTAAAATTATATTTTAACGTGTTTAATATTCTAGTTCACTTATTTTGTGTACCAAACCTCTTCAAAAATTAATAAAAGTCTGTTGAACACAAAACTAAAAATACTAAAAAATCTATTTTTTATCACACCACGGCAATAGATAACCACTAACACCACGGCCTATAATTTCCCTTGTTTCTCCATTAGAAAATATTCAAGACAGACAAGGAAAAATAATAAACTGCAGTCTAAAAAATAGACATTAGATTTTGCGTAATTAAAAATAGATTTACGAAAACAAAAGAGAGAGTACACATATGTATATGCATATGTTGTCTTTATTTCGTTATGTTTTGTTATTTTATTGGGTTATTTTGAATGTTTTAAAAGTTATCGGTTATGTTATGTTATAACATAACATAAATAATTTCATTATGGTATTCAACAAAATATCACAAAATAGCGTTATTATAGTGTTATTTAAATAACGTTATATAACGTTATTCATCTCTGCTAGTAACAATAATAACAATTTTCATCGGTTTTACTCTTGATTTTCGGAACGAACATTAAGGAAGATAGGACATTAGGATCGTGATCGAAAGATCTCAACCTGAAGAATTTGAGCGGAAGTGGTATACGTTCATAAGGTACGGAGCGTTCCAAATCGAAAAGCGTCGTCGTGACGATGCAACCAGCTAGTGTTGCAGTTACAGAATGTTGTGAAAGCCCAAAAACAAAAATTAGATGTGAATTGAGGCATTTAAATCTTAAGGCTGTAAACAAATCGTTAAGCAAAATTAGTATTGCTAAGCGTAATAAGCTTTACGAAGATCTTAGTTCCATCAGAGGTGTTAAAACTACATTGTGCCTCGAAGTAGCTGGCTTGAACAGTCAACTACAGAACCGCAACCTAAAAACGATAAGGTGTCCTAAGCACATGCACTAAACCACTATTTGTGGAACTTCAAAAGGTTATTAATGTCAGTATTGGCATTATAGTCGAGATCACTTAGACCAAAGACATTGAGTTCTTGTTGACTAACAATGACTTGGTAGAAGCTAAGCTTTTAGTTACGCTATACCTCAAAAGAGATAACCCAGAATTATTGTCTATGATGTGGACTGGTTAGAAAATGTAAACTGCTTAGAGGATAATATAGAAGGGATTGTAAGCCCAAATAACGATGAAATCTCAAAAGCAGACCTTAAACTTGGTTTCCAAACTGGCCCTATAAACAGCAATGTCAACAGTGTGACAAATTCAGTTTGTTATAAACAAGAAGATCACCCACGCACCTATAACCACAATGGTGAATCAAATATTGATGTGACACTTGTGAGTGATAGGTGGATGAGAAACATTTAGGCACACATGATAGTAATGAATCCTCAGACTTGGTTTCTGAAATTTACTTAAACGTGTAAATTAAGAAAATATCGAAAACTTGTACGAAGCAACTTTGCAATGATGTTTAGAAAACTTAACATGCACATCCAATGAGATAGAAGATACAAAATTATACTCTATTATAATAAAAGTATGTAAATTCTCTCTATAGAAGAGCACACAATTCCGAGCTCGATTATCGGTGTAAAGCGTTCCAAACACCTTACGTAGAGGAAAAACTGTGGTAATATCGAGGATATACCTACAGCTGCTCGACTCCATAAAGTTCTATCCGGTAAGCTTTTTACTCCGAAAAAAATCAAATGGGTCATTAATTTCTTTCAGCCGTTCAAAGCTTCAGATGGAAAAAGAATCTTCCCAACCCTTCTCCAAAGGAGCATAGATTTGATTGTCCTGCTCTGGTAGCGTTATTTAGAACTAGCTTCAATTTGGGTCACATACCACAGGCTTGGAGCCAAGTCAATGTGGTTTTTATCCCAAAGCTTGGCAATCGGCCAAGTGAAATTCCTAAGTCCTATAGACCTATCAGTCTTACATCATTTATTCTAAAAGCTATGGAACGACTGGTAGATCTTCATATCAGAGGTAGATCTTCATATCAACTGTAACCAGACCTCTGAATTGTAATCAATTTGCCTACATAAAAGGCAAATCCACAGAGGGGCCACTGCAACTAATTGTAACAAAGGTTTTTTTTAAATCAACACAGACCTCCGCACAGGCACGGCATACTTAGCCTCACCCACACACCTGCACACACATACACAGACGTATATATATATATATATATATATATATATATATATATATATATATATATATATATATATATATATATATATATATATATATATTATCGGTATATATATATATATATATATATATATATATATATATATATATATATATATATATATATATATATATATATATATATATATATATATATATATATATATACCCATAAAGTCATACATACATAAAACCCCACACAACCACACCTCACACACGCGCAGTGATAAATGGGTTCGTGTTATTAGGAAATACTTCGTTCCGGGCTTGCTTTGGTCCATTGTCCACGAGGACAAAATCAGCAAAAATACGTTAATACAATATTCCCTACTAAATTACAGTAAATCAATTTATATTTAGATAAGGGTCGAATTCATAGTCGATATTGTAAGAGCTGTTAGTAATAAATTATCGATTTTCGTATTTATAGACCGTATTGTACCGTTCATTTGTATTAATTGTTAATACTATAGCACCCAAAATGTCATAAAACAGCTCTTACAATGTTGAATGATTGTTCGAATTTCGAAATCGAAAATACAAACGTCAACATAAAATACATGATTTTGTTGTTGAAAGAGTTGATTTATTATTAGTTTTATTTATGTCTATGAATTCGGTTCTAAGAGGTACATACGTTTCATATAATTATGCTAAAAATTAATTTTTTGGCCGCAAAAAAACTGAACCGCGGCGTAGTAAGCAAATATTCTAAATCGCTATTCAACGTTTGAATTATATTAGCCTAGTCTGACCGATTTACGACTTACGAATCGATGAATTTTCCTTAAAATAATCCTTTTCACTTCGAACAGTGTATTATCGTAACTAACATAATTTATTGACAAACTGTCACTACAAACACCAGATGACCAGTAAACCGATTTTAAGCAATTATTATTGATATTTTGTTGTACTTAAATAAAAAAAAAATTGCTCAATTAATCATACCATAGTGCTAGCCGAATTTATGACCGCGTTGATGATCTACTTTATCCAAGGTTTGGCAAAGTCAGTGAAAATAACATCATCTTGCTGTTTAGAGTTTGTACTTCTAAATACATAATGTCAAAAAGAAACCAGACAAACTAGCGGCGGCTTTGCCCGATAAATAGGGCATGAGTAATTGAAACTTTTGCGATTTCGAATAGAATTCGACATTGTGAACAGCAGCGTTAAATATGTCTCTGAAACTCTAGTACTCGGTGAGATCACTCTTGAATGTAGAAATGGTGACGTTGGCATACTTGACGGTGTTGAAAGGTTCTTGGGTAGTGTTATCGAAACTGTCTTTATAGTTGCCTGCAAGTGAATCATAACATGGTAATGCTTGATGTTTTTTTAATGTTCTATATTGAGCTTGGAAACTACTTCCAGATAATTATTTTAATTGTTAAAATAACTAAGCCATTAACTAAGAAACGCACCGATATATAATTGATAACTTACTAAATGACATTTTCATGATGCATATAAGATAATAATTTCGAATTTCGGTGCATATTACATTTTTCGATCCCAAACAGTGTTTGAGGCCTTAATCCACCAACTTTGAAGCAGACTCGATTAATTCTAGTTGATCGAGTGATCGTCTTTTTGGTATCAATTTAACAGTCGTCTTTCACAGTTTATGCATCTATATTAGATACTTTGAACAAACCATTTAACCAACTGGTAGGCATGGTGGTTCGGCCACTATAATCAGCAGACATTTGCTTACATAATCCTTGCAATTTGAGTCGAAACTCCAAAACTTCATTGACATGCTTTGGCTAGTGATTAGAAAATTTTGTCATTTACAGTATTATCGATTGTGCACTGCAATTGCTGTCTGTGCACATAAAATAAAAATATCGAAAACAAAATTTGATCGGTACTGGAATTTTTGTTATCTGTTTCGATGCCAAAACTCTCCCGATTCTTTTACAGTTACTTTTCAGCCTCTAGATTTAAATTCAATACTTTTCAGTTCAAATTGCGCAGCTTTGGTGAAAACAGCCCTGTAAAATTTCTGCAATTAAAATTTAACTGACTGCGATTTTTTGTTTTAAAGGCCGTTTTACTATTTTGAAGTATAGATCAAGTAATGAAATACTACAGCACTTATATTGCAGCATTTATGAAAATAATTGTTTAACTCGCTACCGCGTGTTGTTCAAAAGGGTTACTTTAGAGATGATACAAATTTCTGTTTTCATTTCCTTTGTGAGTTTTTTAGATTCGTAATCCTTAGTTGGGTTTTCTTTCAATATTTTATGGAAACTAAATGGCAACAACGCATCGAGTTCCAACCTATCTTTTATTTTGATTTCAAATTCACATGCATTTCTATTATAGCACATTTATTGCAGTTTTTATTCAAATAATTGTTTAGCTCGTCATGAAAAAAGATCTCACTGGTAGACAGTTCGAGTGTTGGTCGTAACTTTTTTGTATTTTAGGTTGATGTCTTCGATAATAAGTCAATTTTAGATATCACCTTTTGTAGTACATATTAAACGAAATACACGATTAAAGTTTATAAAGTAATTATGGTGAACAATTTTGAAATATCTATTGTTGGGCGATTTGGTCACTAAAAATGACTTACATTTAAACATACATTGTATATTGTAAAGAAACTATCATCAATAAATTTATGTCAAAAACTAGTTAATACTCAAACCAAAAAATTTCTACATAAATGTTGATGACATTTGGCTTCTCACTAAATAGTGAGATAATTTTTACACTTATTACTGAGATAATCGTACCAGCACAAGATTTTGGTAAAATCTTATTTTTTTAGGAAATCTACATTCGAAAAAACGAACACCGCCTTCTCTTCAATTGCTCAATTATTATATTTGCGTTTCAGTTAAAAAATTGTGTAATAAAATTGAGCAAATATGCAAAAAAATTAATTGTACAACCCTTTTGTGAATTACACAAAATAACAAAACAAAACAAAAAACAACATCTAACGGAAAAATATTTTTAGGTAACAAATTTTGACAAAACAAAATATTTCAATCATTACCTGTTTGAATTCCTTTGTCTGTTTGATAAAAGTTTTACAAAATAATTAATTCGATTAAATATACATAATTATTTTAGATCATTTCAATTACAGCGTAATAATTTAATATAAAAAAAAAAAAAAAAAAATTAGTGTGTGTCAAATCGTGTTCTTAAAAATTCCTTGAGAAAATTGTTACGACAAAACAAAAGTATCAAAAATTTGACATGCAGCAGGATTGTGACACGGAACCATCTTTATCCATTGCGACCGATCATTGTCAACCGTATCCATATCAAAATAAACGCATTTGTGAAAGTGAAATTATCGAAATCAGTAATAATAAATTGGCCAGAAAACGTTCGAATTTACATTATAATTGTCGAGATATTGGTTATACCAAGTGGTGGTGGTGCCTAGAATATATTAACGATATATACAATGCGCTTCTCGAAAAAGAAAAAAACTTAAAGAAGTTCTATCTAAAATCACCACAGATTAATTATCGTACTCGTTTGGTCGAGTTTATGGTTTCGGTTGGCGAATATAAAGAATTAAATCGTACCACAGTCCATTTAAGTATTTATTTACTCGATGTTTTTATGGATAATCATAATATTTACGAAGAACGACTTAAACTGGTGGCATTGGTGTGCATATTGCTGTCGTCTACAATTGAAGAACGGGAATGTAAAATACCAAAAATATCCGAACTGAATAGTCTAATTAGTAATAAGTACACCGTAACTGATTTTTCTAAACTTGAGTTTATGATACTTAAATTTATGGACTGTAATATAATAATTGCGACTGCGGCTCATTTTATCGATATATTCTTACCAATCGCAATCGAAGATATGAGATGTGCAGAATCCAAAAATTTGGACGAATTAACGACTGCATTGTTTGATCGAATTATTGAATTTGTAGATATAATTTTATTTGGTAAGTGTATCTATCCGCGCACTCATTGATCTCATAATCACAAACTAATAATTTTATTTACCATAGATACCACCTTAATGCATATATCGGGTTCTAAAACTGCAGCTGCTTGTATAGCCGCAGGACGGCAAGAATTAAATTTAATAAATGTTTGGAATACGGGATTAGAAAAAATTACCAGATATAAATTGAATGAAATTGAAGATATTGTTCAAATGCTTGTAGACATGAAACAAAAAAATGCTATTACAAATAAATTAACATCATCGATATGTTTGACGGGCATTACGAAAATAGAAAAAAATCCAATAAATAAACGAAAAATTCTAGATTCTGGATATCAATCTGATTCCGACGATGAAATAATGACCAATTATAAGACCACAACATAATTTTAGGATTATTCATTTAGTCTTTTATAGTTCACAAAATTATTGTTGCTATTAGGTGTCACTATAATTTGATATTTATATGTTTGTCTGGCTCGAAAAACCTGAATTTACTTTTTTTTTGTACTGCAATTTATTATACTATCCTGTAATATAATAAAGCAATATGGTAAGCAATAAATCTGTAACTGTGTTTTGGCATGAAATTGAAATAAGAAAATCGCAGTTATTTACAATTTCCAGTGTACAATTGCGATTTAGATTTTTTTTTCAAACTTTTTGCTTGTCTAAAGTCAGAACAAATAAATAATTGGTCAAGGACGGCTTCTAATTTTGGTACCAATGTATGGTGTGATCATTATAACATTCGTTGATGGTTATAATTTAAGATGTAAGCTTTAAGAATCGTGTTGACTGTTTAAATTCATAAAAAAGTTAGTACAAATTCCTAGCCAGATATTTTCACTTGAAATATATCAAGAGATTTTAAAGTTAAATCTTTATAAGATTTACATTCAGCGTAAGACAATACTAATCCATTTATAACTGATTTGCTTGACACTTTGTTAATTGTTGCACTTTTCTAATTGTTTTCCAATTCCAAATTGTAAGAAATTTACCATTAAGTGTTTAACAAAACAGTGTTTAGTAACCGGTAGTATAGCGATGGTTAAGATACCTGCTTACCACGTCGCAGTCCCGAGTTCGATTCTCGCTATTGACCTAAAATTAAAAAATAGAGATTAATTATTTTCATCTTGCACCAGAGACCAAATTTTATGTAAACAAACGTTCGTTGGGCTGACCATCTACAGAGCTCTCCAATTCGCAACAAGAGGTTCAAAAGGTTTCTAAAGACGCGGTACCGGGATGTTTACGGCGTATTATATACCATAGTTTAGTTAGCTTAGCAAATCGATTACATCACTTGGCTGTACTTATGCCCTTAAAACCTTGTTTATTTGAATGAATCATAATTTTAACGAATTTCAACCAGATATTCAGAATGGGCGCTTAGCACTTTTACTAATACTTTTGTTAAATACGGGAGGCAATTGCTTTATTGAATCTTTCTACAACTTCCTCAAATTTTCAAATTATTTAAAAAATATTCGTAAGTTTAAGTGGATCTACCCTTCTAAGTCGTCGGTATCTTGGTTGTTTTAGTGTACCCTGGCTAATTCGTTGGGATGCACTTGTAGTTTTAAGCAATATTTCGTACTGAACTCTGATAGTTTCTTTAATGGTTGTAATACCTAGATTATGATGTATGTTGCTATTTCGATTATACCACGGGGCGTTTGTATTACTCCGAAGTACTTTTGCTTGTGTTCGTTGCACGAGTTTTCTATTTGATGCACTGGTAGATGATACTCACAACTGATTTCCATAGGTCCATATGGGCATAATTATCGCTTTGCATAGCAACACTTTTTTGCTTAAAGATAATTTTGATTTTCTTCCTTATCAGTCAGTCCTTTTTCGAAAAATTTAACCTTTCTTTGTTAGGGATATTTACACTGTTTAATTTTACTGGTGGACAAGTGCATTTGTTCAGAGTGAACGTGATGTGGGTTGATTTATTTTCTTTCAATTTTATTCGCCAGTTTTTTTAGCCATTGCCATTGAGTGTTTTTGTGTGACATCAAGATGGCCGTATAGCAAACATTGATATTATTACTTTTTTAGTAATATAGGTAGATCAACTTTGTGTAATAACTACAACATTGGTCTAAGGACGCTGCCTTGTGGAACACTTGCTCTAATATCATTTAGGCCAGTGATTGATCCATTTTGTTTTACGATATATTGTCTTTGAAGAAGATAGTTTCTCAGAATTAAGTAAAAATTGTTTGGCAATAGCTTTTTGCTGCTTATTTACAACATCCAGAAAGGCAGCAGTACAGTACTTCTTTTCCTTAAAGGAGTGTTTGATGATATTTTCTGTGCACTTGCTCTCTATGGTTCCATGTCGACTTCTCAATCCAAATTGATGGTCTGGTATAACGATATTGTTAGAAGCATGCTTATTGGTCGATATGACGATATTTGTGTTTCATTTATCTCGGCCTTTTATTTCATTGTGATAAAGAAAAATTTCCATTTCTGAGGTATATAACCAGTTTGCTGATCGCGTTGAAGATAAATGTTCTTAGATTTAAATATTTATCAGGTAATTTCCTTATCATTTTCCCGTAATCATATCCCGGTGCCTTTTCCGGGCTTATATGATCTTTGATTGTATTCTTTACACTTTTCTACTTAAACTTAATTTGCTTAAAGAACGAATCATTTCCGTTTGCTCAGGAAAAATTAAATAGCATCTTGATGAGGTTGCTAATTAATTTTAAACTCTTCCTTTAGATGAAAAGCGAAAGCTAATGCTTTTTCTTCATCGCTTCTTGCCCAATTTCCACTTGCCAGTCTAATCGTTGAGTTTGTATAAATTGGTCTTTTTAAATTGTTCGTGTGTTCCACAAAGAGTAATCTGCTATTTCGGTTGCCGAGAGCTCACTTATATAATTCTGTAAATTTTGGTTTTTTACTTCCTCAATGCAATTATAAGTCTCAGTGCAATTATAAGAGATTAAGTTTCCACTTTAATAAATGAGATTTGGATTGTTGCCATTGCCCCCTTATTCTTCGCTTTTCTTGAAATATGGTGCTGTATGTCTCGGGACAGTTGATTAAATTTCTCTGTATACTGACGGCAGATGCTGCATTTTTTACTATCCTCTCTAAAACATCTTTTAGCATTTCCGCAGCCTCATCAATATCAGTTGGTTTTCCAAGTGATATCTAGAGAAGTACCTTGTTCGACTAGCCTTCTATATTGGTCCCCTTTAGTTCGCTTGTTTGTGGGACGTTTCGACGTTTCTCCCTTTAGAACATCGGTACTCAACAAAACTCTTACAGATCAAAGAAAAGATTATAGTAGGTGGTTGCATTAACATTTGTGCGTGGCTGCGTGCAATCCCCTTCGTTACGAAAAGTTCAATTAGATGAGATATGTTTTTTTTTCTGTTGGCCAGTAGGTGTGTTGACCGGCTGATAAGTAATCAAAACTCTGTTCCTTTATCGCTTTCAAAAGTTGACTGCCTTTCGGCAATATTAGTCTTGACCCCCTAGTGAATATGTTTAACTTTGTAATTTCCCTCCGCAAAGAATTTATTACCCAACTGGTTAAAATAATACATAAACTGTGGTTTTTTATAGCGTGTTTCGGAGGGTTTTGCAATTCAAGTTATCTTGCTTATCTTCTTCCAATATACATCTGTCTTGACACGTCTGCACTAGCTATTTATCGAAATTGGATTGACATGTCTAACTTCAATTATATTTCATTATACTACACCACTACCCTTTTATTCAAATTAAGTACTATTAGCAAAACCAGCTGTATGGACAAATACACCAGATGGCATTCAAACGCAATGTCGGGCATTGTTCACAATGAAACTTTGTAACTGAGCAAAAAAATAAAGTGAATAAAGTCGTCTACTTCCAAACTTCAATGTTTTCTATTTACACATGCTATTTGTTTTAATTTCGATTCTTTTTTCAAAATAACATAGAATTGGCTGATCCTTTATTTTTCAATTTTGACTGAATCGATTTGATCATTGGAGCTGTAATATATTTTGACATTGTGAAGGAAGAAAAAGTTAATATTCATATATGAATTTGTTTCATTTGTAAATCCAAACATAATTAAGTTTGGAGATACAAGTAACAGAACTGTCCGGCAGGTCAAAACATTAAATTAACTTTAATAATGAATACTGAACTCTACCAGTTCGCAAAAGAATGTCAGGTGTTATCTACTGTCGACTTTTACATTTTTTTTTATTTCTTATTTTATATTACAACTGAATTTATTCATTTGGTAATTTCATTTGCACAATTTGACGCTTTCAGTGAGGTGCTTACCATTAGCTAGCCCCCTTCATTAGTTATATATATATTTTTTTTAATTAAGTCAGATCGTCGTATCAATTGGTCTTCTCTTCAAGCTCGTCTGTAGTGTTCAGTATACTGCGCATCTTCTCATTTATATATTGATCAATATGCTCCCCATGCATCAATGAGTGTTTTTAAATTTTTTCATCATCCGTCGTCAAGATCTCTATGTAGGTCATCATTATTTATGCACTACGGAGTATTTAATATACAATTTAGCACTTTGTTTTGAAAGGTTTGTATTATTTTTATGATAGTTTTCTTCGTACAGCCCCACAACTGTATTCCGTTAGTCCATATGAGCCTTAGCCCGTAACAATTCGTTTTGTACTGACAATTCGTAGGTTTTCAGCACTCAATACATGTTTCTTAATTTAATACTAAGTTTTTCTTTATTCTTTATAACGTGTTCTTCCCATCCTAGTATCTAATGTCATCTCCAAGTACTTAGCTGTATTTGCGTGAGGAACCTGCTAAACGTTAATAACTACAGGCGCCCGTCAAATTTTTAAATTCGTGAAGTTTATATGCATGGATTTGGTTTATATGTGTCGATTGTTACATATGATACTACCAGGTTATTATAGGTTTTGGGATTTAGTACTCTTAAACAATTAGCGAGAGATGCAATTCAACATTTTCGAGAGCTTCTAAATTTTAAGAAGTGATTTTTATGTTGATGACCATTATGCTTCTTCCACTTTATTGTAATGGATCTGATTGCAAAAATGATCATATCACTAGCCGGGGTTTAATCCTACAGATATTATATCGAGAAGATTTATCTCAATGGAATTGAATATATCAATGTTGGTAGAATGGCCTAGACTTTATCGGCTAAACTAACTAAAAATTATAACTGTGTTAGTTCATGCTATATCTAGTAGATCGAACTATCACAAAAATCACTTACTATTCCTCAACTTGGAACTAAACTAAACCAAAAAGTATTATAGTTTATTTATAGTTTAAAAATATTATAGTTATATTATATTTTTTGTGAAATGTCACCGAAAATTTACCTTTTCAGCTACTACCTATGAAGCAATAGCGGAAGCTTGAGAATTTGAAACGTTTAGTTTGAAAAGTCGATTAAAGCACACATCATTAGACTACATTTTTATGAGTTATGATGCAATAGTATTCCTGGAGAAATACTATAAAATCTATTTAGCTTTAATATTAGGATTATAATTAAGTTTTGGATTTTCCTTTTGAAATCGATTCACCGAAATATGACCGGACTATTTGAAAACTGAGAACCTTGTTGCACTACTTTCGCCTGGACAGCTGTTACTTCTGCAATTCTACACATTTCGACCACATTTTTAATTTTCAAAATTCTGTGCATTGGTATAAAACAAATAGAGCCCATACACTATGTTCTTTTGTGGATTACAATATTCCTCGAACTTGGTAATAACTTTAACACTAATTCATATAATTCTAAAAATACCTGCCATGCACTTACAAAACTATAATTAAAAACTAAAATTAATTCCTTTATTTTTATTTTACTTTCAGGTCAGTACAACTCTCCAATATGTGGCTGCGAATCAGTGAGTGGATTACTATAATCAATATATATATATATATATATATATATATATATATATATATATATATATATATATATATATATATATATATATATATATATATATATATATATATATCAGTGGCGTCACCTGGTTTTTTGCAATTTGATTAATTTCATTTGCAATTCCGAGCTTTAATGTCGGGTGATGTTCCTTTAAGTATTATAACATTTTCAAAATAATATGCACTTTTAAAGATCTGTGCGAGCTCAATAAATAAACTAGCTTGATATAGTTTTCCTTGTTCAATGAAATATTAAACTCTATACTCTATATAACCTTTTAGACTACAGAAATAATTATTATATTGCAATCATTGAGCTTGGATTCTGGATACAATTGCGTCTATATATAAAAATTGCTAGAGGTTGCAGCAATACGAAAAGTATTTTCAAGATGATCATTTGAAATTTTCGTTTATAATTTACCTTCTGTAAGCTTCAAATGCAAAAAAAAACTGCTCACAAAATTTATAAAATTTTATAAAAAAAACTTAAAAAATAATTGTGATTTTATACTTTTCTATTTCGCACTGGATCGGATAATCGTGTTTCTTGGATCTAAATCATTCAGATTTATGCTGAAAACAGACGTGCAGAAAAACGCGCGTTTAAACGCACTTTTTAATTAGAATATAATACTTTATATGAAATACAAAGTTTTTCCGCACGTCTGTTTTAAGTATTATAGACTGTACCTTATATTTTACTATGCATCCGTATCCTTTTCTAATCTAAAGATATCTTTGATATATTAATCCAAAAATTTTGGTCGATATGAGATCTCTTTTAAGTGACGAAATTTCGTCATTTAATATTAAAATAAAATAAAACGTTCATGAAATGGTTACTTAGTGGTGGTTCTTGCTAAATGATATAATGAATGAGATAAGGTTACCGTTCAAGGGCCGCGGGCTGGAAACCTAGTGCCTAAGGATATTAAACAAAGATGGTGATTTGATTGCGTTTCGTGTCGCTTATTGGCTTTGCTTTATTTAAATCTGAAAATCATTGACTATTCAACATTTTCTTTGTAAGTTACTAAACAATGCCAGCAAAAATGTTTGGAAGTGTCAACGCAACCATAGTTAAACATTAAGTATATTTTGTATAATTTTAACTAATTTTGTCATCGAACTAAACGATTTTCGAAATAAACTTTTAATTACCCAGGGACATACTAGGTTTTCCGGTTGGATCATTATAAAAAAGCTAGCCTAGAATTAAATTATTTACAAAAACAGTTACAAATGGTAAAAACTAAAAATTTACTTCATAACGTCATAGAGAATCTAAATATTTAACTCTAAATATATAGCGTATTTTATTGGAATAAGAATTAAAATGAAAAATTTCCCCTTATTTTAATATAAAACGGACAAAAAGTTAGATTTAAATTAATCCAAACGGAATCAAATGCATTCTATTTCTGTTGTAACATTCCCAATAAAATATAGCTATAGTGCTTTAGCTATAGCTATAGCTAAACGCTTTTTACTATGGATTTTGATATTTACTAATTATATAACGTACACGAAAAAATATAATAAAATACGAAAAGCAAATCTAATGTTGATTTTAAAAACTAACACTGAGTGCAAAAAGGGTAAAAAGAGTACTCTCATAACGTTCGATGAACCATTAAAAAATTACTCTGACAGCATTCGGAGTGTTTTTTTTTGCACCGTGTAATTTTATCTACTCCGAGTTTTTCGAATGATTTACCCAAAACCCTCTTTACTACAAGCCGTATTGAAATTTTCGTTGACACATATGAAACCGGCTGCCTAACCATCCGAAAGGCATATAGAATTATCTATACTCACTGGTATACCAGAGTGTGGCTTCGATTCCTGGAGCTCGAGTCGGTAGAGGAGTTGGTCGTGTGATTATTGGTATGTATGTGATTATAAACCTAGTTTACCGCACAGAGATTGGAATAGGAAAGGTGATGGCATTGCTTATCAATATTTGAGTTATGAGGATTTCGGACCTGAAACATCTTTGTGATACAAGAAACATGCTTGTGATACATCTTTCATCTCTAGGATGAATTTCCCATAGTTGCCTTACATTGGTTATCTTAGCAAGACATTCTAAGTCCCTTGGGCCATAACATTTGTTAGTAACAATGGTATATCGGCTAAATGTGCCGGCAGAAAGAGAGCCCAGGACAGAACCCTATTATGACTCTCGCTTCAACAAAAATTGAAGCAACCAACCTCACTTAGCCAATATTAGTTGGTCCTTTTTGTTAGTCACCAACGATATACTCACACCTTTTTATCTTTGCTTGTAGCACCTCGTGTTGAATCCACAAAAAGCAGTAAATTAACTCCTTCTTTTTTCTTTTTTTTTTTCCTAAAAAGAAATAATTGGATTAATATTTACATATATTTATTCTGAGTTGAGATTCTTAGCCTAAACTTTATCATCTAAATTAACTCCAAGAATTTAATCTAGTTTTTATTTTTATTTCTAAACTGACTCCCCCAAACGGACTTTCAAACTGAACTGTTCTTACTTAACTCTAAAACTCTCAATCCCAACTCTGATTTTTTCAAACTAACTTTCAAAAACTGGCTTTTCTAAGTGTGTATGACCCACCAAGTATTAGGTCAGGCAAGCTTTAGGTCATACATGCAAAGATACACCAAAAAAAAATTTTCTGAATTCCCAAAAGAATTGGCACGGTATTTATACAAAAATTAATTAATTGTTTAAGAGGGAGAAATCACATTTTTAAAACAAGAATTGAAATTCTCTCAACCAACAAATTTAATTTTCGTAGTATCAGCAAAATGTTAAATCCCGTCCAATTATGTATTGTACCTAGGCTTGCCACCTTTGAAAAATGCCAGAGGAGGACAGTTAAACTTTTGTTTTAAACACTGCTAGTGACAAAAATATTTTACCATTTTGTAAATCCTAAACCTCGACATCTATTTGGCAAATCTTCACTAATGAAATATCTTGATAAAGCTGGCCAAATAATTATAGTTTTAGCTATAGCAAGCAATAAGGGCAACCATCCCCTCGATACATTTCCAAAGTACCGAAGAATTTCATTAAATTTAATTTTCGAATAGTTATAAAATTTAAACTACTTATCTAAAAAAAACTTTCATTAAAAATCTACCATCGGTTCCTCGTGGTAGTTCCATATTACCCTCGTTATAGTTGCTTGGTTTCCGGTGCTTACTATCGAACGTCTCTTTATTGTTCTGATATAAGATTCAATCTGATATAATTCCCCTCCCTTTTGTTTCGATAGTGCTTTTGTATATCCCCACTCGATGCAAGCTGCCATACATTTTCATTCTAGGAAACAAACAATTTCTCTGGAACATCTTTAAAGCCTTCTAAACTCTACATATCCTATAAAGTTGTGATTTAGTTAGGCGAATCTCCACTTGATTATTCTTGGAACGACTTATTTATACGTCATGCGTCGGTCTTCCGAACAAGTAAACTGGCCAGATGCATCAGTTCTTCCGCACCGTTTGTATTTCGACTCAACACCACCACATACTTCATTTGTACTCCTGGTCGATATTCCATGATAAAATCGTAATCTGCTAATTTTAGCCACCATATTGAAATTCTTAGTATTACATTTTTTTTTGTTGAACAACTTTGTAATGACAACTTTGTTAATAAACTTTGTCGTTTATCATCGTGACGATGGCTAAGGCTTCCAATTCCTATGAATGATATTTTTGTTCACATTGGGTGGTTTGTCTGTTTAAATAGGCCACAGGTCAACTTTTTTGATACTGATTGGCTTGCAACAAAATTCAATTTAAATCTTTTGATCAAGCATCGGTAACCTTTATGTTCTAAATTAGGGTCTTATATTGCTAATGTTTTGCGATCCCCTAATTTAGAATATAAATGCGGTACTATTTCTAAAGTTTTGCAACAATATTAAAGTTTTTTATGAACATTCGAACGAATCCCGCCAATCCCATAAACTGTAGTCATATCTGAGTTCTGTTCTTCGGCTGTGGGAAATTTACATCGGTATCTGTTTTCGACCATCCGGGCGTATCCCGTTATCCTGACACTTCATATCCTAAAAATTCTACCTTTTGTTTGAAGAAATGGCTATTTTGTAGGTTAAGAAACAGACCATAGCACTTTATTACAACTAACAACCGCTCTAATTTTCTCTTATCATCTAGATGTAACACTATTTCCCCATTAGCCTCGTCAACTATTCAATTCATAATTTTCTGGAAAATAGCTGGGAATTCACCTACCCAAATGACATCCTTAGAAACTTATAATGCTTCAACAGTAACAAAAGCGGTTACAAGGTATTAAATCTGGAGTATTCTAGACTAATCGCTACCTCGTAATATTCTGATGATAAATCCAAAACGGTGAAATAATTAGCTCCGAATAAACGTCGAAGTAGATCTTCTTTAATCGCTAAAAAAGATCGGTCTTGCACCATTATAGCGTTAACTTGTCGATAATCTTCTCAAATGCTTTCGTCTCCTGTTTTCTTTTTGTTATTATTAATTTTCTTTTAACGTAACCATTCGACCATCTTCACCACCATACTGTCGTTCTTTTTCAGTCTTTGTCTTTGTTATCTACATTCCAGAGTCGCACTCTACAAAATATGATATTTATTTTTCTGGTGGAGGACATTTTTGTGTTCGTGGAGGATGGAGGCAATTTATTACGAAAGGAGGACAAGCCTAATTGTAACTACGCGTGCGACGTTTTAAATTTCATACACATGCCTTATGTATATCAACTGCACTTGTTCGTATGCACCGATGAAAAATAAGCGTAGTACAATAATTGTAGAAAAAAAATGTTTATTCACAAAATTATATGAATTTGTGTCATTCATATAATTTTATGTATAAAGTCAAAGTTGCAGCGGATCATATAAAAAAATTGTAACATCTAATGACTAATGTATTAATGAGTTATGGTGAAATGATATCTTCTAGGTCATGTGGGCATTACTTTATTAAAAAATCAACATATGGAAATGGGTTGATAACAACCATCTAAACTAAAAGCCATATTGTTTACATACTCATGCTATACAAAAATATATACTTTGATTGTATTGTAAGTAAAAATTGTGTTGGGTTGGGATATGATCGCGATTATAGTATAAAAAAAGAAACATGGTCACATGCCAATACAAAGGAGAATTACAAAAGAGAGTAAAATATGTATTACATAACCTCAACTTTTATGTTATTTACTATGTATACACTGTATAATATATTACTAATTACACCGCACGATAGATTTTAATAGAAATAAATAATTACAATATATATTAATATAAAAATACATTATATATTATATAAAAATAATTAATAAATTTAACTTGAAAATTTCACAAGTCACATCATTCACTAAACAAATAAAATAAAATTTGACGTTTAATACCACAAGTAGAGAGAACAAATCCAATTATGTTAATGGTTTGCGTGAAAAATACTCATTAGGTATTTTATATATGAATTTTGAAAGTTACTAACACATCTAAAGCATATATTTCCACTCATAAATTTTAAAAATATATACATTTTAAAAATATATATAATTCAATACGGCTTGTAGTAAAGAGGGTTTTGATTATTATGATAGTATAATAGTGATGCACTGTTAAAGAGAATTTAAAAATAATTTTTATTTTATTTTTATTTTTTTTATATGGAGTTTTACAGTACTATTACTTATGCAGTATGAGTAGTGGTTTGCGTGCACGGGAAATTGAAGACGGCTTGTATAATAGAGAGGGGTTTGATCTTTGTCAACCAAAGCCCTCTCTATTACAAGCAGTCTTCTAACTTTCGTTGGCAAAGATAAACAAAACCTATGTCAAAACCCTCTCTATTATACAAGCCGTATTCATTGCATACTAATGCTATATAATCATATACACATGAGAATGTATTGGAACTGAAAAACGTGTCGATATATGATTTAGAATATAGTGTAAAATAAAATAAACATTCCCATACTATAAAACAAAAGAGAGTAAAAAGTGTCAAAAAAAATTTAAAAGGCAAAATTGATGTTATCTCTTTCCTATACAAAACACAAATAACAAATAACAAAAAAAAAAGAGACGAAAAATTCTCAATTACCCATACACATTAAATAGTGTGCGTAACTTAGAGATACAAATGGTAAATAGTGGTAGAAGAATGAGAAAATTAAACATTTTTTAGTATAGATTTTCATAGCACTAATACACTCGTATATATGTTTAGTTTATCTGTGTCAACGAAAGTTGCAAAACGGCTTGTATAATAGAAAGGGATTTTCTATCTCATCATACGAACATAAGAATGTATTGTAAGTAAAAAACATGTCGAATATAGTGTAAAATAAAATAAACATTCGCATACTATAGAAACAGAAAATATGAAAAAAAAAAACTTATTTTTATATGGATTTCGATAGCACTACTACACGCAATTTTTCATATCGGTTTTGTTTGTCTGTTTCAATGAAAGTTAGACGATGGCTTGTAATAAAGAGGGTTTTGTCAATAAATCACAATTATACATACATAGTTGCAATTTGTTTTTTAATTTTTTGTTTTTCATGCATAATATCTTGAGAGGGAAGCATCTACCATATTAAGGGCGTAAAGTGAAAGACAAAAATTAAATATACAAGCATTATATAAATAAAACTTATGGCATTCAGTGTAATATTTAGTAGAGAAGTAATCAAAAATTATATTGCTTCCCATGGGGAATTGGTTTTAATCTCTTCATATGGATTATGTACGTATATTTTTGGTTGTGTTATTTTTAAAGTTTTGAGCGGGAAAATAGGTAAATGTTTTTTATTTTTAGTAAACGTCCTTAATAATTGTGAAAACGTTAAACTTTTTTTTTAAAGATTAATCAAAGTATAATTTTGTATCGCTTCATAAAATTGAAAGGAAGCAGTGCTTTCCTTGCTTCTAAGAACGCTACAACATAAATATTTATATATATATATATATATATATATATATATATATATATATATATATATATATATTTATATAAATATATATATATATATATATATATATATATATATATATATATATATATATATATATATATATATATATATATATATATAAACGGCCCTTACTACATCTCTTATGAGACCTGTTGAGTCACTTGAACTACTCTTACCGACATTTTTAACACTAAGTATGTTTGCTAATGACTTGATGTTAAATTTTAAAGTTTTTAAAATGGTCATCTGGGTTGCAGTTCATTTTTGAAACCAGAAGCACCATTCGACACCATTAATAATGAAATACTCTTAAATTCAATAACTCGATGTTTGACAATTTGCTTAGGTATAGTTACAACGAAATCGATGAACCGAACAAAAATTTCCGTACTTTTCGTGAATATTTATTGATTACACGCATTTTACAATTATTATTGTGAAGTAGGCCAAAGTGAAATTACACGATACACGATGTAATTACAAATTTCATGCATTATTAATTTAAATGCCATGATCGTATATATATAAAAAATAAATAAATAAGTAAATAGCACACCGTTCTATGGCAGTAGTATTATTTGTGACATGATATGTATGACCCATGAAGGTATAGTATATGAATATATATATATATATATATATATATATATATATATATATATATATATATATATATATATATATATATATATATATATAATGTATTACCGCTTTCTTCTATTGATCAGCCTATAGTACACTGCTCACAACTAATAGTGGAGTTGTTACTAGATTTTTCCTAATTTATATAGCCAAATCATTTCCAGGATTCTTCAGTTTTTAGTAATCCTTAGGCTCAAAACCGATGGGTGCTTTTTATAAAATTTATTAAGAATTTATTTTAAAATTATTTTGATGATACAAATTGTTAGTAATGAATCACAAAATGTATCAGAAGTACTCAGTCTTATGGGTTTTACGATATAAGAATGATTTTACAATATGATCAATTCAAGTTTTCAAGTAAGCCAACGATATGTACTTATATTTATATATATATATATATATATATATATATATATATATATATATATATATATATATATATATATATATATATATATTTATTTTTATTTTTTTATTTTTTTTTAATGACCTAAACCATCATCATCATCACCACAACATAGTATATCAAAAGTTTATACGGTCTGAACCATAGAGAGGAAGAGTAATTGTTATAAATAAATAACTGTGAATGAGAAAATTAGTTTTTCTAATAACGACGTAGGAAAATGAAATTAAGTTGATATAAATTTAACATCCGTTTTTAGTACGAACACGAGATATTATATTACCATTTTATATTATGAGACTCGACTCTTTTCTACTATACTATCATAATATGTATAGGTACATCTTTCACATTTTATAGTTTTGATACTATAGTTTTCTATTTTATAGAATAAATTGTGTTGTATCTGATTGAATAAACCACTCATTTCAATTACACTTTAAATTAATTCATTTGTTGTATTAAAATATTACAATGTACGTATGCATATAAATTAGTAATTTATATAATAAATGTAGTCTAATTTAATCGTATATGTGGGTTTTAGTGTCACTATAATTTTGATTTCGAAAAGGTTATTCGTAATTTTTACCAAAACTAAAATTTTGGTTTTGATTAGAGTTTTTTATGTCATTTAATCTATGCAATCGAATATTGGTTCGCTTTAAATATTCATCTGCACATTGCATTGGTCTATCTAGTCTGTATTGGCATCGACGATGTTTTAGCCCATGAATGATTACAGTTCAAAATCTTAATATCAAGTTGGATATAATTTTGTCACAGGTTCCGTGAAATACTATGCTTTCCGATGTAAATCTTTATGTTCATGTCTAGAATATTTATGTTCATTAAAAAATGCAACTGTCTCGATTTTCCACGACTTTCGAGTGGGTCAAACTAATAACAAAAGTATTTAAATTAAAATTAAACACTAATGACATTGCATACGTGTAATGATTCTCGATGATCCCATTTCAGTACCATTTTCGTAAGCTGACTCGAAAGCCAAGAATGTAATGAGTGCTTAATGATAGCTTATGACAATTGTTTACTTCTCTTCTGACGTTTCGAACTGAATATTATTCTACTCTTGTTCAAAATTACGTAAACAACAGGGCCCATCCCACCACAGTTATCCATTGTTGCTAATTTTTTCAAAGAGGCTCCACGATTGCACAATGAATTATTTTCAGTTCGGATGTGCTTCTATGAGTCCATATTGGTGTTGGCCTGTATCTTAGCTACTCGATATCATCCTAGCCTAAGTTCAGGCTCCATAAACTCTGGTGTATAATTTTGCAGCAAACTGTGAGTGGTGTTAGCCACCCTAGTGGATAAAAATCATTGATATTTTGGACATGAACTGGCGCTTAGTTAGTTAGTTTGTGTTTGGCAGCAGGTCCACGTAAAATAAAAAATGATCTCCAGCTGGATTGTAATCAATCTCCAGCGTGTTTACTGATTCTTCAGTACTTAAATTCAAATCGAGGATCAATCTCTTGGTCTCTGGAATGCCTTCTATGATATCTAAATGATTACTGGACCACTTTTTGATGGTGAGTTTGGACAGCCAGATTGGATCAGCCAATGTCCCATATGTTACTGTGGTTTAGTTGGTATTCTTGTGATGACCGATTTTAACTCCAAAGGATGGTTTAATATGGATGACGTTTATCCTGCATTTTAATTTGTCGATACTTTTTTTCGATATATGAAGAAAAAACTACTCGATGGTTCCTCCACCTTAAAAGGATGGTCCAAAAGTCAGCTTGTAGTGAGCGACCTACGTACATGGTGTCGTTTAGACTCGAACCTGTCGAGGTTTTCATTGACGCATCGAAAATCACTCGGTTCTTTGTTGATTCTGGTGGTTTCTTTAATACTGCGTGATAGGGTCGATAATATCTTCAGGTGAATGGTTCCGCTAACTTCATGTGGCCCATAGTGTAGTATTCCGTCATGAACTTGTTATACAGTCCTCGAAATTCGTGGTTAAAGCTTCTTGCATGATAGTTGTACCGCATATCGTCCATTAGACCCTCTCCTGGTGGTGTTCTGGAAGATCTGTTCACACGCCGTGTCTTACCTTGAACCTGCTGAGATAGTTCCCGTAACTTCTTCCAGATCCTAGAATCGGATTATTCAATCTTCATTGTACCACTGTCGAACTTTTGGACGCGATGCATGATGTCTTTTTGTGTTGGCCTAAAAATCACCCAACCGAACTTGGTCTTGATTGCATTTGGTTTCCCTTTGATTATTTTATTACTGACCAAATCGCCTTACTCTTCGGCTTTAAATAATATCTCAATAAGATCGGTTATGTCAAACTTAGGGTCAACCAAGATTAACTGCTCCCAATTTTTGCTTGGGCTGTGGATGGTTGCACGTTCCGGATACTTCATCGCAGTTAAACGTGCAACCACATATCTGGAATCAAGTGCTGTTAGCCTTGATTCCAGATATGTGGTTGCACGTTTAACGTAGCTTTAGCCCTAAACGTTGGGTCGCTTTTTCCATAATTAAGGAACCCTGTGACAACTGATCTATCAATGCTCTCAAGGTGGTAGGTTGCCCGGTGACTGTATTCACTCTTACTATTCTGTCGTAATAGTACGGACTCTTGTTGCATAACTTGATTGGCTTTGCACGAGTTGACACTACCGGTGGTTGACGGTTAATCGAAAAAATTTAGCCGCACCTTGACTTGAGGAAACTGCATTGTTGGAATGTAGAAATGTGTGGTGGTACAATAATAATAATAATAATAATAATCTCCTTGAAATGTTTATAGTGCGACTTTTGGCAGCGTTACTGTTGCTGTTCTGACTGAGATTGTTGATTCGGTCTGGTTCAATATTTTACTGTTGTAAATGAAGGAACCCCGAGAGTCGAATCCAGCTGCGGTTTGATATTGGTTTGATTAAAGCCTTTCGAATGAAAGTATTACATCAGAAAACGATGACCAATTTTTTCCATGTTTACAAATTCACTGAGAGCGTTCACTTTTGATGGCTGCTAAGCAAATACTAAACAACATAGCGTCATCAAACTTCAAGCTTAAACATAGTCATTCTTTTAAAACAACAACTGCCATCTATACGCCGGAGTGGCGACTTCTAGGACCATCTTCGTATTTATATTTTTAGTATACTTCATTGAAGCGTGTTCCAAGTGCAAGGTATTGCTTTCAATGCAAATGAATGGTTCCAGCGAATGCCTTAGTTCTATGAGAAGGGTTTAACTACTATGCATAACTACTATATACTCTTTTGATTGACGGTTGAACTTTGCATACTTTAAAAAAAATCAGTATCAGGTATTACTGCATTACGTGCTACATTAAATCAGCTGCACCGATAATTATTGATTATTTGTGATAATATCCAGGAGCAAAACTGTTTTAAAAGAGAATTGTATTGTGTATACATACAAATATGTATTATTGATTATGAAATTTTGACAATCAGTCAGTCAGTTCCTCGGCAAATTTTCAAAAAAGTAGGGCTTTTGGGTTTACTTATGGACAATTTTACGTTGCTGCCAGTAGAGTTTGTTCGATTGGTAAATTGATAATGATCAAATTTGTAGAAATGACTTCACTACAAACTTTACTACAATAAATTCTTAAGCAAAGTACCAAGGAACAGAGCCCCGAGCATATATAAATACTCAAAAGAGATAGTTAATGCCCGTAAATCAAATGAGCTATACTTGTTAAAATTGTCATGTATGACTTTCAATTTAAAATTATCAATAGTATAACATTTTTTGATGGCTTTTTCAAAACTATTAATCATTGTCAAAAGGTGTGATGATAATACAAATGTGACAAATCATTAATTGTTCAAACTAATTTTATTTGCTGCTTTTTTATTTTGTTACTCGTATCGTCAAAATTTTTGTCGTGTAATTTATAAAATTTAGGGATAATATTATTCGTGTACATCAAATAAATAAATTATGCACAAAATTTTACCATCAAAATAATTTAACGTTCGGCGGAAAAATAATTTGTGCATAAAAAATAATATATCTTGCACCAAATTTTACATAAAAAATTGTTTTATTCAAAAATTATTTTTGTTCATTATTTAAACCTCACGTAGCCCCATAAAAAATAGTCAAGAGTCATCAATCGCACCATCAAAGAGAGTAATTTACCGCACCGAAAAGTTAGATAAATTGCTCGAATTTATTTCTTAATAAATCCATTGTTTTGTGTGTCATCTTGCTGAAACCTTATATCGACCAGAAAAAAGGCCAAAATCATCGTACTCCAGAGAACGCTATTGGCAGTAATGGTCGGCAGTTCTTGCATTGCCTGTGGCTGCTCATTTAACCAAATGCCGCAGTTTTGCTGCATACCAATTTAATTAAAAATTAGCGTCGCGTCTCTGAACACAATTTTAAATAATTTTTGATAATAAAATTCAATAATTTGTAAAGATTGTTCGGGCAATGGTCATTAAAGCCTTTTGCCTCATCAATTCTACTTTTTAAAATGGTTGTAAAATTTTGTGCCTTATTTAATATTTTTTGGACAAAGTATTTTTTTTTCCTTAAGCTTGGTACTCAGATCGATTTCACGCGAAATTATCATATGATTTTACCAAAACGAAATTAGAAATAAAAATTATCGTTTCTGTTTTCGTCAACCACTTGACGAAAATACAAACGAAAATTGTTTAGCGATAAAAAAGTAAGTTTTTATCTACGCATCAGAGATGGCGCTCAAAACTCACCAAACCAATTTCACGCGAAAATAATATTTTGAACATTCGTTTCGCGTGACATTTTGACATTTTCATTGTTTAAGCAAAATAAATTGCCCTTGTCTCCATATTTGTTTATTTTTTTTCTGTGGGACATTATGGATAATATTTTTTTTTGTCCGCTTCGAAAAAAAAACAATTGTTAGCTTGTCAAAAAATATATTCTCCAAAAATTATTTCGTTAACAGAAAACTCGTTTATTTGTGCTCGTTTAATAATTATTTTGTGCAAGAATAGTTATCTTTTAATGTATGCTTAAATACTAGCCTAAAATTTATATTAGCGTCATGTTAATGTAAATGGTCGGTCATTTATTTTAAAACGAAAGTTTATTTTGTACGAACTGTTAAGTGATATATTAAGAATTAACATAATTTGAGTTTATTTGAATTTAAGATGGTATGATTAGAATAATAATAGAAACAACTGATGCTAGGTGAAATATGGTTTTATCCAAGGCATACAGTAAATTTTCAAAAATAGTTATTATTTTTAAAACTATTTATAAATTGACTTCTAAAATATGAAACTCAAATGTTTTATATCACTAAATAAATAGTTCCGTAATACAAAAAATTGTCGGAAAAAATTATTCATTTATTTACGAGTTGTAAAAAATTACACATCATAAATAAATATTTTTTGACATATTTACTTTTTAGTGCAGAATTTTTTCAATTCCATCAGAATTTTGATTTATTATCGTTTGTAGAATTTTTAAAAATTTTACTTACATAATATCACCATCAATCATTTTAGTTCGAAGCAGAATGTCATCAAGTGAAATTTTAAGTAACATGTAATCTAAAGTTTTTTAACCCAGTAGTGCTAAACCTCACACTTCCTAACAATATTTTCTCAATTTTTTCCAATCTTCCATAATATCTTATGTTGTTCACTCAATAATTATTAAGAGCAAAAATGAAGCTTTACATTTATAGCTTTACAGATATAGTTGTTGAGATTAACTGACCGTAAAACTATTTTTAAATTGCACAATCATAAAATAGGCTCATCAGACATATAGAATATAAGACCGACTTCGAGTTATTCTATATATAAGTTCTTTTGGGAGCCTTCAAACTAGATGAACACATCCATGGGCGTGTTATCTCTCGGTTCGGAAATTGTAGGAATTTCTGTATCATTTGCTTCGTCATTGCAGTGAGTTGGCAGTTGACTGATTTTAGCGATGAATTTTTTAAGAGTTCCTTAATGATAGATCTTTAAGACACCACTGGGTGTGTTTCTTGCTTTGACCGTGCTCCAGATTTTTCAAAAATCATTATGCATCCTGTCGACCAGTTGCAACCTAGTTAGGTTAGATTAGGTTAAGGTGGCAATCCAAAAGGACGAGGCATGGACACATATGGTCCTTAGCCTTACCACAGAACTTGCTACACCGCACTACTTTACTGAAACCAATTTACGTGTCTCACGAAGCAGTAGATATCTCTAACCCTCAATTTACTGTCATCTGTTAGATCGCACAAGAGGTGAGCTTCCAAAAACTTGAGTCTATTTTGAGACAGACTAGGACTAGGTGCGTAACAAATGAAGTATTGTTTTCTCCTTTCCCGCGTCCTTGCAACTTCGACAGTAATTATGAAAGAAAACACCAAGTCTACTGGCTTGCTTATCGATAAGGCATTGTCCAGGAATGACTCCCACAACTGTGCTAATATTACGCCGTTGTATAGATATAAACTGGTTAACCATTTTTAAGTGCAAATTAGGCCAAATCTTTGATCGTAATTTTATAAGCTTCTTCTTTAAGGAGCAGTTCAACATCTATCTTATATGGTGCAAATAGCAAGTGGATCTTCAATGTCCACCTTGCATGGTAAGATGAGGCAAGTATGATACATTGTCGGGCGAGTCCCTCGGCTTTCATATTTCCCGTAATATTGAAATGCCCCATATAAGATGGATGGTGAACTGTTCAGCCTGAACTGTTGAAGTGATATAGCCTGATTGTAGAACTTTAATGACAGCCTGACTGTCCGTAAAAAATGCCAATATATCGTAGAGATATTACATGATACTCCAACCAGTCTATGGCTTCCTTGATTGCTATAAGCTCTGCCTGAAAAATACTGCAATGATCAGGGAGGCGCAGAGAAAGATTTGCATTTAGTTCTTCGCAGAAAATCCTTCCGCCAACGTTTCCATTAATTTTAGAGCCATCTGTAAAGAATATCAGTTAGAAATTTAACTTCGATAGGGATGATATCGAGATGGTATAATCGATAGATTTGGGGATTTCGTTAGAATAGACGGGTTCCCATATTGTTGCAGGACCACAAAAAAATGATTTAAGCCTTATAGCTGTACTTACAGCCACTTGCTTGGCCAGGATATCCAGAGGAATGAGATGAAAGAGAATCTTCAGTGCTTGAGTAGAGGTACTCCTAAGTTCACAACTAATACAAAAGACGGCAGTTCTTTGCACTTTCATCAGCAACTTTTGGTTTGCCACTGTATACAAGGCGGGCCACCAAACTGTAATTCCATACATTAGAACTGGTCTAAATACAGAGGTGTAAAGCCAATTTACGATGTGAGGCTTGAAGAATTTCACCTTGTCTGCGATATTCAGAACAACTCCATTGAAAGTTGGAGTACAAAACGAGGAAGTTTGTACTTCCTAGAAAAAAAACAAATTTAGTCTTCA
Source organism: Tipula confusa (assembly GCA_963556175.1). NCBI lineage: Eukaryota > Metazoa > Arthropoda > Insecta > Diptera > Tipulidae > Tipula > Tipula confusa. The sequence goes on along the minus strand of OY744476.1, from coordinate 151,180,643 downwards.
GTGAATTAAAACTAAGGCCACAACTATTGGTCCATTGAGTTAGGATGCCAAGAGCATTCTAACATCTCTGAGGGTACAAGGATATTTATCGAAAGCGCCAATAGCAACATCATCCGCATAAGCCACCACTTTAAAAGTCCCTTTTAGGTTTAGTAACAGGCCATTTATGTCCAAATGAAGAGGGGATAATACACCATCTTGCGGTGTACCCCCTAATTACAAATTTACGGATAGATGATACACCTAGATTCGCCGTTATGACCCTGCCTTTGAGAATTTGATCAATCCAGCTTCCAAATGCTACATCCACCCCCAACTTAGAAAGTGCCTGTGTGATCGCTTCTGGTTTGACATTATTATAGGCACCCTCAATATCACCAAAGAGAATTCCTTATATTCGAGAGACTTCTCTATAGGTCAGGAACGTTAAGACGGAACGGAGAGCATTTTCCACCGATTTCCCCTTACAGTATGCATATTGAGACGTTGCAGCTTTACAGGCTCGATTGAGCCTTTGAGGTAAGCCTCTATATGTCTTTCTAGAATTTTCAAGAAATAAAATAAGCTAATAGGCCTAAGGTCTTTGAGATTGCAATGAGAGGGTTTTCCCGCCTTAGGTATATAAATTATATTTACTTCAGTCCATTTCTTTGGAATATGACATAGTTCGAGGCTACTTTTTAAAATTACCTCAAGCCAGTGGTTTTTTGAATATCGGCAGGAGTAATGCCTTCCAGACCTGCAGATTTGAAAGGCTTGAAACTGTTCACTGCCAGCAAGATAGTTCTCCTGTTAACAATTTTTCTCGCGGGGTCAGTAGCCTTATTAGCCTTTGGCTAATAAGGCTACTGACCTCACGGGAAAAATTGTTTAAAAAAAATGAGTTGGAAATGGGTTTCCAGAAGGCTATCAGGTCGTTGGAGATAACTTGGATTGACAGGACAATAATATCTTACGTAGCCTAGCTGCCTTAAAGGACTCCTATATTTTATCACAAAATAGTCTCCAAGAATTGCTTTTGGCACTTCTTAGTGCATATTTATACGCTTTGAGGACCTCGTTATAGAAGTCCCAGTCCATGTCAGTTTTTGTTCTCTTTGCGATTTAGAACAGCCGCGTGCAGTTTAAGCGCGTTACTTGTAGTTCCTTCGACCACCATGGTAAACGAGGTTTATCCTTTGGTATACTAAAAGGACATGGACTTGAAATAATTTCATTAAAAGCATCAGACACCCGGTCTTCCAAGGTTCCAGCTTCTTTGTTGATTCCGAAGCAAGCTAGTTAAAAGTTAAGGTTTTCAATTATAGTTGAATGGATTTTCTTTAGATTTTACATGTTTCCATTGTGCGGGCTGATAATAGAATGAATTTGTAAAATTCTATTCGCAACAAAGGTTTCCATTAACTTGGTTGTCCTTGTAACCAAGCTAGCACTATTGTTGAATCTGTCTAGACCCGCATCGCATCTTACAATTTGTAATATCCATGGCTTCGAAAATTTGCCTAAGTAGTTTTGCTAATAATGGAGCTCCGCACAATTAAAGTCTTGAAACGGTTAACTTTTAACTGTTTTGTGCCACGTTTGTTTCTTCCCGATATTAAAGTCACAGTAGTTTTTCCTGCTTTTGTAACAAGAATCAATCTAATGAACAGAATCAATCTATGAAGCTCGAAATACTAGTCTTTATATTCTGTGTTTACCCAGTATGGAGTTTCTATTATTTGCAGCTCGTAGAATGTTTTAGGTAGCTCTTCGTCCCGCGATATTCCTTCTATCCATAATTTCTGAAACAAAAGCTTACTAATAATTTTAGTATGGGAAAACCAACCTATAATGAATCGTAAATGTTGGCTATTTCGGATACATATTATATGCCAGTACCTAAATGTTGACTTAAAATTCAAATTCGTGATTTTGTCGATTCCACATAAGGCCTAACGTTTTTATATATGCATAATCCTTACTTTTGATGATTGGTTTAGTTTCTCTTTGTTGGTCCAGTATATCTTCCATAACAGCGTTGTTATTTATAATTAAGCATACTTCTTAATGGGATCTGACATTTTATTACATATCCTATGGTATCTGCACCAAAAAATAAATCAAAATAAAAGTCTTTCAGAAGAATTTATGAAGCAATTGGGTATGTTTGTTGTTCATCTAAAGCGAACTGTCTAAGGGTTCTTATGACTAGATATGGCACAGAAGATGTATCGTATGTTATTGTTTGTAACTTTTGCTCTTTCATTTGCGATTGTGGATCAGTTCTCTAAACTATTCTTTGCAGGTTTTGTTGTCTTTTGGTGATAAGGATTTATTTGTACATCTTTTCGATGTCTGCAATAAACATATATTTATTTCCACCACCTTGCTATGATCGAAAATATATCCTGTTGTGGTGTTGGCTCGACTAATTGGATGTCATTAAGATTAAGTCCATTTCATGTTTTCATCGATGCATCAAATACTATCCTAATCTTGGTTGTTGTAACGGATTGTTTTACCACTGCAAGGCGCGGTAGATAGTATATGTTATTCTTGCATGTAAGATTACCTGGATATATTTGAAATTTATAACCATATGTCCTAGTTGAATGTATTCATTTAGAATTTTGTGATATTCTTGTTTTAATTGAAGGTTCTTTTCCATTCTAGTAATCATTATAGCAATCTCTTTCTATCCGCTTCCATTATAGCAATCTCTTTCTATCTGAGTATTTTAGGTTCAGCTGACAGATGTTCATTCAATTTTGGTAAATTGAGCTCTTCTACCACTTACTTGAAATTTGATAAGCATAATGTAGTAATATTGTAATAAACACGTTATATTTTATATTGCTGGTCGTCATTTCACCAATTCCACCGACTTGCAAATTTACAGGACATTTTGGTAAATTTAGTAACTCGGCTGCTGCTTGGGTAATGAACCATGATTGTAACCCTAGATCTATTAAAGATTGTAGTTGCATTGAATATCTAATAGCTGCCTTTATAAGGGATGTAGCTAATAAAGGTACTTAAATATTTATTTCGAAAGCGTACTTGGCAGTGTGGAGTAAAGTTGTAACTGCCGTCGTATTATGATTACGCATTATGATTTCCCATGCATATCACGCAGATTTCTTTTATGCTGTTCTATCGATACCATCGTGTCATGAAAGTTTTTCACTGCAATTGAGAGCTTCGAGGAAATGTTTGGCAGGTTCAGCAGTGTATCCACATATAGTTGGTTACAAGTAACCTCCTGTTGTACCGGTTTAAGCCTGTTGACGTCTATGGCTGTCATCTTATCTATTTCTACACTTTGTTGTATTTTCGATGTTGCTGTTAAAAGGTTGTAGTGTGCTTTTTATTTTCAGAGAAACTGAAAATTGTAGACGCCTGAAAGTCTGTTATCGCGTAGGCGTTGTATGGGTTAAATTTAAACGTTTATCTCAACTCTGTAAGCAGTGCTCCGTAGGTAGTCGATATTTTTCTTCGTTCAATGAAATTTATAACCATGTGAAGACTCTAATGTAACTACTGCTTCTATTTGTTCATATCGTCTACAAACTGGCTGCGTTTGAAAATATTATTTTAGTTTTTCTTCCTGGTCCATTCTTCTTGAGGTTTTTCGGTAGAGTTTCTAGCTTTGTGGCAATTTCCTCTTCTAATAGGGAATCCGTCATGACTGCTTGGATTTTTGGTTTTCGAAGCTTCTGTTGTTGCCTGGAACCAGTACTCGGCTTGGAGAGAATCCATCTACTAACATTTTCTTTAAATCTCAATTTTGTTGGTTTGCCAAGAACACTTTTCCAGATTAATTTATGACTTCTTTTACTTTGCACTGTTTGAGTTCCAGTGGCATTTGGACAATTCTCCCATCCATGCGGAGGATAGCGTAGGTTATTGTGGGCCTCAAATATGCCTTGTAAAATCTTAACTTGTTTTTAGAGGAAAATTCACAATTTCGGATGAGAAACCGGTATAGAACGCTGCGTGCCGCAAAAGCCATTTTCCAAATATTTTTTATGTGAGCAATAGGTGATACCTTGCTATCTATAATTACAACTAGATATTTGACTCAAGGTTTGTATTGTAAGGTGCTGCCTTCGACTGAAATCGGACTAGCTTTGGTAATTTTGATATATTGGTTGAGATAAAAATGAATGATTTCAGTTTTAGAAGACTTTATTTTAATCTTCCATTTCCTTGCCTGTTTAGAGTATTGGTTAAGGTATTAAGGTAGCCTCTCTATATATTTGAATTTTGTTTTTTTTGGTATCAGGTTTTGGGATATCCTGATAGAAGAGTGAGAAAAGGTGTAGCTCTAGAATTGAGGGTTGCTATTCGCTTCTATTGGTTTGGAACTGAAACTGTGTTGGTTCTGTGTTCTTCCTGTTAACTGTGCTAGAAGGAAGGCTGCGTTGGTTGAACGACCAAATCAATTTACGTTTTTATTAGAATGTTTCAGTCTTAGCACTGCTAAGGTGGCAAAGTGTCCGGCACGAAAATCGACCTGCCTTTCTGGGATGTAAGGTTCTATTAGGCGATGCAGGAGCCTGTTGAGAATGAATATTTCCATGATTTTACTTACTCCGTTTAGAAGTAAAATTGGGCGAGTATGCTCTATACTCTTAAAGGGCTTTCCTGGTTAATTGAGAGGAATGACTTCGTCAATTTTCTAACAATCTATAGTATTCTATTTTAAGAATTCTGTATCTCGGTGATGATACCTTTATAAATTTTTTAGTATTGAGTTGGGTAAGTTATCGTCACCCAGGGTTTTTCTTTTGTTTAGATACCAAAGAATGTTGGGGTAGATACTAATTCTGGGAATGCACCCATTTAGAGAGAAAGGAAATTTCCTCTGCTGTTTAGTTAGGATATATAATAGAGTTAAAATCCTGCTATTGAAATGACATTTTGTATTTTACCATTAAGCTTCCGAATTTCTTAAATAATTTCGGGAGTGTTATCGGGAGTCTTTTGTATTCTATTTGTGAATTCGGAATTTCTTAGTTTACTGAACCAATAGGAAATTAGTTTAGTGATTGAAGAAACATTTGAAAGATTTTGCTAAACATGAACTTTAATTTTCAGTTGACTTTAAGTCAACTTGGAAGTAGTTGCGAAGCACCTTTGTAGGTATAGCTTGGGATTTTTAATATCACTGGTAAATGGTCAGAGCAAAATTCGTGTAAGACTCGCGGAGGATTGATCAAAGAGATATTTTTTGATAGCACTATATCAAGATTTGAGTTTCCTCTAGGAGTTAAAAAGTAAAAGTGTTTGGCCATTCTGGTTATTGTTTGGACATCTGCTATAATAATTCCTTTGTTGGAATTTAGGATATGATCTATATCGAACTTATTCGTTTTCCTACATTTTTTAAAGCTGCTTCAGTTTCGGCTGAAACAATAGCTTTTGCCTGAAAATAGTATACCACTCTGAATTAGGATGGCAGTATCTCCAGATTTATCATGCGATAAAGGCTAGCTTGAATGAGATATATCTAGCGATGTGTCGCTGAGTTAGATGGGTTCCAGACATGAGTAGGCAAATCGTATTTCAACGATGTTTGAAGTGGGGGTGCGTTCGTATTCTGTGAAAAATGTGTCGCACTTAGATTTCACGTTGGAAAATTAGTTCCAAATAGTTCCTTGCATTTTTGTGTCAGGTCAGGTGGTTTAAGCTGTTTGAAAATTTAAGAGACGGCCGAGTACTTTAGAGGTAATTACGTTTGCATATGATATGCTGCCTCTATGTAGCCCTAGTTCTAGTAAACAGACTAGAGCTGGGCCTGGTTTTTGCGAGTTGATACAACTAATAAATTTACACCTCACATGACACTTGCTGTAATTCGCCGGATGTTGCTCTCCGTAGTTCATGCATTCGGCTGGCTTATGTATATTCGTATTATTGAAATATTGCCCGACTTGTTCATCTCCTTGCACTTGAATCATCTATGGATTCGGCTACAGTCAAGAGCAGTGTGGCCTAATCTCAGATAATTCCGTTCCGGCTAAGGTGTCGCCAGTGTTTTTTAAAAAGAGGACTTCTTAAAGGTCGAGCATAAACATTCCGCTCATCACGATCTCCGCTGGCTTGAGAAACAAGTGTGCCCCTCGTATATAACGTATGCCAATATTTTTTTACGGTGGGCATGTAATTATGATACTCGATGTTTTCTTTGTAAACATATTCTCCGTCGTTTCTGCACCCTTCTCGGCGGAAATGTTATGTAGTACTATTGGTGGCGGATGTTTTGGTACAATTTTTGTTGTTTCGCACACTTTTTGTTGTCTGGTAGTTGCGGATCCATGAATCGTCCAGCATTGCTAGAATTTGCTCTTCGATGTTTCTTGATTTCCAAAGAGGATAATTGTATATATGGAGTTAGTTGCAGCTGTGGTGTTTAGGTCCGCCTCATCAGATTCATGCTTTTGCGTGTTTTATTGCAGTGACGGTCTTCTTGTTGGACCGGCACTTCTCGTTTTGGCGGTTGCACCAACTTGAAAATAGAAGTTCCAATTTTTCTGTAAGTGCAGAACCACTCTTTTCGACCATATTGAATGTTTAAGATAAAAATTTTCGGTCGCTCAATCATAGTACAATTGACGTTGAGAAAACTGCAATAGAGCTGAGTGTGCTTTGGTCCTAGAACAGTGTTAACAAAGAAAGAAAATAATGACAATCATTTATTTTTTTTTTTTTTTTTTTTGTAAATAAAACTAAATCCGTATTATCCAGTAACTGGATGACTTCTATATTAACATGGTGAAGTAATCGTTGTTCATGACTTCTAGCAAATTTCATAATTTCCGTTTTGATGGGTTCTATGCCCAGATCTTTGTGGATGTTGCTATTTCTGACAAACCATGGTGCGTTGACGATGTTTCGTATAGCACTTTGTTTTGGAATCGTTGGATAATATCCTTGTTGCTCTGCTTGGTACATCCCCACAGCTGTACACCATAAGTCCAAACAGGCTTCAATATTTGCTTATAAAGCAAAAGCTTATTAGGAATTGATAGATGAGAGTTTCTTCCCAGTAACCAATACATTTTATTGTATGTTAATCCCAGCTCGTCTCTTTTCTTTTTTACATGAGCTTTCCATCGAAGCTTAGCGTCTAATGTCATACCAAGATATTTGGCAGTGTTTGCATGTGGTATTTCTTGATTATTTAAATATATTGGTTTATGTACTAATCTCTTGTTCGTAAAGTCGACATGTACAGGTTTAGTTTCATTTAATTTTATGCGCCATTTTTTTGTCCAGTTATGTACTTGCTCTATGGCGGTTTGTAATTTCTCTGTTGCATCTGAATTGTTATCACCTACTGCCATGATAGCTGTATCATCGGCGAAAGTGGCTATCATGTTGTATTGTGGGATTGGAACATCTCGGGTGTATAGTAAATACAGAAGTGGCCCAAGTACACTACCTTGTGGAACTCCTGCTCTTATTTTCTTAAGCTCAGAATATTCATCTTTTTGCTTAAGCCTAAAATATCTTTCTGTTATATAAGATTCCAGCATTATGCTGTACTGTTTAGGTAGGATTAATTTGAGTTTGTAGATTAAACCTTCGTGCCAAACCTTGTCAAAGGCTTGCGCTACATCAAGGAATACTGCGGAACAGACTTTTTTCTCTTCTAAAGTCTTTTCAATGATATTGGTTATTCTATGCACTTGATCAATAGTTGAGTGCTCACTGCGAAAACCAAATTGGTGATTCGGAATTAGGTTATTTTTTTTCAATTATTAGTTTGAGTCGTTTTAATAGTAACTTTTCAAAGAGTTTAGACATTATCGGCAGCAACGATATAGGCCTTTATGATGTTATTAGATGTAGCGGTTTTCCTGGTTTGGGAATCATGATAACCTCAGCCACTTTCGTTTTGGCACATATTTTAACCTAAATGCAGCATTTATGATATTAGTTAACTTTACCGTAGCTTTTCTCGACAATTGCTTTATTATTTCTCCGGTAATCAGGTCAAATCCTGGTGCTTTCTTTAAGTTTAAATTGTTTTTAATATCGTTAGCTGCTTCAGTAGATGATGTAGGTGTGACCTCTTCGAGAATTTGTATTATGTTTTCATCCAATGTTTCTCGTAGTTGGCATTCATGAGGTTGAAATATATTTTCAAGATGATTAGCAAATCCTTCTGCTTTTTCTTTGTTTTTCCTTGCTCATGTTCCATCAATTTTCCTGACAATTTTCCTCTGGCCTTTTCAAAATTTTAGTTGCTTTCCAAAGCGGATAATCCGTATTACTGTCATTCGTCAACTTACTTAAGTAGAAATTAACTGACTCATTTTTTAACTTCTGAATTTCTCTTGTTAATTGCTGAGTAAGATTGTTTAGTGTTTTTTTTTCTTGTGGAGCTCTAGTTTGGTGACACTTTCTGGACTTGCGTTTATCCCTAAGGAGATTTCTAATCTCTATTGGATAGCTATTTCCTTTTAGCATTGATTTGATTTCTGGAGTACTTTGCCATGCTGTTTGTTGAATATCCGTAATGAACTTTTCTACTTCTATGTCCAGTGTATCCATAGTTTTTAACGGAACTTTCAAAAGTATTCTTTGTTCAAAGTGTACTTTGAAACTTTCCCAGTCCGTATATTTGTTGGTTAATACTGGATTATTCCTGTTTTGGATGATATACTCGCTTAGAGTTAGGACTATTGGAGAATGATCTGAGCTCATATATTGGCTTCCTTCGATTTTCATAAAATTATTAGAAATATTTTTGGTTATAAAAAAATAGATCAGGTCAGGTATTTTTCCTGGGTCAGTTGGCCAATATGTTGGTTTTCCTGTTGAAATGGGTTCACATCCATTTTCTTTAATGGCAATCAGTAATTCTTTTCCTTTAGTTGTAGTTAATCTTGAACCCCAGTAAGTATTCTTTGCATTGAAATCACCACCTATTATGAACCTTTTTCCCATACGCTGCAAGAACTCTGAGTATTGTTTGTTTTTAATAGAATGTATTGGTGGACAGTACAATCCTGCAACAACAATAGGAAAGTTGTTGGTTTTTATATAAACCACTGTGGCCTGAATTTCTTCTTTTTCATACTTTGTTTCTTCAAAATTTTGGATATTTTTTTTATGATAATTGCACTTCCTCCTCTGGCTGAATTATCAGGATGAATTGTGTGATATACGCAATAGCCTTTAAATGTTATGTGGGATTGCTTAGTAAATTGTGTTTTCGAAATAAGACACACATCTATATTCTCAATGTCGAGGACTGCTTGTAGTTCTTGCTGATGCCGAAGCAAACCATTAGCATTCCATGAAATGATTTTCATTGTGCTGTTCATTTCTGTGTGGATTTGGGTTTATCTCCCAATCAAATCTTTCATCAAATCTTGTTAGTTTCATGAGAATATCTTGTAATGTTTGACTGATGTCCACATTTAGCGATTTTTTTGCTGCGGTTTATTGACTACGCTTCTCGTTGCGTTGGCATATGTAACACCTTCAGTTCTTAGTTGGCAGCCATATGGTTGCCCATTTTCTTGTTTTGTTTGCCTCTCGTGTCGATTTGCCTGACCATGCATTTGAGCTTTATTCATCCTTTAGGTTTTAATTTTCTGGAATCCCTTCGCAACAATACATCCTCGATAATTAGCAGGATGACCTTGTCCACAGTGTATACACTTTGGATGAACTTGCGGATTGTCGCATTCTCCAGTTAGATGGTGTCCGGCACTAAGTCTTCCTCATCGGTTTAATATTCAACGTTGTTATTAAGCTTAGAATTGATGTTTTGGTTCTGTAGCACTGGTGTTTCGGTTTGACATTTACCATTGTTGACATTAAATTTGTTATTCTGGTTCTGGTTCTGCTCCATTGATGGCCTAGCTTCGGTTTTTTGCTGCTTTAATTGCATTATTTCTTTTTTCAGTTCGTCAATTTGTTGTTGTTAATTGAGAATAATAATGCTTTGCTGATTTTTATCATCAGTTACTTAGTTGCCATTGTTTATATAACATTCGCTCTTTTTCGGAAGCACTATTTTCAAGAACAGATATTTTACTATAATTATATGAGGTTGTTATACCTGTTTGTTAGGGTGCTGTTGTTGCGCCCATATTATTTTGGAATTGCTCCATATTCAGATTTCCAAGTGAGAAATTAATAGTTTTCTCAGGAGATCTAGTAACCCTTCTTCGCCTTTGGATCGGGCTTTTTAATATTTCAATATTCTTGTTGTATTGTGTATGCAAGGATCGGCCCTCCCCAGAATCCTTAGGGCCAGTCTCATTGGAGAGTGGATTGCCCAATGTTTCCATTGGTGTACCACCTGGGGTATTATTTCCTTCTGTTTTATTCATTGCATATTGAATATTTATAGTGTAATCCACTCGCCTCTAGTATTTAGCCGATGTTTAACAACGTTGCCCGGGTGTTACCACGTGGAGGTATACTAGACACATTTAGTGGTCTTTATATAGTTGCAAAGTTGGAATATATTCCATGAAAGTCATGACTATAGACGGTTAACTCCTACCCTATTAAAGCGCACCCCAACACCACAATCATTTATAAAAATTAAATGGAAGTTAATTCCTTGAATATTTTATTAAATCCAAATCGATAAAAAAAAATCATATCCTTTATAACCTGGTCTAATATAAATCAATATTACTAAATAAATTATATATTAAATATACGCAAAAAGGATCTAATAACTTAAACAGAATTTCACCCAAAACCACAAAAACAAACAGAAACTTTACGACAAACAAAACAGGAAAAAAAAAGTTGGTCAGTCAATTTTTTTTATGATAATAAATCTCATCAGGATATCATAATGTATACACTGTGTGGTAGGGTTATACGAAATAATCATTGGAAAAACATAAATCGTTCTTTTTTGCTGCTGTGCAACAACATAAACATACAATAAATTTAATGGCAACGGATTTAATATAGGTGGATTTAGTATAGGAGCCAGCCACCACCGTGTTGTCGTCCGACTACGTAATTCCGTATAATTATTTTTTATTGATTTTTATGTATTTACGTTCTCATAAAATATAAACTTATGCTGCTCACCGAAATGTAATTATATATTAATTTTTTTTTTTTTTTTTGATTTATTGGAAAAACTATTTTATACTTTGTACATAAGTTTATTAGTCTCATTTTTCTGTAAAGTACATATTTTATGAATTTTTCATATTTTTATTACGTCGAGTACTTAGTATTCCTATATAATGATTGTTAGTTGTGTGTTTTAGCTTTGTTAATAAATCCAATTATTCAGTACATTTAACATAAAAAAAAAAAAAATTAAATTAAAAAGACAAAATATGATATATGTGAACTTTAATGATACTTTCTAGGAGTTATTTGTAAAGAAAAATTACAGGTATTCTTAGTAGAAATTTAGTATTATGTGTAGGTGATTTTTAGGCCTTGTACTATATCAATATAGGCCGTGCTAAAACCATATTGTTTACGCAAGTATTTGATAAAATACAATTCGAATTTCAATTTCCGAACAAAATTGTAGTAATCAGGTACTACTTCCATAGACTATAGTTAGATAATATATTTTTAATAACGTATCAATAAATTTAACTTTATGTTTATTGCAGGATACCATTTTTATTTCGTAGCAGACAACTGATCGTTGATCTTTCAATTTGTACCTGTAAAAAACATTGATTAATTAATTGGACTCTGCCTAGGCTCAGTTAATTGACTTTAGGCTTATCTCCCGGATGACGCTGGGCCTCCTCCTAAAGCCGTTTTACATAAAACAAAGGGTAGAAATTCTCATGTATACATATATATTATATAGCTTCATCCATACGTATTCTGGCACCCGAGTACGCACATATACACGAATACAAATACACGAATATTCATGCATATGTAAAATTGTAAACGTCTCTGCACCAACACAATTTGTACGCTCCATCTCGTGGAGAACACTGGAACCATTGCTGTACCATAAGCGCTCCTGTTGATACGCGGTGTTATGGCAAACATATAATTAAGTTAATCATATGTTTTTCATTTCTGTACAGATGTGTGAAACTCAACCGCTACAGGACTTCGTTCCGAGTGAAGTAACCCCCCGAGAGGTGAATATTTCCCAGGTGATGGTCGTTGATGCCATCGAGAGATAAAGTATATCTTGACCGTGCGGTGGCACACGGGAACTAGTGTCTAGCTGTTATCGTGAGTTTGTGGAAACAACAGTGTTGTTTCGTTTGTTGGTGACAGAGGCAACAGGGTTGCTTGACAACAGGGTGAGACAGTTACACAATGTGAAAGTTTCACACTCTTATGCGGACTTTTCGGATTTTTCGTAAGCGTCGAATGACTCTGTATGGGCCATTGTATCGCGGTGCCAAACCTGTGCGCACTTTATACACTCGCAAAAACATGAACTCACTAGTGACTTCGGGACGTGTAAGTGCGTTTGTTCGGATACACGAGTGTTTTTGACCACTAAGTTGCTCATACTTGATCGCAGTTGTTCGATCAGTCAGTTGTACTGAGAGGTAAAAGAGGGTTATCTACAAAAAACTAATCTGGTAGCTTCATTGTTTGCCCGAAAACAAGCTCAGCTGGTCAACATTTGAGATCCTCTTTTACTGTAGCTCGGATACCTAGTAGTACTATGGGTACCTCGGAACTCTAATGCACAGTGTTACATCGGGCTTTTAATGAAGTTTTCAACTGGCGGTGAAAACACTCAACCATACCGTTTGATTGAGGGTGGTTCGGATTCGGTTGGAACCGAGAAGCTTAGTTTGGTCATCAAAGAGTTTGGATTCAAACTGCGTACCTTGATCGGTCGTGATGTTGACCTGTACTCCGAATCTGGAGATGTAGTTCTCAACAAATGTTCGGGCAATCGTAACTGCAGAGATGTCTCTTATGCAGTACACTTCTGGCCATCGTGTACGCTTCTGACCATTAAAAATGGTTCGTCGCCGTGGTTCTGTGATATACGGACGGTTGTTGCCCGTTGATGTTTCGCAGTAAATCGCTAAGTCAGCTAATTTAAAACTTTCTAATTTTTGAGTGGAATTTGATTGTTTTAAGAAACCAGAAAGAATATCCTGAAGTTCCGTGTCAGCTTCTTGCGATTCTGCGATTTGTTTCATGTCAAAGTGAGTCTCGACAGATGAAGTTTCGTGGTTTGATGCTCGAGACAGTGTATCGGCTAGCACGTTATCCTTGCCTTGGATGTGTTTTATGTTAGTAGTAAACTGAGACACAAAATCCAAGTGGCGAGTTTGTCGCGGGTTGCGCTTAGCCATGGATTGAATCGCTCGAGTGAGTGGTTTGTGATCGGTGTAGACTGTAAAATCTCGACCTTCGATATAGTATCGAAAATGTTTGATCGCTTGGTAGACAGCTAGTAGCTCTCTATCGAATGCGGAATATTTTTTTTTCTGCATTCGAAAGTTTTTTCGAAAAGAAACCAAGCGGCTCCCAATTCCCATTATTACATTGTTGCAACACGGCACCTACAGCAGAGGCGTCGGTTTTGACACTAAGTTTAGCGTCGTGTATTGGATGTACCAATAACGCAATGTGAGCTAAAGTGGTTTTTAGCTGGTCGAATGCCTGTTGACATTCGCCTGGCCAGAAGAAGTACTTTGGAGTTTTGGGCTTCTTTAGTAAAATTGTCAAATGGGTGTGGATAGGGGCTAAGGTAATCACTATCCTATGTCCTGTGGTAATAATTTAGCATGCCGATAAATTGCTGTATATGCATGATTGTTTGTGAAGCTGAAAATTCCCGAATAGCGTTAATTCGTTCAGTGGACGGCAGAATACCATTCGGGGTAATCTTGTGACTGAAGAAGTCGAGAGAGGTAGCGCCGAAAACGCACTTCGCACTGTTGATGCTCACCTCGTATTCAAAAAGTTTCTAAACCAGTGTTTCCAGGTGAAACATGTGTTGTTCCTCTGAAGTTGAGGCTACAAATATGCCGTCAATGTTAACAAACACAAAGTCGAGATTCTTGACGATCTCGTTGATGAACCGTTGGACCGATTGTGCGGCATTGCGTAGTCCAAATGGCATTCGAGTAAACTCGAATAAACCAAATGGAGTTGTGATTGCCGTCTTGTGAATATCCTCAGGTGCGACAGGGATAAGATGATAAGCTCGGAACAAGTCGATCTTCAAGAATATCTTGCAACCTTTTAGGTGCATAGAGAAGTTCTATGCACCTACAAGGTTGCAAGATATTGCAACCAATATAACCTGAGGTAGTCCCCACATGATCTCGAATCTTGGTTCTTCTTTTTGACTAAGTGAACTGGACATGTTACTGGTGATGCCAATGGCCAACATATTCCCAGTTGTATCATGTGTTGGAATTCCGTTGTGGCCGCTTTGTGTCGCATCGGATCCAATCTTCTTGGTCTGGACACCGGTAAATGCCCTGTAGTCAGTATGTGGTGTAGTACATTGTGTTTAACGGGCGCGTTGTAATTCGGCGGAGCTGTTAAAGAAGGAAACTTTTTTAATAGCTTGCCGTACCCGTTGTCAATCAGGAAGTTCCTGGGCGAAGGTGTGTTCGCTAGTGTCTGTGATACATTGATCGACGGTTGGGTGACTGGATCGATCAGCTTATTATTTTTAAGGTCGACTAGTAAGCCGTATTTCTTAAGAAAGTTGGCACCAATGATAGGGCGATTCACGTTTGCGATCGTGGATGCATGCGGATAGTTCTGTCTTAGACCAATATCTACTTGCAGCAATTTGCTTCCGCAGGTATTAATGGTGGTACCATTGGCGGCTGACAAAACTAAGTCGTTGTTGAATCGCGTTTTGTGGTTTAAATATGTTGTATAGGGGATGACGCTTATGTCAGCGCCAGGGTCTATCAGACACGTGAGTTTGTTCTGATAGTCCCTTATAAATAGGCGGCTAGTGTAATTCGGTTTATGGTCAGCCGCGCCAACCGATAGATCTACTACTTTATTAAGGAAGGATTAGGAGGGAAAAGGTAAGAGAGGAATAAAAGAAATAAAGGTTTTCAGTCTTCCAGTTGTTTACTTTTGATATTAAGTTTGAATCTCTGTAAATTGTATTCCAAGGGAAACGTCTCGTCGTTCAGTTTATTCCACATTCGCGTATTCACAACAAAAAATAAGTTTTTAAATTTATTGGTCTTCGCGAATTTAATTTCCAGATTGTATCGGTGTACCAGGCGTCTTAAATTACGCGCGCGGGCTTTGACAAACCAGGCATAAATTCATAAAAGTCCAATGAACAATGACCATGAAAGTACTTGTAAAACACGCAAAAGGCTCCCACATTACGCCTATGGGAAAGAAAATCAAGATCAGATAATAATTTTACGTCTTCAATTATTCGAGATGCTAGGTTTTGGACCCGATCGAGTGCAGTTAAATGAGTTTTCGGTGCTCCAGCCCAAATATGAGAATTATACTCCAACATGGGTCTTATTTAGGCGTTATATATTGTAAGTATTTCGGATGGATTAAAGTAAAATTTACATCGTCGTAGAAACCCAATATATTTGGCTGCACCAATCGCTGCTTTGTTTATTTGTTCAGCCCAAGATATTCTCTTTGATATAGTTAAACCAAGAATCTCAAATGTGTCAGACGTAGCCAAGCTGGATACACCAGTCAGAAAATACGGTGAATAACCATCAGTTCAGCCAGAAAAAACACAGGATTGAAATTTGTTGGGATTAAATTCAACTCCGTTGACTTCACCACATTTAATAATGGAATTGAAATCTCGCGTAAGGCTGTCATTCTTAGCCATTCTTTCTGCGAGAACATCGTTTCGCGATGAAGAAGAAGGTAAACTGTAAGAGGTGGAAAATGAGCTGTCATCAGCATAGGAGTATATTAGATTGAGAGTTGCTGATAGAAGATCATTGATGAAAATTAGCAAAAGGGTTGGAGAAAGGACGAATCGCTGAGGAATACCAGCGTTTATAATATATTGATTGGAAGTCACACCATCCACCACCACTTGGATTTTGCGACAAAGAAAATAATTCTCAATCCATAAAATTAACGAACAGTGAAGGCCAACTGCCGTCAATTTATACAGCAAACCCTTGTGCCACACGCGATCAAATGCTTTTGAGATATGGTTGCAAGTACTTTAGAAAGCACCGAGACGATAGCGATTGGGCGATAATTTGAAGGGACCGATTTACTGCCCTTTTTTGGCATAGGATGTATGTTAGCAGTTTTCCAGATGGAAGGGAAAATGCCAGAAGACAGATCGGTGAAACAGACATGATAGTGGCTTAGACAGGGATTTACAGCGATATTTGAGGACAATTAGGGGCAATACAATCTGGACCGGCTGACTTGTTGGTGTTAATGTTTGCAAAGACTTTAGCGACAACTCTAGATCTAAATCTAATGCGGAGCATCGATGAACTGGCTAGAGAGATAATCGGGGGTATTAAGTTAGAATCAGGTAAATTAGAGTTTGCTGCAAATTTTCGGGCGAAGACATTAGATTTTTCTTGAGCTGTAGAAAAAATATAGTCCCCATCTTTCAGAGGTGAAATTGATGATTTCCTACTGTTCAAGAAGTTTTCCTCTACTTAACGGGCAAAGGACCAAAAGGTCCGACTGCTATTGCCCTGCTTTAAGACCTACCGCAACTCTTCTCGAACTTTGTTTTGATATTTTTTTAGCTTAGGACACTTTGCGTTACCAGATTTCTAGCCGCCTTAAATATAGCTAAATTTTTATTTGACGGGTTCTTAACATATTTGCGGTGAGAGGTTTCTTTATTGGCGGTTATTGTTCTACAGTCATGATTATGCCAAGGATTTCCTGATTTTTTTTTATTTGGCTTAGAGAGACTGGAAGGAATGAACTGTTCCATTCCCGTGAGAATGACAGTCGAAACCAGAATGGCTGTATTGTCAATATTACCGAAGGCAAAACAAGAGTACCATTCGAACTCTTGAAAGAACTTGTTCATCCCTTCCCAGTCCGCATTTTTACAGTGCCATAATCGACGTTTAGGCGGAACATTCATTTGGCGCGATCACGACATTGGAAATTCCGCTGTAATAAGCCGATGGTCAGAGTTTCCCAAAGGAGAACTGACGGAGATACTGTATTTCTCCGCATGAGAAGTTAAAAACAGATCCAGTAAATGACCCGTATCGTTGTCCCGATCTGGTATCCTCGTAGGCTGATCCACAAGTTGTGTGAGTTGGTTTAAATCTGCAAACTTTTCAGCCGCCTCACCAGCCGGTGTTACGGACTTAGAATAAGGAAGCATTTGGTGATTTCTGAAGGATGCGCTCAATGGAGTCTGAAAGATTATCAAACCCAAAATGAGCAGCGGAGTTTGCGATATTTGGGCTTCGATAGAGACCACATAGGAAGAGGGGGTGTTTCGAGACATGAATTTCAACCCAAATAAAGCTGAACTCTTTATTCGTGCATTGGCCTAAAAAACTGGGAATGAAAAAAGGTATATCGTTGCGGATATACTAGGCCAGTCCCCTTTGGTGAATCACCGAAGAATCACCGTAGTCCAAAATTTTGGTTTCGGTGAGAAGTAGAACCGCTGGTTTTGTGGAAGATGTATAGTGTTCCAGGGCTGCAAAGTTTGTCCGCAATCCACGAATATTGCAAAACTGAAGAGAGAACACTCTCCCCATGACACAAGAATACAGAGACTCAAACTTAAAGAACGCAAGAACAGCGTTAGACAAGAAAACAATGTTGTGTCCACAATAGTACAGAGATGTTCTATTACCAATGAATGATGTCCTTTTGCTGGGATGGTCTCTAGCCAAGATAACACAATCGAAGAGTCTATCCATGCAAACATAGTATAACTCATATTATGCTGTCCATTACGACCTTTAACAGTGTTACTCCCAGAACCGCTGCGCATAATTCTAATTTTGGTAAGGATTTTTGTTTAACGGGAGCCACTTTTGCTTTTACCGTCATAAGGCTGACTCAAATGATGTTGTCTGGACAAATGCTCCTACCACTGCTGCGTATGCTTTTTCACTCGCGTCATCAAAACATGGAATCCCACCTTCATATTTGTGTATTCTGAATCGCATCAATATGTCCCAAAGGGATGATTGGATTGTGGGGCCAATCATCATTGTGTCGTTTAAAGAGATGCCTTTAAAACTTCTAGACCATCTATCAAACACCATGGGAACCTTAGTTGTAGTGCTACTAGTTTTCACTTCGGCATGGTAAGGAAGGTAAAAACTTTTCTGATTACACGAGAATGGTGGTGATTCTCTTGCATAAACTTTTTATATTCGCTGTTTGAGTTCTTCTTTCATCTTGAGTTTTCTTTCTAAATTATCAAAACGTTTTTCTGCTATGTTTACAGATTTTTCTAGGCTTGCTGATAAATCTTTGAACGGAAGCTTGACAACAAAACGATCTTCGAAATCTCTTTGCACGTTCGATGAAAAATGATTTTCAATTGCAATTTCTTCTGGATTAAGTTGTTGTGTGCTTGGTGGTTCTTCAAACTCCCAAAATCTTTTAAAAATGTTGTCTAATTCAAAATTGTCTAAGTTTATTTGAAAAAGTATATAAATGTAACGATAAGAACATAAATCTATGAATTAAATATTAACAATTTTAAATGTTTTGTTTATTTAGTCAGTATT
Source organism: Tipula confusa (assembly GCA_963556175.1). Taxonomy (NCBI): domain Eukaryota; kingdom Metazoa; phylum Arthropoda; class Insecta; order Diptera; family Tipulidae; genus Tipula; species Tipula confusa. The sequence goes on along the minus strand of OY744476.1, from coordinate 151,161,996 downwards.
TTTTGTAGCAGATATATTGCAGTATATCTCCAAACTCGTAGTTTCATAAATTATTTCTTATATTTTAATTGGGTTACATTTAAGCCATCTTATAGTGTTACATCTTCTTATAATATTTATTTATACAATTAAAAAAATAATTAAACATTAAATTACAAATACGTTCTCAGTGCAGATTTAAAATAAATAAAATAACGATTATAAATCCATCAAGCGCACAGACAATTGGGTCAAGTTCTTTAAGATAAATAAATATTTAGGTTCGGAAAATCCTTTTCAGTTTATTTTTATAACTTGCATTACACGAAACGACCAAGAAAGTGAATTTTTAATTATTTATCTAGTCTAATTATTGTTGTTGCTTTATTTGTTATATGTGTTCTCAAAATAATGATACAATCATGTATGAATTTTTTATTTTTTCTATAAGAAGCAAATTATTTTTCATCTTATAGTTTTTTATTATTTTATAGAGTTCTCTAATTGGATAGTGAGAATACATTTACATTTTCAACTGGCTCTTTACTCCGTCAACAAATGGGTGAAGACACTGTCTTTCATGTTTATTGTGCTTTTGAAGTTAACAGAAATCCGTACAGTGTAAATGGAGAACTCTTTATCCATAGCATTGGGTGATAAAAAATAAAGAGGCATTAAAATTCTGTTGCAAATTTTTTTAAATCGTTGTGAGATATATTTAAGCGGGATCGTTATGACTCAAATCTAAATGATAAGCTTAAAATAAATGAATGACATTATTCCAAACATTTTTTTATCAGTCATCCATTTAACGCGCTCTTCGGCATCAACTGTATAGCACACACATGTTTATCGTATATATATTCATTCATTCAAATTTATTTTTTTAAGATAAAATGATTCATGAAATAGTAATTCATTAATGAAAATAATTAATGGAATTTAATTATTTATTTAAAAAAGAAAAAAGATTAATTTGATTTTTATCAGCATCTGTTAGTTTTCATCAGTATCACGTTTTCGGTAAATATACATAATGTCTTAGCTATTCGGTGTATGGTGGTCGATTTACCAACAGAGAAGTATTTTAATATCCATGTTGGGCTCAATGTTTTCTAATCGTAAATCAAACTCTAATTATATCTTTTATGTTATGGTTTTATGCAATTAACTCATTATTTTCAATTCAGTTTTATTTTTTAATTCGTTGGTTGTAGCCAGGCCCGGAAGGGACTTCAATGGGGACTGGGTAAATTAATAAGAAAAAAGTACAAACAATGATGTAATGAAAACAATGTACAAAAAAGACGTCAAAATAATTCAAGAAGATTTCAATTCAAAAATTGGAAGAAATGACACTGACCTAACAACCATCATGGGTAAACATGCGTTGAATTCTGTTCAAAATAACAATAGAGAATGACTTCATTGAACAAGATGTCAGAACTATTAGGGGTGAAAACATTCACGACGATCAGCAACTGGTAATAGCCCAGATTCAAATCAAGCCAGTAGCCGTGAAAAACACCAAGTTACATTTTTTTGATTGATTGATTGATTTAGAATGTACTACCAAGGACTAACTCGAATATCCCGGATATTTGGCCGGGCCCACCGTACACCCGTTTTACATTAACTTGGAAGGATGAGGCAGGATATTAGTTAAATTATTGAGATTGACCCGGTTACAGACACTTTGGCGGCCAATAGTTAGTAAATTTTTGTTGGGGTAGGGAAAGGAAAGGTATGTCAGTAATGACAGAATAGAAGTGGTCCGGTTTCCCGGTAGCCAATATTCGAACTACTGTTAGCATAAGACAACCACAATTTTACTGAACTGCTCTGCATTCTAGAATCTCTTGTCAGCAACTCCAGTGTGTCACCATTCATCTGTTATCTGCAGTTGTTTCCTAAAAACAGAATCTATTAATTAACTAATTGCTCTTAGCCAAAGGCTGCAATAAATTGAATTAATTTTTAATCTGAAACTACAAATTAATTAAATGATAATATAATAATATAATAATATAATTCCCGCAAGCCGGAGACTGTAATAAATTGGATTAGTTTTTGCCGGAAATTTACAATTAATTAATTTATTATATTTATAAAAATATGAAATTCTAAAAATTACAAATAATATAAATTAAATTTTATAAATTTGATTAAATATTACAAATCAATTGAATTTACCGCTTTACGATCAATACGCCATATAATCACCGAAAAGCTAATTTATTTACACTTCACTTGACACAAAACTTATGCAAATTAGATTTAAAAAAAAAATTATTAAACATCACAATTTAATTGAATCTACCGCTTTACGACAAATACGTCATATAATCACCAAAAATCCAACTCATATTCACCCCATTTGACACAAAAACTCGTCCAACATACACCAAAAATTAAATACACAAAAATCACTCACACTCAAACAACCGACGCCTTCAATTCCCTTTAATGAATTTCATTAAAACAAAACATCACACATTGCCTGTAGATAGAACAGTGGGCAAAAGCAATCAAAATGCACCTTTATGACGCTGAAAACCACAACCTCACGATATAGACCACTTTTTAAATTTTTTTGTAGAAAAAGGGTACAATCGATGAGGAAATAATGCGACAAGAGAGGAATGATGATTTGTCATGAAAAAAAATGCATCATGAAAACAAATCGCTGCCAAAATAGAAATTTATAGAAATAACACATAAAATAATTATAAATTTATATTGTATATTTGAATTCTCATATTTAACCGGTATAATTAACAGGTATTCAAAATAAATTTAATCCTAAAGGAGGAGATCAAACAGCCAGAAGTCAAAGAATTTAATTTTAAAATTAAATTATATGTAATATTTTCTTGATCCGGGTTTTATGTAGTTTTCCTCGATCTTAATGCATTGCACAAATGATTTTGTAGTCGTGTCGTTTTAATTTCGTGTACATTTTATTCCCAAAAATTAAAATCAATGCATTACAGAAATCTAAGAAAATAAACTGAAACCGGCTACATACGTAATGCATGTATTAATTATTGTAAGTTACATTCATTCAGATTTAACATTATTATTTAATAAAACGGTTTGCTTACCAAAAATGGGATATAAAAGTACATCATTTATTAAGAACTATTAATAAAATGAAAATAATTTTATTATTATTTACCAGTTTCCTTTTAATTTTTCACCCTCCTCCCCATCGCCTACTCCAGTTTATCTAAAGCAATTTATACCGCAGGATTATGGTTCTCAACACCATAAAAATTCATTCAGACCGCTCCCACACACCACCCTACCACCGACGATATGTGATAATCTGTTTTTAAAAAAAAATTTTTAACATCGACCTATTTGAATGTGAATGCCCCTACGAACCGAACCCCTGGCACATATTAAACAAGCGCATATGCACCCCTTTAAACAAAAATAAAATTACCCTCCTCAATCAATAACAGAACACCAACATAATCATAGCACACATATACCCACCTGCATATACAATCAAAAAACTGTGCACCTATCTAAGATCGTAAAACACTTGCTTCCAACAATTGCCAAAAATCGTACATCGTCCGGCCACTCTTCTCCGCCTCCAAAAAAACGCACCTCGACCACACCCACACTCCACTCCTCTCACCGACGATACGTGCCGCTTGGTCCCTACGATATTTCTTCAAAAAAAACACTTAAAAACATCGATCGGTAAAGGAAAAACCTCCTACATTCCAATATAGGACCACACACAGGCGATCGGAGAGAGGACAACATAACAACATGTTACCGCTTGACAAATGCAAGACGGAAAGAAAAAAAAACACCTAGATTCTTCATGAGTCCGGCATCGCCCTACCGCCGCCGATCTATTCCACCCTCCACACCTCTCCTACAAACAAACCTCCCTCTAGGCAATCGATGCAAGTTAGAAAGAAGCAAAGAGATATTGGCAAAACACCGTGTACCCCGCCGTTAAAAATTACATCAATAACCCTCACAAAACACTTCAGCCCTCCCATGGCAAACCCTTGCCATACAAAATCGTCACCTATAGCTGTCTATGACAAAACTTCAAAATTCGTACAATCAGACCTTAAAAAAATTGACCCAACATTACAAATCAATTGAACCAACTGTCCCACAACAAACACATCATGTAACCGCCAAAAATCGAACACCGCACTTGGGTTCGATTCTGTTCCGATGAAAAGAGAATGAAAAAAAAATACACACATTACACACATATAGAATACATACAACACACGAAACCCAAACATTTAGGCGCAAAAAGAATAATTTTATCATCGGCGATAAACTCTTTTCAGCAACAAAATCAAATTGATAAAATATTTCAGTTTTTCACCAAATTTGACACAAGTTTATCGTTTACCACGAAAAGGGAATCGCGATTTGTGTTTTATCGATGATAAGTTTATCAGTTATCATTATCATCGAACCGGAATTGCACCCCTTGACACCAAACTTGAATGAATTACTTACATGCGAGTATTTTACAGTAAATTTATGCATTACCACGGGTGTTTTATATTATTTATCTCATTCATTTTAGAGAAGCAAAAAGCAAAATACATATAAGCGTATAAAAGAAATAACCATATGTACATATATGTACTAAAAACAAAATAAAATAACTAACATATGCTCTCCACCCCTGCCATTAACATCAAGTTATACCATTAATATTATAACAGTTTGCTAGTGGAGAATCGCAATTAACATTACATTGCCATATGTCTACCATCAAGTTATACCATTATGGTATAACTTGATGGTAGGCTTATGGTATACAAAATTATGACATTTCTTTATTTTCAAAATGGCGTCATTATGGTTTTACGTTAAACTTTGTGTTTTGCGTGATTTTTTAAACCCAATTTAAAAATAAAAAGCAAAAATTTATTAAAATTATTAAATTTCTATAAAAACAATCAGTATCTATTGAGTATATCGAGTTTATATACTCCATAAATACTCAGTCTCACGAGGCGCCATCTTTAATAATTTAGTCTTATGGTACGTTAATGGTAATGGTATGATTTATATCAGGTGGAGACGTAGGGTAAGAATTAACTGCAATAATACTCGTGACACTTATATAAAATTTTACTTTTTCCCTTTTCCTCCTTTGTTATACATATACTCAAAATAAATTTAATATTTTTCTGTGTATTTATAAAAGTTTTAATGAAGAGAACGGAAAAAATACGTCCGATCTCTTCAACGATCATCAATCAACCCCGGGAAAAACTCTAAGTTAAATAGGAGGAAATTCAATTTAAACAGATTGAAAGATACTGAAATCTTATTTTCAATGAAATCTTCAATCTTGATAGAAATAAAGCCACCATAATAGAACAACGATGGAACCAAACATAAAAAGGATACATCAAAACTGCCTCGTACTTACTCGGCTAACAGGAATACAATCGGAATCCTTGAATTAGTAATGATACTAATCAGAGGTAAAAATCATATACACAGATTCAGTGCGTCAAGTAAAGAAAATGGCAAGGGATAATCGAAAATAATATGCAAAGGACCATCTATAAGGAATGAGTTTGTCAAGTTTCAAGAATTGAGCGCACTGTTAAAAAAATGGAAATAATATGGCATCAATATCGAAACTAGGACCAACAATCTAACCAACGGATTGGAAAGTTAAAGATGTCTTAGAAAAACTAAAAAAAAAACCTAGACTAATCCTCATATTTCAAGGAGTGGAAGGGCTCCTATAGGTGGATCCTTAATTATTTATGAGGGAACATAATTTTACAATTGGTTTTTTATAAGTTTCTCGTGCTGTTCAAAAAGTCACCATTCGGACTAAGTTTTCTTTTCCGGGATGCCAATAAGCCAATAACCTGGGAGTACATTTCCTTCCTTAACAACCACAATGTCATTTTGCTTGAAATTACGCTGTTTATCTTGAACGTTACTGTAAGGATGTGAAATATTGTGTACACCAAGTCTTCTAAAAACCTTTTACTAGTTAGCAGTCGTTAGTATAAAAAATTGATTCTCCGGATACTTCAAACAACATAAGCGACGATCATCCCATTAAAAAATAGTCCAAAGTTAAGGTCTCATAATTGCCATCTTTTGCAGCACACATCGGAGCACTAGGTCTAGAATTTAACAGACATTATATTTAACATTAGAGTGTCCCGTACTCTTCAAACCTAATTACTGATTCTCCAATACTGCGTACTAGATGTCTTTTGATAGACTTGACACCATAGCTTCCCACATACCACCAAAGTGAGGCGATGTCGGAGTGAAAAAATGCAAGTCATTATGGTTTGCCGATAAAAATGCTCGTAAATCTTCCTCAGTGACTTTTGTGCTTTCTTGTTGTGATCACCAGCCGCCATGGTCTGATGAGATGACAATTAATTTTTAACTAAAATTCGTCATCAGATCGAAACTGAGCTTTGCTTCGCACACCACCGACATCTGAATAATTAAAGTTACGACTTTAATGTCCGGTTTTGATTTAACTTTGACTGGACCATCAAAGTCCAACCACAACTACTGAAAATGATTCAAATATCTGAAAATACTTTGTGTCATATAACGAACGTTTACTAAGCCCAATTTGTCTCCCAATTCGTCGCATATTTTGATCATCAATTATTGGCGTAAGAGCTTTCAATTTACTTTTATGCTGCAACATGGTGCCCTTGATAATTCAGCTTGCAACCTAGAGTTTGAAGACGATGATGTATGAGATTCGAGTTTCTAATATTTCATTTGATAGGCCCTGAATACTCTTTAGTCGTAAGCTGGGCCAGGAACTTCTACATTTTTTTAAGGTCGTCCGTCAAACCTCATAAAGTATTATTAATCAGTTTGTCTGATAAATTCTTGATATCACTTCTTGTTTTTCATCCTTATATGTATGTTCGTTGTAATGCAATTCGCAGTCACTATTTGCTTTATTTTCTGAAGTTCCGATATCTTCAACCTCTTAAAACCTTTGTATCATGTCATGGATGTCAAAATGGCAGCTGTGATAGGAATGTCCGGTGACACATATTTATACAAGACGAACTTTCCAGCTATCACATTACCAAAGCACGTGCTTTATGCGAAAAGATCTCAATCTAGATGATATTTTTCAGTGCGCAATAATTTTAAAAATACATCACTCCTAAGAAGTATATCAGCTGAACTTGGAATGTGGAAGTTCGGTTCTGCCTGTTTTAAAAGTTTGATTTTTTCGCATTCTACTAAATACAATGCAGTAGCTGGGATGTTGGATGCAATACTTTTTATGATGAATCCGTTCACAGTGATTATACTGAATGCTAGATAGATACCATTTCCAGTTGAACGCGATATTTGCGACACAACCGTTGATTTTTGACCGTTGACTAGCTGATCTCCGTATGATGATTTATTTAAACTAATATCTTGGGTTTTTCCCATGAATTTCTTAATTAGTGAGTTTACGACTGATATTTTCTTGTCGTTTCGAGCCTGTAATTGCTCCCAGGCTTCCTGATAGTTTAATTCAGTAATGGCGAGAATTTAAAAAAATATGGAATTTCACTATACTTTTCGTTGATTTCGAACTCGAATTTATAACGATAAACAGGAAAGTATTGTGGCAGCCGCTTCGTGAAATGGACAAAACAACTAAATAAATTTAACTCGCAAGAAATGTATCGGGCTGCTAGAAACCGGGTTTATCACAAATGCAAAGTAAGTGAAACATACTACAACACTCGAGAAGTAAGGCAAGAATACTCCTGTCATTACTGTGTTTGATCATATTGATAACGTGTTTGATCATATTGATAACACAAGTGGCATCCAATTGGGATTACCAGGTCAACGTAATGATCTGGATTAAGCAGATGATATTTACCTGATTACTCACAGGCCACAAAAACTACAACCGTTATTATATCCAGTTAACGAAATTGACCGCAAGATAAGTATCTGAAAACCATGTTAATAAAGTTCAACACGAATATAATCACACCGATGCACATCAACCAACTACAAAGTGAAGATGTAACAAATTCACGAAGCAATTAGATATTGAGACCGAAATAAAGAAGCGGAAATGGAGGTGCACTTCCAAGTGATATATCAAGCATATCAATGGACTAGAAAAAGAAAACTGATCCACTGAAAGTTGTATAATAAGGCTTCCTTGCTCATATCTTCCCCCAACTTCAAAAAATACAGTTAAGATTATGTTTTAGTATATAACTGCTTAGCCATAATGACAAGGTTCTGTTGTTAAAGCGTTTCTAGAATTCTTTGTGCTATTTCTATTGTGTAAAAGAGAAATCGTATGTCAATTGTAAACTTGGAATTGGACCGCAAGTTTTAATATTTGGTAACCAGGCTCGTTACGTTCTTTGTTTAACAGTTTTGAATTGCATCAACGATTATAGAAACATATTTTGACCTCCGAATCTCTTCAAGAATTTTATTTCCAAATTTTAATGAATTTATTTTGAAAGGTTGATTGTTAGTTTGAAGAGATGTTCTCAAATTCTTTAATTTTAAGAAACGCTTCAATTTGCATGATATCTTTTCTTTTAAGAAATGTGAGGCGTTTAGTTGGGTTAAAATTTAAAGCGACTTGAATAACTAAATTCGTATTAAATAAATTTGCATTTCTAAATTTTCCATGACCGTTTTGCATAAATGTGGCTGTAAATAGTTTGCAATTAGTCGATCCGGATTATTAGACCTTTTTTAGCTTTCTTATTATCCGGAGAATTATTCAGACTGTCCTGTATGAATGTTATACATTTATTATCTTTTTTATATAAATAGTTTGATACATTTCTCCTAGATTCATGTAAAGGATCGTGTAATGACCAACAAACTAATTTCGATGTGCAAAATAAATTAAACTTATTTAATCTCGGTACTAAAATGTAATTATTTTACTAACGCATCACAAGGCTGCTGTACTGATCAAATACGGACACCTATTAGATATCATTTTCCTACTATGTAGTAATAATGTCCTTCACTTGGCTGTTGTGATTGATAAATTTTACAAAAGAAAACCAACCGCATTGGTCAAAGAATTATAAATCGACGAAATTAGTTGCTAGGCAACTAACGAGGCTCTGGCGACCGAGACACGGCGGTATAACCGACTATCGAGAACTTAGTAAATGAAGTTCTCAAACCAGACCCACTACCAACTCGTACTGGTCAGGGTGGTAGATGCTCCATGACCAGTAAAATAAACAATGAGTACAACTAATTCTGATAATTGTACCCCAGGTGGTAAACCAGCTAAACAGCTGGCAAATCCACCCTCTAACGAGGCTGGCTCAACGGATTCTGGGGTGAGCCAATCATTGTTTAACAGCCCTATTAGGCCACTCAACCCATTTCGACAAAAACCCAGGGTGGGTAGATCACCACCACCATTAGCGAACACCTTGGAAAGGGATAACGCAGAACTGCGCAATAAGATTTACGAAATAGAAAAGTTAACGTTAAATCTAAACAAAGACCTCGAAAGCTTAAAGGGAGAAAACAAGGAGTTAAAAGTTGCTCTAAATGCAGTAATATCTGAGAAAGAAACCTCCAAGCTGCAGGAAAAACACGATACCAATGATCATATAAAGGTTATATATGAAATAGACGAAGAAGAGCTGAACAAAGAAACAGGATGGATTCTGAACCGTAACAAAAAAAAATAAGAAACGCAAGATGAGTAAATCACCACAAGTTTCACTCGAACTGAAACAATCAATTGAGCAGCTTCCAACCGGAAGTAGGGATGTACCACAGGAGGAAAAAGCTCAGGTTTCACCGGAACAGGAACGATCAAGTAAAGAACTCTCAACCGGAAGGAAGAATATACAACTGGAGAAAAACGTGCTACAGCCACCTCCAGTTATAATATCCAATTGCGATAATTATCAAAGTATTAGAAATATCATGACAACAATCGGATAGAATTTAAAGCTACAGCTCTAAATAGTGGTGATACTAAAATAAATGTCCCAGACAGTGATAGCTACAGAAAATTAACAGGAGCTCTTAATGAAAACAAAACAACTTGGTATTATTCATATGAAGATAAGCTGACAAGACTAACCAAAGTCATTGTTAAGAAACTACACGCTTCATGCAAACCAGAAGAGATAAAAGACTATCTTTTGAAAAAACAATATAAAATAAAAGAAGTTACACAGTTGCTAAAAAGAGGTGACAAAACACCGCTTTCATTATATATGCTATCTTTTGAAATAACAGAAGACATTAAAAATATTAATGCAATCAGCGAAATACTCCATATGAAAGTTTAAATAGAAGCAGTTAAAAAATCTAAATTGATTCCCCAATGCAAAAAATGCCACGTCTATGGACACACGCAAAACTTTTGTAATAAAGAGCCTAGATGCGTGAAGTGTATAGGAAAACACCGTATGGCTGAATGTATGAAACAAAAAGACACCCCACCAAAATGTGTCAACTGTGGAGAGGCACATCCAGCCAACTACAGAGGTTCCATTGTTATAAGAGAGCTGCAAAAAATTCGCAACAAAACAAGGGAAACTTTAGAAAGTGCCGGGCAGGAAATCAACTCAGCCTCAACAAGAATATCCACAAAGTCAAGGACACACGAAACATTAAGCAAATTATCAAGAACTAATCCAAATGTAACATTTGCTGATGCACTCACTATTGGAAGCTCGAAAAGGCAACATAGATCTGCTTCAGTTAATGATTCAAATAATAACCAAACAAATAAAATACTCACTTTACTCGAAAAAGGTCAAACAGCATCAGAGGAAGCCTCTCTTTGCTAATTAACATGGCCAATAATTTAAAAATTCTTGCATGGAACTGCAATGGTATATTGCAACGACAAAATGAAATACAACTATTTCTTGATTTGGGAATGTCAACGTACAACGAGACCCAGTTGCCAAAAATAGATTAAATAATTTAACACAACGATTACGCAGAGAAATACGGGAATTTAAAAATAAATCAATAAATTTATACCTACAATCTCTCACCTATGATAAAAATAGTCATTATTCATTGTGGAAAGCAACTAAATATTTGAAAACTGTGACTCAATAATATCCCTGGACCACATGCAAATCAAGCAAAATACCTTGGTATGAACCTTGATGCAAAGTTAAAGTGGAAAGTACATGTGAAAAAGAAAGCAGAAAAGCTTCAGTTAAAATATAGAAAAATGTACTGGTTAATTGGAAGAAACTCTCAGTTATCCATTCATAATAAACTTATGCTTTATAAACAAGTGCTCAAGCTGGTCTGGACTTATGGTATCCAACTATGGGGATGCACCAAAACCAGCAATCAACAGATAGTTCAACGATTCCAAAATAAAGTTCTTAGAGGGATTGTAAACGCTCCTTGGTACACTCGTAATAGTGACCTTCATAGAGATCTCGGAATAGACACAGTCGCAAGTGAAATCAAGAAATGTGCTCAAAAACACCAGGAGAGGCTCCATCATCACTCTAATATTGAAGCTGTAAGACTACTTCATCAAGAAGGTATTATAAGAAGACTCAAAAGACTAAAACCTTTTGAGTTACCTGAGTAGTGCGCATAATTCAAAACCAACCAAAATAACACTGTATGGAAAGAATACATAGATGTGGCTTTATTATTATATTATTAGAATCAAACGCTGTTAGTCAAAAATGACTATTTACTTTGTAAAAAATCTTTTTAAAATAAAAAATAAAATGTTATAAAAAAAAATAAAAAATAAATCGACGAAATTGATACAGATGCTAGCGAGGAAGAAAGCGACAAAAAAAGTAATCCTACATTAAAATACGATGATGCAAAATTAACTATAACTGCAGAATGTGAGCGCAAACCTTGTGAGCGCTTCAGGCACAAAAACCTGGATTATCTATCATGTTTCGCGAGCTCCATTAACTAAAATAGCCTAACTAGCTGAATTGTTGAAGATTCGATTTTTAAACCAAAATCCCCACTAAACAATGCCACCTTGTGTATGCACAATGTTTCTGCACAATCTTTTGTGGATTTTCAAAAAAGCGACAATTTTGACGAATAACGAAGCGATTCGATGAAAATGAGCCTCACTACTGTGTAGTTGCCAAATCCTCGTTATTTTTTAAATATTGCTCAACAATTAAATCTCGCTTGAATATTAAGATGTCGTTCATTATATTATTCTGATAAATTGTAAAACTAAAATAGTTAAAAAAAAATCACTCAGGTCATATCTGAAGAAAGCAAGTTCTTGGTTGTCAGTAATTTCCTCAAATGTTCCAGGATTGAGTGTATAAGAACATTTTATTTACGTAATACTTTTTTTAGAACCATCCATTTCTACCCTTTTTGTGACTCTGCAGTTCATATAATAATTTGTCCCAGTAATGATTTAGTTGGTGTCATAAATTTTAATTACAGTACTTCCAAAGTATCATTAATATAGTAGGAACTATAATCACAAAATGTCTTAGTGGATTTAGTATAAGCTTCTGCAAATTTCATAAAATTCTGATCGTAAATTAAGACATAACGGAGTTGGTTTAAATATCACAGATAAAGTGAAATTCTTGGGTTATATTGTGGATAGCAAACTAAGCTGGAAACCTAATAAATATTTTGGAAACTTTACCCTTTGCAAGCTACGATAGCGCTATACTCTTGTAAGAATGCCATTCGGAAATGATAGAGACTAAATCTTCGCATCGTACATTGGCTGTACGCCTCTGTAGTTAGACCTGTTGTACTGTACGGAGTTACTGTTTGCTAGCCATCTCTAAATACAGTGGCAAACCAAAAGCTGTTGATGAAGGTTCAACTCAGGCACTAGATATTCTCCTTCATGTAATCCCTCTTGATATCTTAGCTAAACAAATAGCTGCGTGTACAGCTATTAGGCTTAAATCAATTTCAAATTATTCCTTTCAAAGAGAACTGAGCAAATGAAGCAGTTCTGAATCCTGGTAATATTAACTTCTTTGAGGATGGAACGAGAATTGATGGCAGGGTCGGTTTTGGAGTATCCTACAAGGAACTAACTTTAAACCTCTCTTTTGCCTCCCGGATCACTGTTGTGTCTTTCAGGCGGAGCTCACCTCAATTAAAGAATCCATAGACTGGAGGCTTTGTCAGGTCGAAAGTAGCCCAAAATTGTCTTTCATCTCTTAACAAGATGGCAGAATAGTTTAACATTCAGCTTACATGGGTTCCAGGGCAGTTCAATAAAGACTTAATCAGGTCTAACCAACTAATATACATGTAACGGCTCAATATTAGCATAATTACAGGTGTCATTACTGGACGAAAAATAGGATACTATACTACATCTGCTCTGCACCTGTCCAGCCTGCCCCGGACCTCAATAGGATGAGTGTTAGGGATATCAACTGTTTCGTTAGAAGTTCTAATTGGTTCCAGGAGGTGATGAGTGGAGAACAAAATTGTTATGGTAAGGCTACGGAACGAATGTGTCTATGCCACGTCCTTTAGGACGGCCACCTTAACCTAACCTAATCTAACCTATGTTGCAAGAAGGTCTTAGTCATTATAAAATCATGTGAAATTGAGAAGTACTTCATTCTGCCACTATTATTGGACGTGAGATCGTGGTGGGAGTACACAGCTATGTTTACAAAACAGTTATCGATTACTATTAGAAAAATTGTATAGATACTCGTATCACACGTGCCTTTCAGTGACTTCAGGTTACGAACGAACTTATCCAAATTCTTGTATTTTGAAATTTAAACGGAAGTCGTAGTTTTCCATTTTTGTTGATTTTTTTTTAAATGAATTCAAAAGGTGTAATTACATATTTGGCCACTAGGCTTTAAAAAGAACCATGTCGGAAAAATTATAGCTTTGTGACGCGTTAAAAATATTTTGTGTGGCATCTTTATTTGGTACCTTAATGTAATCTGACTCAAGGTCAATTCTTTTGGGAAATTATTTTTTTAATGTTTTGTTACATCGCAGTAGTATTATTATTTAATGACCTTTGAAAATTTATATATTTGGTAGAATCGCAGAATTACATAAAATATTAAATACAATTGAAGTGGCGTCTTCGGAATTTCTAATTTATTTGTAATTAACCGTCTTTTAAACGCTACGTTTTTGTAGACACTTGATTTCACAGAAGCGTTTTGGTATAAATTCTTTTCAAATGACTTTTATATTTAGATTGTACCCAATTGAAAGATCGATCATTTTCTGGGTATTATATTTTAATTGCATCTCTGAAAGGGTTCAAAGTTTCAAACATAACGTGTTGGTTTTTATTACTATTTTATCTGAGACCGAAACAGAACCTGTATAGCTTAAGTCACCTTAGAATGGAACTATAGAAATGGCTCGACACGTGAATTATTCACTCCAACAGAAAAGTATAGGTATGTTCGTCGTCATCAACGATCGTTATAAAATGATGGAAAAACATTTATTGATATTTAAAACCGAGTCATCCATTACGGTTTGCTATTACGTCTATCTATAGTTTAAGAAACGCAAGACTAATATAATAAATATAAAAATAACATAACTAAATAATTATTTCAACTAATTTCTAATTATAAACTATATATAGATATATTTACCCTAAAAATAATATTTCACAAAAAAAAAAAAAAAAAAATTACGTAAACTGTTTGCGGGAATTTCTATCCAGTTCAAAGAAAATAATTATAATACGAGGACAGGAAACCTTCGATTTACGCAACACACAATTTTTAGTTATAAATGAACTAATACAGAAAACATAAAGGCCAATATGTATACGGGGATTCACACATTTATTTATATCTAGAAATTTTCTTTTGTTTTGAATAGGTCAAGTTGATTTGTTTAAATAGTTTTGGTTGACAAAATGCAATTTGTTCAAATGTTTAATCAAAATGACAATGTTTGTTTGCTAATTCAAATAACTATACTGTGTTTGCTAATTCAAATAACTAAAACTATTTAAGTGCCATGCATTATTCCCAAATATAGAATTCCTTAATTTTTTTATTGTTTTTTCCGGCTCGATGGACCAATGTTTTATACCAAGCTTCGGTACCACTAACAAATTAAACTTTGGTATAAAAAGGTTGCAATAACTAATAGAGGTTGATCGATAATCCAATTGTTATTGTTATATAATAAAATACTTCGGTTCTTGCTTGCACAATGTTTCTATAATTTTATTATAATTTTATTTGCATTCACTTCGATACAATGTTTTGTACCACTTTAATACTTTATTTTAACTTTATATACAATTTATTCTAATTTTAATAACTTTTAATAATTCGGTGTTGTCAGTTTGATGGTTGTGATAAGAGAGATCTAAATTTATTCTAGCAAAAAAATGTTTGACAAGTTATAGTACAAAACTAAGTGTTTATACCCAATCTACAAATAATTATTTACAATTTAACTATTAAAACTTGCAATACATGGCCACAGTACAATTTATAGGATAAAATTATAATACAAATTAAGCCATAAATGATCAATTACAATTTGATTCTTAAAGCTTAAAATAGATGGCCGATTTTAATTATAATTATAAAATGGCATAATTATGATTTTAAATTACGTCTTTAACATACCGACCGCTTTGAATTAGTTGATTCAATTAATTGGAAGTAGGCATAACTTATGAATTGGTCGTTTCATAATTCCGGTTGATGTTTTTAATATTACAACTCTGACATGGTTATCTGGCCCTGGATGCAGCTCGATTATTTTTCCCACTAACTACGTTGGTGAGGATAAGTTATTGCCTTTGATTAAGACAATATCGCCAATTTTAGCACTGTTTTCCTCTTTGTGCCATTTGCTTCTTCGTTGCAGAGTGGTTAAATATTCAAGATGCCATCTTCGCCATATGTGCTGGTTCATTTGTTGTATTAATTGGTATCTGGATAAATTTGATATTTTTATATCCACTAGGTCGTAATCAGGCAACTGTGTGGACGGTCTCCCAATTTAATAAATGTGACAGTGTAAGATATTCGAATTCATCTTCTGCTAATACACAAAGGGGCCTTGAATCGAGCAAGGCCTCGATCTCAACGATGAGCGTTGTAAGTTCCTCTACTGTTAAAATATGTCCATTTGTGACTCGTTTTAAATGATATTTGACACTTTTTACTGCTGCCTCCCACAATCCGCCGATCTAATATTTTTGTCGAATCGTAGCCATTATTAGTGTTGGTCCAGCGTGTATATGCCGCAAGTGGAGTTCTCGAACAATTGATTGAGAGTTAGTTCGTCGTTTGCCGTTATTATTATTGGGTGTTTTACGTCATAGGTGATAGATGCATTTCTAATTTTTCCGCTAACTCTAAGCAGTCCCGATTCAGCAAGAAAAGGTTTGAAATATTTAATTCGACTTGATATAGGCACTTCTTTGTTAGATTTAACTGCCTGGATTTCTGTTTAGAAGTACTTGAATTGTGCACACCTGATAATGATATGCTGTGCCTTTAGAGTTTCTGCTACGCTGAGGTACGGTGAGACAATATTTTTAGGAGTTCGGTTTGTCTTTAATTATATAAATCGATTTACGTAGGCCACCACTCGTACTAATTTATTGAAGCTGGATATATTTTTAGCTAATTCGTCGATTATGTTTGAAGTTATGATTTGTAACCAACTCGGCCATTCCACCACAATTCGAAATGCTGCAATTTTTCTGGTTCGAGACCCCGGGAAGCGCAATCAGCTGGATTGTCTCGGGATTCTACATGCCTAAATTGTGATCTTCTAAAATGAGTAAGAATCTCACTAGTCCTATTACCGACAAATGTGTTCCACTTACTTGGGCGTGAATTTAGCAAGTCCAACACTATTGTTGAGTCGGTCCATGCATTTATTTTAAAGAATTGGCTTTTCAGTGCTACATTAACACTTGATAATAACTTGGTTAATAACACGGCGCCAGAAAGTTCCAGGCGTGGAATTGAAAGTCTTTTAATTGGCGCCACTTTTGTTTTCGCTGATAGTAATTTAATGACGGTTTTATTTTTTTTCCGTATACAACTGCGGAATAGGCTTCTTTAGAGGCATCGCAGAATCCGTGAAGTACGATTTTACTTTCACATATGGTGTTTAAATATCTTAATATTCGTTTATTTTCCGCATGGATTAGATTGTTACTCAATCGTATCCAGTCGTTTAACAAATTTGTTGGTAGTTGATCATCCTAGCTTAGATTTTCAGCCCACAACGACTGTATGAAGATTTTTATGGCTATTGCTGTAAGCGCGATCCATCCTAGTGGATCGAATAAGCGGCTAGCTTAAGATAGGATGCCTCTTTTGGTCGTGCTTAGCTGATTGTTCAAACTGACTTTGAATTGAAAACAATCAGTTACAGGATCCCAATGAAGTCCTAATATCTTGGTATAATTACTCGTGTAATCTTTGACTTGTAAAATGCTTGGTCTATTAATTGGTTGGATTATATCACTGAGTGTTGTTTCGTTAGATAACCATTTTGGGAGGTGAAACTTGGGCTTCGATATAATATTTTTGACTTCAGTTTCTAGTTGTTCGGCTTCATATAGAGTGTCGGCTCCGGTCATTAAATCGTCCACATACATGTCTGTCTTGATACATTCAGCTACTTGAGGAAATTTGTCAGTATAGGTGTTTGCTGCTTCCTTATGATTGCCCTTGTAGCTAAGAAACTTGCACTAGCTGCGCCGTAGGTAACCGTTTGCAGTTCGTATGTTTGAAATGGTTTGGTCGAATCATCTCGCCATATTATCCTCTGATATCTGGTGTCATTGCCTGCTATACGGACATTTTTTCAATGTCCGCCGTAACCACAACTTAGAATTTCCTAAAACGAGACAATATTTGGTATAAACTAGATTTGGCCAGTTTAGCATTGCTTTGTTTTAACTTTAATTTTTGCGCACATTTTTCGGAGATAAACAAACCCTGGGACCCTGAATCCAATAAAATTCGGCATAGTTGGTACTGCAATTGTTCACATCTGCCACCTTTACTAACGCAGTGGGTAGTAAGGCACTTCCGAAATGATTGGTTGTGGTAATGCAAACCTGATGATTAGAGTTGGCTTGGTTTTCTTTTGGAGATAGCTATTATGCCATGGTGCGTTTACAATAGTACGCAAAACTTTATTCTGGAATCTTTGCATTATATCGATGTTGCTATGTTTGGAGCAGCCCCAGAGCAGTATTCCGTAGGTCCACACAGGTTTCAAGATTTACTTATAAAGCAATAGTTTGTTACTAGTAGACATTTGGGAGTGTTTGCCTATTAGCCAATCTATTTTATGGAGTTTTAAACGTAGTTCTTGATTTTTCTCCTTAATATGGGCTTTTTATTGTAATTTAGCGTCTAGTGTCATACCTAAGTACTTGGCTGTAGTGGAATTTGTTTCATATTTATAAATACTGGCTTATGATCTACTGTTTTGTAAGTAAAGTCTACATGGACAGATTTACTTTTAGTTAATTGCATTCGCCATTTTATAGTCCAGCGATAATCTTTGCTTGTAGATTAAGTGTAGCATATTCAATATTATTTGCTACTGCCATGATAGTGGGGCCATCAGCAAATGTGGCAAGTATGTTTCCTTTTTTAATTGGTTTTGGTATATCATTAAATAAGTACAAAAGCGTCCCAAAACACTCCCTGGAGTGGAACTCCAGCCATTATTGTTTTTAATTTAGAATATGCCACACTTTATCAAAAGCTTGTGCGACATCAAGGAATACTGTAGAGCAGACCTGCTTTTTTCGAGTGCTTTTTCAATAACAGTAGTAATCCTATGCACCTGGTCGATAGTGGAGTGCTTAATTCTGAATCCAAATTGGTGATTCGGAACACAGCCTTTTTCTTCAACTAATTTGTAATTTTGAAATACTTTAGAAATTACTGTCAATAGTGATATTGGTCTGTAAGATGTTGCTATACTTGTGGTGGTTTTCCAGGTTTGATAATCATTATGACTTCAACCACTTTCCATAATTTGCGTACGTATTTAAGTTTAAATGCTGCATTTATTAATTTAGTGAGCTTAATAATTGCAGTTTTTGAGAGTTACTTAAGCATTTCTCCTGTTATTAAGTCAAAACGGGCAATTTTTTCTTTTAAATTGTTTTTTTTTTTTTAATTTAATTGTTTACTACTGTTTTATCCTGGGGAGTTCTGGTCTGATGCCATTTATTGGTTAGGTTAGATAAGAGTGGCTGCTAACGCACATTTAGACCGGTGACGGTCCATTGTGATACCAAAGGATCCTACTCCCCTTTCACCTTCATTGGAACCATCCAGAGCTATTTATGTAGCGTAAGAGATCTCGCACATTGTAGTTCTCGAGATCCATAAAGCCATCGAAACAATACTTGCCTAGATGTTTGTACCTCCTGCAAGCTAGCGCCGGGCATGAGCAGAAGATGTGGCTTACAGTCTTTTCTCCTCCTCATCCATACAGCTTCCACAGAAGTCATTTGCCAATGACACAAGCCTCCCCTTTCCGGTATCAATTGGAGAGTTGTACCTTTCCTTGCCAGTTCGTCAGCCCTACAGTTCCCTAGAATGTCCGAGTGACTGGGGACCTAGACTATTTAGATATTGAGATGCTCACTCATCTCGTTAAGAGATGAGCGGCATTTCAATGCCACCGCGGACGTCAGGAAAACAGATCCCAGCGACTTGATTGCCGCCTGACTGTCCACATATATTGTTATATCCTTTGAGGATATGACATTATGCATCAACCAAGTTGCAATTATGCAATCGCTACCACCTCTGCTTGGTACATACTGCAGTGATTAGGAAGACGAACGGATATATTCACATTTAATATGTCACAATAGACTCCAGCTCCGACTTTGCCGTCTAGTTTGGAGCCGTCAGTGTAGAATTTTATACTGCCGATTTATAGGGTCTGAAGCCGTTTAGTGCCCATAGTATCCGGTTTTTACACACGATTTCCTCTGCGGACCCCGACGATAATTTTTCCATATTTCTACTAAGCTCCGTCGACACATCCACACTACCTGGGAAATGGGTTTAAATCACAAACCCATTTCCCAGGTAGTGTGGGCTAGGGGCTTCGGGGCATTGGTCGGTAAGAGTCGTACTAACACTTCCCGTATTTGTTCCAGTTAGTCCTTCTAGGATTCCTGAAGGCTTTCCGGGTAACAGGGTGAATGCCAATATTAAACGCCACATACCGATGGTCCGAAAAGGAGAGTTTTTTTGCCACCCTCCATTCTTTGACCACATGTATAATGGAGTATGGTGAAAAGGTAACATCCAGTACCTCCTGCCTGTTACTGATAATAAAAGTGGACTCTTGCCCCACATTACACACTACAAGGTTAGTCCCCAATAAGTAATCAAATAAGTACTCACCCCTATCATTGATGTCGGTGTTTCTCCAGATTGTATGATGCGCATTTGCATCACAACCCAGTATTACTCCGATCTTTTCCCGTTCCGCTTCGAGTATCAGTTCCCCCAAGTTATCCGGCGGAACCTCCTCTCGATCCATGTAGGCTGAAACCAGCCAAAATACGCAGCCTCCCGTCTCCAGGCCAACTGTCGTTACGTCACCACTACTATATTGTGGAAAAAGAAAAATATTCAAGTTATTTTTAGCAAGAATGCAAGATCTGATCTTATCGGACCTAGAAGATTATAAAATTATATACCCTTTTAAACCGAGGCCACAGATCTGGTTTTTTCTAATCTAGGGTTCTTGGACTAGAATTATGTCCTCATCTGATTTGGTCAGTCTGAGGATCCCGGCTGCCGAAGCAGCCTTAGAATGGTGAAGATTAATCTGAACCGTGCTAAGCATAAACAGATTAATTTACTTTCCTTCCGCTGTTATATATACCTTCCGCTGTTGCGGCAGGGTTTTCTGTTTCGGTACTTGAACCTTCGTCTCTTAGTTCCTCATCCATTGGTAGGTCTTCCACAATCTCTTCGACCTCATCCTGTTTAAATACCTTTAGGGTAATCGACCCAAAGCCTTCAGCGCTGTACGTTTTATTAATATAGATAGATCAGTTATTTTTGAGGATAATTTTTCTTTATAGATTTATCTTTAACTATAGGGGTGCTTTCCCATACTGATTGCTTGATGTCCTTAACAAATTGCTTTACTTCAGCATCTAGTTCATCTATAAGTTGCATAAGTTGTATTTTGTTATATAAACAAACTATAAAATAGTCCCAATCTGTGTGCTTATTATACCAAGACATACTGTTTTTTCTTTTTCTAAGATCTTTTCACTAAATATTAAAATGATAGAGGTAAGTGATCTGAGTTCATTTCGAGGCATTCTTCCACTGAAATGTAATGCTTTGAAATATTCCTCCGTTACAAAAAAGACGATTAAATCTGGTATTTTGGTTGGGTCTGATGGCCAGTACGTTGGTTTACCTGTTGATAATGCTTCACAGTTGCTTTCTTTTATTGCCTTCAAAAGTTCTTTTCCTTTGGTCGTTGTTAGTCGGGACCCCCAATAAATATTCTTAGCATTAAAATCGCCGCTTGCGATAAACCTATTTCCCATATAGTTATAGAATTCTTTGTATTGATTTTTCTTAAGAGAATGTCTTGGCGGGCAATACAAGCCTGTAACTACCACTGTAAGAGCTGAATGATGCTAAATTCAAAAAATTAATACCGCTTCCATTTTAAATAATTTTATAAAAAATATTCAGCTATATATAAAACCGCACTGATTATTCTTTAAAACAGAATTTTCATTAATCGATATCCTACGTTAAACGTGGGAAGCCCGTATACCAAAATAAATTGAATCAATACAAAGCTTTAAAAATACTATGCGGTCTATTTATGTAAACTATGTACAAGACAAATGTCACTATCACTAAATTCGTTTTCTTGCATGAATCCAACTATAGCTAATTATTTATTCTACACAGTTTGCTTCATCTATATTTGCATATTATTGTGTGTTGATATCGTAAAACCGATAGTTCCGGAAGTAACCTTGATTATTTAAATATTTTCTGCTGTTTATGTTAAATTTGTTTCGAATGTTTATTTTAACTTTTTTTTTGTTTATTTTATCTAAGTGAATTAGTTTGGCTTCTTTTATAATTCCAAATACGCATATTAAGGCTAGCGAAGTAGGGGGGTAAATACATGTCTCGTTTAATCGCAAAATTCAAACATGCGAGTCTTTACTGGTTGTGCGGCGTTTTCTGCGCTTAAAGATATTCTAAAATTAAGTAATTCTAGGTAGTGTTGCTAGATTTTTAGATTTTGCATAAAAGAAAATATAACAATTTTATGATAAGCTAACCATTACATACATTTTCTTGATTTTGGACATTTTTAATTTGTGGCATAATTTACATAGTTTTAAAAGCTCCATCATGCATTTCAAGCTTCAACTGTGAAGTTCTGATAAATGAATATGAGAAAGCACAATTTCAGAATCTTGTTAGCAGTAGTATTATGGAAACCAACCCCCGTTCTGATGATGTGAACGCTCTACGGGAGGAATTGCAAACTTCGGTTTTTCGATTGCGACTCTATGAATGGTTAAAATAAAACCTAAAAATGATTGTTTTGATGAGGACTGTCGTCTTGCAATGAACGCAGTTCCCGTAACTTATTTAAAGGAGCCACCAGACTGAACCATACCTTCAAACCTAAGTCTATCGCCATTCGTGACCAGGATGGAAACATCCGTGTTAAAATCGATGCAGTGGTCGATACATAGAGCATTTCTCTGATTTACTGTATGTTAAACAAGTGTCAAATGCTGTATTTAAAAGTTGTCAAATAGAGACTGCAAAAATGCGCATAGAGGACCTATCCTACGAAAATCTACACTGGCCATGCAAAGACTAAAACGAAAACGGTTTCTCTGGGGTTGATTGTATCAATTCTGAGCTCTTGATATTCAGAACTATATTTCCGATCTTATTTGGTTCGTATTGGCAAAGTGAAGTTATGCCTGATGAATGGAAAGTGGCTGCATAGTGCCTTATCCTTAAAAAAGGAGATCGCTCAAAATGCGGAAACTACCTCGCGATAGCTCTTCTTTGCGCAGCATACAAATTACTGTTTTACATAATATTGAAGAGCATCACTTCGCTGGTGAAAGAAATTGTAGGTGACTACTAAGGGGGGTTTTGTCCGAATTGGTCAGTCATTGCTGTTCTGGTGTCACTGGTGTACGTTAGGTGTTCTTGGATCGATCCTATAAGATCATAATTTGAACATCAGTTCAATTCCTTCTCGATTCTGCTTCTTAAACTGAAAGCTGAAAGGTATCGTATATGGTTTATGAAAAATCGACGTTACATTTTCAATCAACGGTATGTGTACTAAAAAAATCCTTAATTGGTGTTCTTAAATCACCATCAAAGACTAACCCAAAATCCGTTTAAACCTTCCAAAGTTCCTTACTCCGAAATTCCTGACACATATAAATATTTTTAACTTTAAACCAATCACGTCACTCAGAATAGAATAAATCTAATCAATCACAACCACATAAAGGAATCATTTTCTTGGGTGTCTTTACAACTATTAGTTCTACCTGTTTATATTCATCTTCTAATTTCATTTTCGCTTTTACATGAATTTTCCCTAAAATTTCTATAGCATCACCGGTTAACACTGACAGCGGAATATTGATTTCTTCTAACTTAATTTGAAAACAAATATTTGTATACTAGTCAATCGTACAAAGGCTCACACATGCTCCCGTGTCAATCTCCATCTTAACTAATTTATTTTCTACAATAATCTCTTAAAATTGAGCATTCAAATATTTCCTTTTTGTTTGTGCAAAATTCACCGAATTTAAATTAATGGAATATGAATCAAGGCACTTTTTACTTTCTTAAAACTTATGATCTTTAACCTTAATTGCTACCACTTTATCATATACAGTAACATTATTAGAACTATTACTTTCAATATCATGCAATGGCAATTGTCCAAAGTCAAAATTTTCTAACTCGATTTTACTAATATCTTCTTTTTCATAACGTGACTACACATAGTATTACCATGGTATGTTAGTTCATTGACATGCTAGATGTCGCTACTGGTAATGTTTTAAAATAATTAAAATATTGTTATATGTATAATCGCCTAAATGTCATACATTTATACTAAATTTTGACAATAGTCTATCGACCCAACATCTGGAACATCAATGGGTAAACTGTTTTTGTCTTTTGATGGTGTGTTTATACATAGTATAAATACACATAGTACTACCATCATAAGAAAAAAAAACAGTTTATCCATTGAAGTTCCAGATGTCGGGTCGATAAAATATCGTCAAAATTTAGGAAAAATATATGACATTAAGGCGATTATACATATATAAAAATATTTTGATTATTTTAAAATGATACCAGTAGCGACATCTAACACGTCAATGGGCTAACATACCATGGTAGTACTATGTATATTTATACTATGGTTTCTATTATGCTTGAACCTTTGTTTCTTTGGATAATTCTCACTACTTACATTACTAAACCTATTATTACTTTTATAATTATTGTACCTTTTATGACCAACGTTGAATAATAATGAGGTTCCTTGTAGTTGTGAGGGGTACTCAAATGCCATATGACTAAATGACATTTAATATTCTAGATTTCTACTTTCACTTCGTTGCCTTGACTTATCACGATGACGCTAACCATAAAAGAATTGGGGTCTTGACGAATTGTGATTTAGAGACTGATTTCCATTACTTCGATAATTATTCCAGCCTTCATTTGATGCATTATTACCAGACAATTAATTCACGTCGTTTTGATAATTATTTTGCCTATAATTTGATACATTGTAATTAGACCGTTGATTTTCATTATTTCGATAATTGTTTTGGCTTCCATGATATATTTTATTCACCACTTCTTGATTATCTACTAAAACTGCAATGTTCATTTCTATACCTTTTTGCAATTAATTCAGAAGCCGCAGCTTTCTGTAACATTTTTTTCCCCTTTATCTCTAATTTAGGAGCATAGGGCGTCCACTATTCTGAACCATCTTACTCTATTTGGAGCTATTGCTTTAATTTCCTAGGAAAATCATGGGAAAATCATTTTCCCATGATTTTCCTAGGTGTTTTGCCTCTGCTAGCATCGATTTCTTCCATGTCATTGCTGGCCTTCCCACCTTTCTTTTTCCTTGTGGATTCCAGTCTAATGACATCCTCGTTATATCACTTGATGCATTCCTCAGAGTGTGGCCAATCCATCTCCATTTTCGTCGGTTTATTTCGGTCTCAATGTCTGACTGGCATGTTGTTCTGTGCAGATTGATGTTATTAATCGTGTTAGGCCAGAAGCACTTAAGTATTCGTCGAAAGCATTTGATTACGAACACCTGTAGCTTCTGTATGATTTTTTCTGTATGTTTCCATGTCTCACACCCATACTGTAGTACCGATTTCACACATGAGTTGAACATTCGTATCTTGGTCTTACCCGACAAGACAGTAGTATTCCAGACTTTGTGTATCGTATTGAATGTATATCTGGCTTTATTTATACGTTTGTGTATGTCTTCTTCTGTTCCACCTGTTTTCGTTACTGTGCAACCAAGGTATACGAATTCAGTTACATCTTCAATTTGTATATTGTTGATGTGCATCGGTATGGTTATATTTGTGTTGAGTTTCATCGCCTTGGTTTTCTTGATATTAATTTTGAGACCAACTTCATTAGCTAGATCTGATAGCTGTTGCACTTTCTGCTGCATGTCGGAGTGTTTGTGTGTGAGCAAGCATATGTCGTCTGCATAGACCAAACCATTGAGTTTACCAGTTAACCCCCCATTGAATGCCATTAGAGGACTTGTTATCTAGTTTCCGCATTACAATGTCTAATACGATTAGGAACAGCATTGGTGAGAGTACGCAACCTTGCCTTACTCCTCGAGTGTTGTAGTATGTTTCACTTTGTTTGCCTTTGTATTGAATTCGTTTCCCAGCATCCCGATACATTTCTTGTATGAGTTCAATTAATTACTTTGGGATGCCCATTTCACAAAGTGTCTGCCATATTGCGTTCCTGTTTATCGTATCGAATGCGCGTTCGAAATCGACGAAGAGCATATACAATGGTGAATTCCATTCATTGGGTTGGTCAGTGATGATACGGATTGTGTTGATGTCATCAGAGCAACTTCTTCCTAGTCTAAATCCAGCTTGTTCGTTTCTTAATTCTGCATTGATAGTAGGTGAGATTCTGTCAGGGATGATCATTGCGAGTAACTTTATTGTTGTGTTGAGGAAGGAGATACCTCGCCAGTTCCTACATTCTCTTAGGTAACCTTTCTTGGGTATCGTAATTATCAAGCCTTCTTTCCATTTCAGTGGAATTCTCCCAGAATTCCAGATTTCTTGGATTATTGGTGTTAATATGCTTGCAGTTGTAGATGAATCTCCTTTGAATATTTCGGCGGTTATATTGTCTGTTCCAGCGGCCTTATTGTTCTTCAGTCTATCAATGACATCTTTAACTTCTCGTTCCGTTGGTGGATGGGTGTTGCTATTTTCGTTATTGATGTCAATTGATGACTGGAGATTTTCGGGGTCGGCAACGACGTCTTCTTCGAAATATTCCTTCCATCTCTTCAACTGCGCTTCATCTGTTGTTAGTACTTGACCTTTAGCGTCCCTTATAGGTGGTATATTTGTAACTTTACCAGTGACCTTTCTTACACACTGGTGTAGTGCTCGCATATTTTGGATTGCTGCTGCCTCTTCAGCACCTTTGAGAATGCTTTCTGTATATTTTCTTCGATCATTCCTTGCCATCTTTTTTACTTGACGTGCTGTTTCCTCATATCTACGTTTCACTTCTTCCATGTTATGTTGGCACATTTGCAACTTAAATTGACGGCGTTCCTTAACTTTCTGTCATGTATCATCACTGATCCAAGGTTTCCGATTGTATTCTCTGTAGCCGAGTACATCCGTGGCAGTCTTGATGTAGGCTTCTTCTGCTTGGTTCCATCTTTCTTCTATACGGGTGGCTTCAGACTGGAGATTGAGTTGGAGTGTTTCATTGAAAGTGTTTCTTATTTCTGTGTCTCTCGATCTATTTGTGTTAAATTTCCTCCTATTTGTCTTCGAATGTTTCACAGCTGCTGGCTTGATCTTGAATTGTGCTATCACCAGTTGATGATCGCTGTGTACATCTGCGCCCCTCATTGTTCTCACATCTTGTAGTGATATGAGGAATTTCTTATTGATCATTACGTGATCTATCTGATTTTTAGTTCTGCCATCCGATGACGTCCATGTGTATTTATGTATATTTTTGTGTGGAAACCTATTGCCGCCTATGAACAATTGATTTGTGCTACAGAAGTCGAAAAGTCTTTCTCCATTGTTATTTCTCACAGAGTCCAATGCATTTCTTCCCATAAACGTGGTTAGGTTGATGTTGTCTATACCAATTTTTGCATTGAAATCCCTCCTTGTATTATTTTGACGTCATTTCTGTGCGTTCTTGCTATTGTGGCTTGTAACTGCTCGTTGAACTCATCTTTTGTTGTATCTTCTGCATCTTCTGTTGGGGCATAGCAGTAAATGATAGTTGTGTTTCTTATTTTTGAATGGAACCTTGCCACTATAATTCTACTGTTAACTTGCGCTGCTCATTTGTGTCGTCTCTACCAGAGAATATCATATAATTTCCATTGCTCGTGTTTATTTCTCCACTATTTTTCCATCTGACTTCACTGAGGCCGAGAATCTCGATGTTATAACGTTTCATTTCTCTCTCTACTTGTGCTAGCCTTGATGTTTCTGTAAGAGTTCTGATGTTCCAGTTTCCGATTCGTGTCCGTGTACGATAGCTAAAGGTCGATATTTGTGTTGGTGTCCGGTTTGTGTTGTTATTTGTAATAGTTTTCGTTTCTGTAATCATTTTGGTTTCAGATTAATGAATGATTGGGCCATTGAATCCTAGCCAGTTTCCAGGGCAGCTGGATAAGGTATACTGGCATACCGGGGGGGAGGTTCTCATTCTTCTTCATGTTTTGCACTTTTTCTTCTTAGATGTTCCCAAGCGGTCAACCAAATATGTACTAACCTCGCATATGGTTGCTTGAATCATGAATGGTGGGACGTCTCTTCTACCACCAAATCAAGTATTTAATGAAAATTCCGGATCTCGTTCATGAAATCAACGGACAGCGAGTACGCTGGCTCGATCACATTCTACGAGCCGATCCTAAGCGGATGGTTCAGTGATCTTCCAGAGGAGCGCCGTCGTTTGGCAAGCGCCGTCGTTTGGCAAGCGTCGGTGACGATCGCTCCTCGGAGGTAGAAACCGACTTGTCTTCTTCAGGTTGCCTAGAACAATACAAAAAACAAGCTCGAGATCGAATCCGTAGCAGCGAGACTGTTGAATCGGTGCGGGCCAGTAATATCCTGTAAAAACCGTTTTATATTTTTTATCCGCGAAATGAATGAAGTAATCATCTGATGTACTTGCAGAATGAATTGTTTCTAATTCGTCAAAAGGATTTATTGGAGCATCCTCAGATTCATGTAAAGTTTTATCTGCCAGGTCGTTTGTATTTATTTCTCACAATCTGCTCGCAGTTGGTATTCTATTTACTTCATCTGCCACTACGTTTGATTTTCCTTATTTGTATTTTACTTCATAATCGTAATTTTCCAGCTCGATTCTTCATCTTAGGATTTTGAAATTTTTCTCCGAAGATTTAATGAATGTCAGAGGCTTGAGATTTATTACCAATGTGAATTTGCTACCGTACAGGTATGGTTGATATTGTTTTACTGCCCAAATTATGCCTAACGCTTCTATCGTTATTTGCGTATCCTATTACTGTGGGATTTAGTGTTCGAGGAGCGAACGCGATGTGGTTTTAAATATCATTTCAAATCTGGGAGAAAACTGCGCCCAATGCGAAATGCGATGCACCTATCGTTAAAATAAAGTCCAGATAGGTAAGTCCCTATGGTTGTTTTGAGCGTTTGGAACGATCTAATATTTTCCGGATCTGCCATGCTTAATGAAGGATCCACGTTCGATTTACATAGGAAAGCGCAAGCTTCCTCTATGTTCTTGGAGCTTGCCACCTGAATGCACCCAAAATATGGCTTTCTCATGCCAGAAATAAATGCTAAAAGCGCTTCTTCTTCAGTAAAAGTGCAAATTGCTTTCCACGAATGTTTTGTAGATCTCTTTTTGTAGGTCTCCAGGTATGGATACTGATGGAGCACAAGAGTTTTTGTGCTGATGTATTTCCAAATTTTTATATTCCCCGTGCGAGGCACAATAAAAATGGACGGAATTTGTTTAGTTTGCAACTAATTTTAATTTTGATTAACTTTTCACTGTTCCGCTGGTTCTGGAGACGTTTCCTCAAGTATTGGATTTGGACAACGTAGCGTTGGCCACAACGAAGTTTCTTGCCGCAGGAATGTTAGTTCATAAAGCCATAGATCGGATTTAATTATTTTCTCTGGAAATAATCCTCGTGAAATCAGATTGGCTGGATTATATTCGGTGGGTACATGTAGCCAGTTTTCCTTTTGTGAGACGTTTTGCACTGCGGCGACTCGATTTAAAACGTAAGTCTTCCATTTTGATGGACACGACTTTATCAAGTGCAATGTGATCGTTGAATCGGACCAGTAGAATGTTTGGTTAACTTTAAAATTCAACTTTTCGAGAATTTTGTAAGTAAGCTCCGCCAGTAGAACCGCCGCACATAGTTCTAGGCTTGACGGTTATACGGCCATAGACCGTGAAACTGCGAACATATAGCACAGCAACGTATGCGCGCTCGCTTGCATCGGCCAACCCATGTATTTGGATGCTTTGAGGTTGATCTGAGCTAAATAGATTACGATCTATTGTGAACTAGATTTTGGGGAAGTGCTTGATCCCAGTCTAGCTGCAAGTTCCATAGTGACTGAATTAGCAATTTCCCCAATATGACCACCGGTGCCAATAGACCAAGAGGGTCGTAAATTCGCGCAATTTAAGATAAAATTACTCTTGGAAATGGTTGATTCTTCGTTAAAGTTGACAGCAAATGTAAATTTATCAAAGGTTGGATGCCAATAAATCCCTAATGTTTTAATCACATCATTTTCTTTAATCTTCAGCAACGTTTCTGTGAATTCCGGTGGGATGTCGTTTATAATTTCGGGGATGTTGGTGCACCACTTTCTAAGTTCCATGCCTGCCGATTGCAATATCTTTGAAATTCTGTCCTTCAACTCGATAGCGGAATTGACGGAATTTGTACCGGTTAGTAGATCGTCGACATATATATATATATATATATATATATATATATATATATATATATATATATATATATATATATATATATATATATATATATATATATATATATATATATATATATATCATTTTCAATTGCGTCGGCGGTTACAGCGAATAATTTTTTGTGGTCTATAGCTAATTGCTTCAAACATCTTGTGGCAAGATATGGCGTGATTGTACCATATGTCACAGTTTTCAGCTTAAAAGTCGACAGTGGTTCGGCAGGAGAATCTCGCCACATGATTAGTTGAAACTTCTGATCATCTTCATGCAGTAAAATTTGCCGATACATTTTGGCAATATCGGCGCTAAACACGTATGCGTGTGTTCGAAAACAAATCAATATTGAAAAGAAATCGTTTTGAACTACTGGTCCCACCATCATAATTGTATTAAATGACTTTCCGGTCGAGGTTTTGGCGGACCCATCGAAAACTACCCGTAATTCCGTTGACGAGCTTTCAGGTTTCATTACGCAATGACGTGGGAGGCAAAAATTCGGTGATGTGATTTTGAATCGATGTAATCCATGTGGCATAACGACTTGTATTAAGCAATAAACTTGGTAAAGCTGGAAAGTAGTTCTTCTGATTTGTGTAATCGTCTTTTGTAGATTGTAAAATCGGCGTGTAGCGAAAATTTTGAATCGCCCAAACTCGCCGAATCTAATGAAAATGGAAGTTTAACAATAAATCTTCCATCACTGTCACGCGTACTGAATTTAGTAAGATGATTTTCACATTCAATTTCTTCGGGTGACAGCGATGTAATGGAACGAGGGAGAGGTTCGATGGTCCAAAACTTCTCTATTTGCTCGCTCAACTGGCTCGACAACCACATGACAAGTGTGGTTAAATTGTGAGTGAGACGATAATTTTCTGGAAACCACCCACCCTAGTATGGTATTCTGCAGCATACGCAGATGATCAGCCAACTTGATTTGTCCCACTGACTGTAGTTCCTGATAAATCTCCGCACCTAACAACAAATCAATATGTTGGAGTTTAAGAAATTCAGATTCGGCTAGCTTGATAATGATGGTATTGCCCAAGATTTGATGTTGTGAATTGATGTGTTTGGTTGATTGATGAGCTGGTTATTTTTGGTAACACTTGGACATCCAACGTGGTGAAAAAGTTGGTCGTGGTCGATCTTAAAGTTATGGTTAAGCAGCTAGAACATGCGACAGTTTTGGATCCAATTCCATGAATTTGTGTGGCGCTATTGCGATGTGGTATCTTCAATAGCGATGAAAAGGACTCGGTCATAAAATTCAGTTGTGACCCGGAGTCCAATGGTGCTCTCCCAATCATAAGGTGCCGAAATGTTCAAACACTTTGACTAGTGCCGTAGCTAAGTACTCAAATGATGGTGATATCACCCTGGAGTTGGCAGCAGCAAGAGTTGATGCTGATGATTTGATGGCAGTTAATTCGTTGCTTGAATCACAAATCGTAGCATTCGATGATGTTCGAGCCTTCGAAAGTAACGACGGTGGCTCAGCCTTTGAATGTGTGGTATGAGGTTCATCGGCAACTTCGTGTAATAGCGAATGATGCTGAGAATTGCAGTGTCGGCAGCGCAGCGTCACTGGACACGAAGAAATTGCGTGATCGGAACTAAGACAATTGTAACATAAATTTGACTTAGTTACGAACTTGTGACGTTGATCAACAGTGCAATGGAGCAATTTGTGACATCTAACTAATGAATGGCCGTTTGTCTTGCAATGAACTCAGTAGTAGATACTTTAAATGCACAGATGATGATGGTACATATTTTGCTTGAATGTCTAGCTGGTGCGCACGGGAACTGATAAAATGGCATAAATCATCCACTGTTGGAAGGTGAGTTGACGGGGCAGCATCATTCCATTTGTGGCTTGTATCATGATCTAACTAGGATACTATTAAATATACGATCAGGTCATCCCATTGCTGCACGGGTCTTTTTAATGCTTCAAGTGAACCCAAATGAGAACGAAAATAATTCAACAGCCCCAATAATTTCTTGGAGTCTTGTCAATCGATCGGTTTCACTGTAAATAGTTCCTGTATGTGTTGTTGTATTATGAAATTTGGTTTATCAAACCGATCTTTGAGAACGCTCAGTGCAACTTCGTAATTCTGGTCACTTAGTTCCACTGCTGCTACGGCGCTAGCAGCGACACCTCCTAAAGCTTCAAATATAGGAATCTTGTTTGATTCGTCAACGATAGATTGTTGTGAATTAGCGTGTTAAATGTTCCAATGAGTGAATGGTAGTCTAAATACCCACCACTGAAAGTTGATAATTCGATTGTTGGAAGTTTAGCACTCATGGTTGGAAGTCCGGTATTCGCTTGAGTAGGCTTCTCTTCTGCTACTTGTGCTTTACGGCGTGGTTCCTTCAACTCATCTAGCTTGTCCTCGAGCTCTGATACAACGTTAATATATAAATTCTCAATGCGCTCCCGAACTAGTTCTGTCAATAGTTCTGTATGACCTCGTACAGAGGCAGCATTCTTTGGTATACTAACCAACTTTCAACAACATCCGTTAAGCGGTATTAATATTGGTATTGCTTAAATTTTGCATCTCCGAGTTGAGTTTCAATGAATTTTTCATATCGCTCCAATTTCTCGATAAAGTTTTCAATAAACTCTTATAGCGAAAGTAACTGTACTCACGAGTTAATCCAAATATACAGTAAAGTAACTGTTTCCAAAATATGATCGTGGTAAAAAATGAAAACGTGGGTTTTGTTGTCCTTTTGTACCTGAGGGCGTGGGTTGGGACCCCACATCTGACACCAAATGATAGAGCACAAGAGTTTTTGGGCTGATGTATTCCCAAATTTGTATAATCCACGTGCGGGGCACAATAAAAATGGACGGACTTTGTTTAGTTTGCAAATAATTTTAATTTTTATTAACTTTTCACTGTTCCGCTGGTTTGTATGTTGTTGATTCAACTAACTTTTGGTTTCGACCAAAAAATCGGTTGTTTTTTTTACAAAGGGAAATATTTTAATTTTTTTTATGTATATGTTTATGTATGAGTTTATTGAAAAATAAATGGCTTTTAGTGTTTTAAAAAAATAAATAATTTGTATTTAAATTTGAATCGCAACAAAAATACATGATAATGACATGTTTCAAATAAATATGGACAACCCCATAAAATTTCCTAGAGGAAATTTTATATTTTAGTACCAATGTAAAAAAAACAACAGCAAAAGTTCTCTTCATTAGTACAAATCGGTTGTTTTTTCTACAAATCGGTTGTTTTTTGTTTGCATGTGTAGGTAATAAATTTTGTGTTGAGACGCAATTCTTTTGAGAATGTATACTATCCGTGTGAGGTGCAATGTAAATAAAACAACCAACTTTTTGGTGGAAACGTACACTAAATCTCGAAACTGAATGAACGAGTTGTAATCGCCTTCTTCCCTTTCACCTCTCTCTTCGCACACAAATTGTTAAAATAGATAGAAAGAGAATGCAAAGGGGAAATAAACATTTTCAACAAAATACATATTCATATATAGATAACAGGGAAATTTATATGAAACCCAGAGAAATCCAATCAATTAACATTTAGGACATTCATCACACTGTTAGAAAAAAGAATACGACTTTTATCGATGCATCGTCATTATGCGTCGACAGATAGTAATATAAAATTATCAAATAAACATTATTCCAGAGCTATGCAGACTTTTATTGGGGACTTCCCATAATTTTCAATGCCGTTTATGGCAACTCTTGCTTGGCCGGTACTACTGTAACGAAACTGTTTGGCAGGTTCACGGTTTATAAAAAAACTCTGCCATTCGTTACTGAACTTTTATTGTGTCTACAATCTAGAGCTTCGGCTAGGTCATCGTAGGCCGGCTAAAGCTCAGGAGCTTGTGAGTGGGCTTGCTGAAGATAGATTGTAGCTTGTCAGACCACAAGGAAGAGGAAACTATAGGAAACGAGGAAAGGGAGAAAGATATCAAGGCATGGATCAACTTACCTTACACGCGGTGTACCTACTTACCAACCCATCCTTACAGTTGATTTTAACCGTTCATCATTGAAAACAAAACAAACAAGACAAAAAAATCAAAAGAACAAGTTTGACCAAGTCAAAGTATTAAATGGAGAAAGCGACAATAAGAAAAAAAAATATTAATAAAGTAAATTAACAAAATTATCAGTGATGATATATAAATTCAATTATATACAGGGTGGCTGAGAACAAGTGTTACCAAATGAAAACGCTGTAATTTTTTTAATTTTGATTATTTTTATTGAAATTTCGTGGAATATGTTGAAAACATATTACATTTTATGAAAAACATGTTACTGCTCGATATGACCTCCTTTGGCTCTGATTATTGGATTCAGTCTTCCATAGAAAGCATTGCATGCTGACCGAACGTGGGGTTGCGGAATTTTATTCCATTCTCGAACAAGAGCTGACTTCAATGCATCAACACTTTCGTACTTTTTACTGGCCACCTTACTCTCCAAAATGGACCATATGGAGAAATCCATGGGATTCAAGTCTGGTGAATATGGTGGCCATTCTTTTGACGAAATCAGCCGCGAAACGCAATTTTGTAAAAATTGCTGTGTCGCTCAAGCTTTGTGTGACGGTGCCGACGCCTGTTGGAATGTCCAACGGTTCGTACCAAAGTGTTTACGTGCCCAAGGTAGCAAAGCATCGTTTAGGATCTTTTGGCGGTACACCTCTTGGTTTACCTTGACTCTATGTTCGATGAAAACCAGAGGAGTGCGTCCATCTGCAGTAACTGCAGCCCAAACCATAACATAGGCTAGTGATTGCTTGCGCATGGCAACTCTTGTGTCGAAATTATCGTTGGACTTGTGCTCTAACCAAACACGATCATTTTGTTTATTCACAAACTGTTGAATGGTGAAAATTTTCTCACCAGAAAAGACAATTTTTGGAATCTCATCACGTTCGGCCAAGGCCTTCAATGCTCGTGTTCTTTCAAGCCTAACTTTTTTTGTGCCTCCGTAAGATCTTGAACTTTTTGTATCGTGTAGGGCTTCAAGTGTAGTTCATTTTTCAATATGGTTTGAATGCTGCATCGTGAAACATGTAGACGTGCGGCTAATTGATTGGCTCTTTGACGAGGATTTCGTTAGATTCGTTTCTTCACCTTTCGAATCATTTCTTTTGATGTTGCTGTCTTTTTAGGACCGCCTCTGTTGCGTTTATGTTTATGTTGATCGTGCGTTAGATAAGCACATGTAAAACAATTTTTTTTCATCGGTTTAATAATAAAACCCGTTGTAGAAAAAAAAACACACATTTGATCGTATTAAAATTCGATCAGAAAATATAGTCAGTCACTCAACACAGTTTACAGATATTTTAAGTTTTTAGATTATAATAAAATTATAAATATTTCACATATTCAATATAATCTTCACAAAGATACTTTAATAGTTTTATTTCTTTATCTTAACTTTTCGCTTCTTTTTTTTCTTTTACATTAAACTTATTTTCAATTAAAAAATAATTTTCCACTTTATTCTTTTAAATATATTTGTCTCAAAATCAAATCAAAACTGCCCGTGTTTTAAAATTTCTTGCTTTTTATACTCTTAAAATAACGGGTAATTCCGGTGATAAAAACATAATCATAAAAATCATTCCAATCATCATTATTATTTTTTTTCTCACTCTCTATGTATGGCAGGGGATTTCAACATTTCAAGTAACGACGGGAACCGTCGTTACAATCGTGGTGTCGTACTCATGAACCCTGAGCGTCTCACTAAAGCCGGCTAAAATAAAAAAAAAAACATGGGAAAAAAATTAATTAGATGGTTATGTCCCGTGCATGATACTCTGCTATGCTTTTCCCTCCTCTTTCTAGCTCGTAAGCTACTTTACCGATCCGCTTTAAAATGGTTGCTTGCAATGATTTGCGAGCGAATTTTGTAGAGAAGTTCTTTACGGCGCTGCTTTGTGTATAATTTTTAACAAACACCTTCTGCCCGTCTACAAATTCTCGGCTAGCACTGCGATGGTTATACGTATGAGCCGCTTTGTTGTAAGCTTTTTTAAGATGCAACAAAATAAGTTCTCTGCATCTATTCATTCGGTTGGCCTTACACTGAGCAGAGATATCTCTTTCACCAGTCAAACTTAATTCACGAAGTAGACGATACTCGGTGGCGTGAGAAATTATATGTTGTCCAAACAATATAAAATGCGGCGAGAATTTGGTTGAATCATGAACTGCATTGCGCAGCGCATGTTCGATTTCTGGTAGATGCATGTCCCAATTACGATGATCGTCTGCGATATATGCTCTAATTGCGGCTAGAATTGAACGATTTACTCTTTCTGATAGATTGGATTGTGGACTAAAACGTTTGGAGTATGTATGTGCTTCACTCCATATTTATTCAACAAATCGATAAGTATTTTTGAGTTGAACTGTTGAGCGTTATCCGATATAATTGATTCCGGGACTGAGTATGAAAAAAAAATCGAATTTTCCAAGAAATTGCAAACTTCTTTCGCTGCGGCATTTCGCATAGCCCTGAAAAATACGTATTTACTAAAGTGGTCTAAGACTATAAAGAGATAACAAAACCCGTTTTTAGAGCGTGGATATGGACCAAGAAAATCCATATATAACCGCTGCAATGGTCGCTCTACATTGACTTGATCGCCCATCATTGGCTGTGTTACGCGATTTACGGCTTTGCATGTTTTGCATACCTCACATTTCCCAATATACTCTTGCACGTCAGATGGCATATTAAGCCAATAGAAGTATCTTTGCAACATGTTCAATGTCTTCTTAATCCCTGGATGACCAGAAGAGGGTGGATTGTTATTTTATGTGCAGAAAATAACAATCCAACTCGCAATTCTGAAGGCACGTATAGTTTCCAAGGAGGAATATCCGAAACATTATTGTTTAGTCGCCTTGAAACATTGACAAAGATTTTACCTTCTTGAATAACGAAATTTTCCAGGGGATTAGTCGAGCTGTTAATAGTTGATACTAGTTTAAGATATTCAACAGACGTGAACGCTGGGGAAGTCAAATCCAGTTGAAGATTATTTTTTAAAAGGTTTCCTATATTATTTATTTCTTCAAGATACATCCTCGATAGGCTATCTGGAACGACGTTTAGAGTTCCTTTGCGATGTCTTATTTCAAAATTAAAGGCTTCGAGTTTCAAGCTCCATCGGGCTAATCTTCCGCTTAGGTCCTTGCTATTCATCAGCCATTTAAGTGACGCATAATCGGTGATGATGGTGAAGGAACTTCCCTCAACATATACCCGAAAATGTTTCACACTCAAAACTGCCGCATAACACACCAGCTCCGTAATGGAATAGTTTTGCTGTGCGCGGTTTAACTTTTTCGACATAAAAGCTATAGGATGTTCCTCACCATCATCGCCGATCTGCCTGAGTACAATACCCACTCCAATAGAGCTCGCGTCGCATTGAATACAAAATGGTTTCTGAAAGTTTGGATGAACCAGAACAGTATTAGCTAACCCGGACCAGACGTGCCAAACATTTGATTCAATGTATATAAAATACAGATGCAAATGCGCGCATGACTTAACTAAAAAAAAAAAAAATTAACAACAAAAACAAAAATTGAAAAATGAAT
Source organism: Tipula confusa (assembly GCA_963556175.1). NCBI lineage: Eukaryota > Metazoa > Arthropoda > Insecta > Diptera > Tipulidae > Tipula > Tipula confusa. The sequence goes on along the minus strand of OY744476.1, from coordinate 151,124,026 downwards.
TTTGATAACAAGCAAACCAGAGAAAAGTAATAGTTTACCCATGCGTGCCAAACATTTGATTCTACGTATACAAAATACGGATACAAATGCGCGAATGGGTTAACTAAAAAAAACAAATAACTGAAACGCAAAAAAAAACCAGAAAAAAAAATGTAACAGTAAACTGCAAAATAAAAAATATTAACAAAAACCAATATAATCATAAACGGGATTAGGATGGGATGGGAAAGGTAACGAAACTGTTTGGCAGATTCACGGTTAATAAAAAAACTCTGCCATTCGTTACACTGTAACGGATCAAGGTGCGAGTCCCATTAGTGTTATTAAAAAAATGACACCATTGGGATCCGCACCCCGATGGCGTTAGCAGAATTCTTCCAGCAGAGGACTTCTGCGATATGATAGCCGGCTAGAACTCAAGGTGGGGCGTGGGGTTTGCAAGGCATGCTTAGAAGCTGGAATAACCGCCTTCCTATCTTCTAATCCTTTCCTGCGGTTATTCCAGCTTCTAAGCATGCCTTACAAACCCCACGCCCCACCCTGAGTTCTAGCCGGCTATCATACTGCAGCAAGGCCTCTGCTGGAAGAATTCTGCTAACGCCATCGGGGTGCGGATCCCAATGGTGTCGTTTTTTAATGACTCTAATGGGACTCGCACCTTGTTCCGTTACACTACCACAAATCAAACATAGAGTTTTGTATACGCGTTTTGCACAGAAAGTTGTTGTTAATTGAAATGCTTGTAAGTTTCCGTTGGCCCGTTGAAGAACACCTAGAGTGGCTAAGAAGAGATGTGCAAGTGATATTTGCTGAAAAGGCGATGGTGCAGTAATCCCATAGATAAGAGCAAGTAGAACTTGTTTATTATTATAGACATTGTGCAAATTATGGATACTAGGTTGGAGTATACCTGAGTAGTGGCTGTAGTACTTTCTGTAAATCCCATTTTTAACATTGATCACGAGTAGCCGTAATTCTCTTTCAATATTTATGTTTTTAATTTTAAGATTTTATTTTTTGATAACTTACCATTGTTTACGCGTAAACATAAGATAACCCAGATTCTAATCTTAAATACATATATACATAAATTATCTTAACTAATTATTATTTTTGTTCTATTCTCTCATTTCAGATTCACAATATTATTTTCACACGGCAATGCTGTCGATTTAGGACAAATGACTAGTTTTTTTATAGCATTAGGTAAACGAATAAATTGCAATATATTTAGTTATGATTATTCGGGTTATGGTGCAAGTACGGGTAAACCAAGTGAAAAAAATCTATATGCCGACATTGATACAGCATGGCAAGCGCTACGTACACGTTATGGTATTAGTCCCGAAAATATAATACTATATGGTCAAAGTATAGGTACAGTACCAACGGTGGATTTAGCAAGCAGGTATATTAACAAGTATATAACCCCATAATTACCATTTTTAATGTATATATCATGTGTTGGTTTAAAATTATTTTAAATTTATTATAGATTTGAAGTGGGCGCTGTTATACTACATTCACCGCTGATGTCTGGTATGCGTGTCGCATTTCCTGCCACAAAACGTACATGGTTTTTTGATGCATTTCCTAGTATAGATAAAGTTCCTAAAGTTACATCACCAGTATTAGTTATACATGGGACAGAAGATGAAGTTATTGATTTTTCACATGGTCTAGAAATTTATGAAAAATGTCCGCGAGCCGTCGAACCACTATGGGTTGAGGTAATATCGTGTATTTATATTTTTTTACACAGTGGAACATCAATATGTTGGTTTTTTTGTTTTTAGGGAGCCGGCCACAACGACATAGAAATGTATTCACAGTACTTAGATAGACTGAAACAATTTGTATCGGTTGAACTGATTAACTGACATCTAATTAAATATAAAATTTATGAGATTGTTAAAGGTATGACTTTGGTTTTCTAATTTTAGAATTTTTTTTAAGTCTTCCGTTTGGTTCAGTTCGATTATAATCGTTATAATTTACATAAATCTGTAAAAAAAAAATTAAAAAATTAAAAAAAAAAAAATGTTTAATAAAATGTTTAATTATAAAATTTTATGTTTTTTTTTTGAACTAAACTTTTTGAAATTACTGGAAAATTAAAACGTTTTTATTTAACGATCTTTTAAAGGAACTTCGACCTAGATAATTTAATCGCATTTCGTTTGACTGGTGTGCCGACATTAGCAATAAAATAAAGTTTGTTTTTGAAGCGTTATCTTAATGATAAAATGTACGAGGTTTGTCATAATTGAAGAATTGCTTGATAAGCATCTTTCGAAATCAATTTAGATTATATGCTGTTCTGGAATTTAATTTGTAGTCGGTGATAGGTTGATTTGACTGCCTATGCTTCTACGTAATAATTTTCGAATGGTGGAATTGGTTAGGTTTAAAAAGTATTTAACCAAGTAAATTAACCCAAGTAAATTTTTTAGCTTGAAGTTTTTTTAATTAAACTGTAGCTTAAGTACAATGTAACCTTTGCTAGGCCTTAGGATCTCGTATCCACGCTTATTCAAACAACGTAATCGAACACATCGAAGGAATACTAAATTATAATTACCTTTATTGGTTACATTTTTTATTTATTACTCACGTAACAACTTCTTGATCGTGTATAAATTACATTTCGGTTTCATTTCAATTAAAAAAGTTAAAAATGTTATTCAATTTATTATTTCAAGATCATTGGAAACGGAAGTCATCATAATTGGCAAATATTACTCGTAGAATTTAGTATCTGATCATTTTCACAAAAAATATTTGAAACCAGTTTGAAATTATGTTACAAAAAATTTTATGACCTCCAATAATGCTATCAGATGACATTGAATATGGCTATTTTGTGTTGACCGAAAATTATTCCCACATTATACTCAATTAATTGCTATTTATTTTCAAATGGTAGTCACGTAAAGATAATCTAGAAATAAACTACTAAATTGACTCGAACACTGAGCATAACGAATTATATTCGATATCTCGTGTGAATAGATAATTCGATATTGATTTCGTTGAAGTTTATCGATAAACATATGAGTTTTCTATCAAATTGTATTATAATGACGGTGGGATTAATGATTTTGGTTATGGTAAAAGTTATAATATGATATCGTAGACTAATTAAAATTTGCAGTAGCAAATATAGAGATTTTGTAATGTTGTACTATCCATAAAACTTATCACAGTTCATATAACATTTATTTAGTTATAATTAGTTTTTAAAGACAGTTGCTGGCTCTTACTGTAATTCGTTATATTCCGCACACGTTTATGACAATGACGGATTTGTTTTTAGCTTTAACAAGTGTATGACCCGATCAATCAAGTCATACACTTGTTCGAAATCTAAAATATGAGATGTACGTCACGAAAAGCGGAAAACTGTTGCAAAAATCGTCAACTTGATGAGATGGTATTTGTCTGCTTTCAAATTGAAGTGGATTTTTGAAGAGAAGAAGAATTGGCCCAACGATGCTTTTATCCCTGCTCTTGACAATACAAATTTTTGGTCGAATTCACCGTCCTTCGCAACCAACGTTAATTAATCTGCAAAGTTACCTTCAGATTGAATCCAGAATGAATATACCAAACAACACCACGTCAATAGAGGTGAACGTACTTCAAATTACAAACAAATAACAAGCACATCGATCTGCTATACCATAATACATCCAGCATTAGTGATAATGCTAAAAAGTATTTCTTTGGTTAAAAATACTTTGGTATTTAGCTAGTATGAGATATATTCGGAGATTTAGGCGTATACGGATTTTACTGATTTGGTGAGCATTTATAATACTCCGCTTAACATACCTTTACATCTAATAACAATTTTAATTTTTATTTTAGAAGTACGGACTTTAATTCTTTAAACGAATTTCCGGTTGATTCTGATAAGGATTTTATTTGTAAGAGAGGTAACCAGTACGATTAGGGTTTACAACTCACTGAACGAACCAATGAAACAACATGTTCGCGAGCCATGGTACAATGAAGTATAATGAATTTTACATTGCAAGAAACTTAGTAATCAGTGTCATCTCGAGAAGAGCTTAAATAAAAACTCGAAAGATATTCGGAAATTTATAAACAGCAAAAGGAAGTTAGCTGGATTTCCATCGGCCATCACCAATGTTTTACGAAAAATTAAAGTATTAAAGCGTATGTAATGTATTTACGTATTCGCTTTGATTCATGTTTTGTTCCAGGGTAATTTATAGACTTACTCTCTACTCCATTGGTAAATAAAATACAAAATTATGGTTAGATTCAGAAGGCCAAATAATGGTTGACGGTAAGCTTTTTAAAACTGTGAGATTTATGCCACAATTTAAAAATTTCCAAAATCAAGAAATTGCATGTTGGTTGGCCTATCAAAACTGTGAGAATAATGCCACAATTTTAAAGTTCCCAAAATCAGGAAAATGCATGATGGTTAGCCCATCAAAACTGAGAAATATGCCACAATTTAAAAGTTCTTATTATCAGGAAAATGCATGATGGTTAGTCTATTAAAACTGTGAAATTTATGCCAAAATTTCAAAATTCCCAAAATCAGGAAAATGCATGATGGTTAGCCTATGTAACACCGAAAATGGTGCCACAATTTAAAAGTTCCCAAAATCAGGAAAATGCATGATGGTTAGCCCATCAAAATTGTGAGAATTATGCCACAATTCAAAAGTTCCCAAAATCAGGAAAATTCATGATGGTTAGCCCATCAAAACTCAGGAAAATTCAGGAAAATGCATGATGGTAAGCCTATCAAAACTGAGAGATTTATGCCACCATTTAAAAATTCCCAAAATCAGGTAAAATGCATGATGGTTAGTCCATTATAACTGTGAGAATTATGCCACAATTCAAAAGTTCCCAAAATCAGGAAATTGCATGATAGTAAGCCTATCAGAACTGAGATATTTATGCCACAATTTCAAAATTCTCAAAATCAGGTAAAATGCATGATGGTTAGCCCATCAAAACTGTAAGATTTATGCCACAATTTAAAAGTTCCCAAAATAAGGAAAATGCATGATGGTTAGCCCATCAAAACAGTGAGATTTATGCCACAATTTAAAAGTTCCCAAATTCAGGAAAATGCATGATGGTTAGCCCATTAAAACTGTGAGATTTATACCAAAATTTCAAAATTCCTAAAATCAGGAAAATGCATAATGGTAAGCCTATCAAAACTGTGAGATTTATGCCACAATTCAAAAGTTCCCAAAATCAGGAAATTGCATGATGGTTAGCCCATCAAAACTGTGAGAATTTTGCCACAGTTTTGTAGTTCCCAAAATCAGGAAAATGCATAATGGTTAGCCCATCAAAACTGTTAGAATTATGCCACAATTTCAAAATTCCCAAAATCAGAAAAATGCATGATGGTTAGCCCATCAAAACTATGTGATTTATGTCACAAGTCCAAAATTCCCATAATCATGAAAATGCATGATGGTTAGCCCATTAAAACTGTGAGAATTATGCCACAATTTAAAAGTTTCAAAATTCAGGAAAATGCATGATGGTTAGCCCATCAAAACTATGAGATTTATGTCACAAGTCCAAAATTCCCATAATCATGAAAATGCATAATGGTAAGCCTATCAAAACTGTGAGATTTATGCCACAATTCAAAAGTTCCCAAAATCAGGAAAATGTATGATGGTTAGCCCATCAAAACTGTAAAAATTATGCTACAATTTAAAAGTTCCCAAAATCATGAAAATGCATGATGGTTAGCTTATCAAAACTGTGAGAAAGATGCCACAATTCAAAAGTTCCCAAATTCAGGAAAATCCATGATGGTTAGCCTACCAAAACTGTGAGATTTATGCCACAATTTAAAAGTTCCCAAAATCAGGAAAATGTATGATGGTAAGACCATCAAAACTAAGAGATTTATGCCACAATTTCAAAATTCCCAAAATCAGAAAAATGCATGATGGTTAGCCCATCAAAATTGTAAGATTTATGCCACAATTTAAAAGTTTCCAAATTCAGGAAAATGCATGATGGTTAGCCCATCAAAACTGTGAGAATTTTGCCACAATTTAAAAGTTCCCAAAATCAGGAAAATGCGTGATGGTTAGTCCATTAAAATTGTGAGAAAGATGCCACAATTCAAAAGTTCCCAAAATCAGGAAAATGCATGATAATTAGCCCATCAAAACAGTGAGATTTATGCCACAATTTAAAAGTTCCCAAAATCAGAAAAATGCATGATGGTTAGCCCATCAAAACTGTGAGAATTTTGCCACAATTTTATAGTTCTTAAAATCAGGAAAATGCATAATGGTTAGCCCATCAAAACTGTCAGAATTATGCCACAATTTCCAAATTCCCAAAATCATGAAAATGCATGATGGTTAGCCCAAAAAAACTGTGAGATTTATGCCACAAGTTCAAAATTTTCAAAATCATGAAAATGCATGATGGTTAGCCCCTTAAAACTGTGAGAAAGATGCCACAATTTAAAAGTTCCCAAAATCAGGTAAAATGCATGATGGTTAGCCCATCAAAATTGTAAGATTTATGCCACAATTTAAAAGTTCCCAAAATAAGGAAAAGGCATGATGGTTAGCCCATCAAAACTATGAGATTTATGTCACAAGTCCAAAATTCCCATAATCATGAAAATGCATGATGGTTAGCCCATTAAAACTGTGAGAATTATGCCACAATTTAAAAGTTTCAAAATTCAGGAAGATGCATGATAGTTAGCCCATCAAAACTGTGAGAATTTTGCCACAATTTTATAGTTCCCAAAATCAGGAAAATGCATAATGGTTAGCCCATCAAAACTGTGAGAATTTTGCCACAATTTAAAAGTTCCCAAAATCAGGAAAATGCGTGATGGTTAGTCCATTAAAATTGTGAGAAAGATGCCACAATTCAAAAGTTCCCAAAATCAGGAAAATGTATGATGGTTAGCCCATCAAAACTGTGAGATTTATGCTATAAATTATGAGTTCCCAGAATCAGGAAAATTCATGATGGTTAGCCCATCAAAACTATGAGATTTATACCAAAATTTCAAAATTCCTAAAATCAGGAAAATGCATGATGGTTAGCCCATCAAAACAGTGAGAATTATGCCACAATACAAAAGTTCCCAAAACCAGGAAAATGCATGAAGGTTAGCCCATTAAAACTGTGAGAATTATGCCACAATTCAAAAGTTCCCAAAATCAGGTAAAATGCATGATGGTTAGCCCATCAAAACTGTGAGATTTATGCCACAATTTAAAAGTTCCAAAATTCAGGAAAATGCATGATGGTTAGGCCATTAAAACTGTGAGAATTACGCCACAATTCAAAAGTTCCCAAAATCAGGAAAATGCATGATGGTTAGTCCATTAAAACTGTGAGAATTATGCCACAATTTAAAAGTTTCCAAATTCAGGAAAATGCATGATAATTAGCCCATCAAAACTGTGAGAATTATGCCAAAATTTTAAAATACCCAAATTCAGAAAAATGCATGATGGTTAGCCCATCAAAACTGTGAGATTTATGTCATAATTTTAAAATTCCCAAATTCTGAAAAATCCATGATTGTTAGCCCATCAAAACAGTGAGATTTATGCCACAATTTAAAAGTTCCCAAAATCAGAAAAATGCATGATGGTTAGCCCATCAAAACTGTGAGAATTTTGCCACAATTTTATAGTTCTTAAAATCAGGAAAATGCATAATGGTTAGCCCATCAAAACTGTCAGAATTATGCCACAATTTCCAAATTCCCAAAATCATGAAAATGCATGATGGTTAGCCCAAAAAAACTGTGAGATTTATGCCACAAGTTCAAAATTTTCAAAATCATGAAAATGCATGATGGTTAGCCCCTTAAAACTGTGAGAAAGATGCCACAATTTAAAAGTTCCCAAAATCAGGTAAAATGCATGATGGTTAGCCCATCAAAATTGTAAGATTTATGCCACAATTTGAAAGTTCCCAAAATAAGGAAAAGGCATGATGGTTAGCCCATCAAAACTATGAGATTTATGTCACAAGTCCAAAATTCCCATAATCATGAAAATGCATGATGGTTAGCCCATTAAAACTGTGAGAATTATGCCACAATTTAAAAGTTTCAAAATTCAGGAAAATGCATGATAGTTAGCCCATCAAAACTGTGAGAATTTTGCCACAATTTTATAGTTCCCAAAATCAGGAAAATGCATAATGGTTAGCCCATCAAAACTGTGAGAATTTTGCACAATTTAAAAGTTCCCAAAATCAGGAAAATGCGTGATGGTTAGTCCATTAAAATTGTGAGAAAGATGCCACAATTCAAAAGTTCCCAAAATCAGGAAAATGTATGATGGTTAGCCCATCAAAACTGTGAGAATTACGCCACAATTCAAAAGTTTCCAAATTCAGGAAAATGCATGATAGTTAGCCCATCAAAACTGTGAGAATTATGCCAAAATTTTAAAATTCTCAAATTCTGAAAAATCCATGATTGTTAGCCCATCAAAACAGTGAGATTTATGCCACAATTTAAAAGTTCCAAAATTCAGGAAAATGCATGATGGTTAGGCCATTAAAACTGTGAGAATTACGCCACAATTCAAAAGTTTCCAAATTCAGGAAAATGCATGATAGTTAGCCCATCAAAACTGTGAGAATTATGCCAAAATTTTAAAATTCTCAAATTCTGAAAAATCCATGATTGTTAGCCCATCAAAACAGTGAGATTTATGCCACAATTTAAAAGTTCCAAAATTCAGGAAAATGCATGATGGTTAGCCCATCAAAACTGTGAGAATTTTGCCACAATTTTATAGTTCCCAAAATCAGGAAAATGCATAATGGTTAGCCCATCAAAACTGTGAGATTTATGCCACAATTTAGAAGTTCCCAAAATCATGAAAATGTAAGATGGTTAGCCTATCAAAACTGTGAGATTTATGCCACAATTTCAAAATTCCCAAAATCAGGTAAAATGCATGTTGGTTAGCCCATCAAAATTGTGAGATTTCTGCCACAATTTAAAAGTTCCAAAATTCAGGAAAATGCATGATGGTTAGCCCATTAAAATTGTGAGATTTATGCCACAAGTTCAAAATTCCCAAAGTCATGAAAATGCGTGATGGTTAGCCCATTAAAACTGTGAGAATTATGCCACAATTTTATAGTTCCCAAAGTCAGGAAAATGCATAATGGTTAGCCCATCAAAACTGTGAGAATTTTGCCACAATTTAAAAGTTCCCAAAATCAGGAAAATTCATGATGGTTAGCCCATCAAAACTGTGAGATTTATGCCACAATTTAAAAGTTCCCAAATTCAGGAAAACGCATGATGGTTAGCCTATCAAAACTGTGAGATTTATGCCACAATTTAAAAGTTCCCAAAATCAGGTAAAATGCATGATGGTTAGCCCATCAAAATTGTGAGATTTATGCCACAATTTAAAAGTTCCAAAATTCAGGAAAATGCATGATGGTTAGGCCATTAAAACTGTGAGAATTACGCCACAATTCAAAAGTTCCCAAAATCAGGAAAATGCATGATGGTTAGCCCATTAAAATTGTGAGATTTATGCCACAATTTAAAAGTTCCCTAATTCAGGAAAATGCATGATGGTTAGCGTATCAGAACAGAGATATTTATGCCACAATTTAAAAGTTCCAAAATTAGGAAAATGCATGATGGTTAGGCCATTAAAACTGTGAGAATAACGCCACAATTCAAAAGTTCCCAAAATTAGGAAAATGCATGATGGTTAGCCCATCAAAACTGTGAGATTTATGCCATAATTTTAAAATTCCAAAATTCAGAAAAATCCATGATGGTTAGCCCATCAAAACAGTGAGCTTTATGCCACAATTTAAAAGTTCCCAAATTCAGGAAAATGTAAGATGGTTAGCCTATCAAAACTGTGAGATTTATGCCACAATTTCGGAATTCCCAAAATCAGGAAAATGCATGATGGTAAGCCCATTAAAATTGTGAGATTTACGCCACAATTCAAAAGTTCCCAAAATCAGGAAAATGCACAATGTTTAGCCTATCAAAATTGTGAGATTTATGCCACAATTTAAAAGTTCCAAAATTCAGGAAAATGCATGATGGTAAGCGTATCAGAACTGTGATATTTATGCCAAAATTTAAAAGTTCCAAAATTAGGAAAATGCATGATGGTTAGCCCATTAAAACTGTGAGAATTATTCCACAATTTAAAAGTTTTCAAATTCAGGAAAATGCATGATAGTTAGCCCATCAAAACTGTGAGATTTATGCCAAAATTTTAAAATTCCCAAATTCTGAAAAATCCATGATTGTTAGCCCATCAAAACAGTGAGAATTATGCCACAATACAAAGGTTCCCAAAACCAGGAAAATGCATGAAGGTTAGGCCATTAAAACTGTGAGAATTACGCCACAATTCAAAAGTTCCCAAAATCAGGAAAATGCATGATGGTTAGCCCATTAAAACTGTGAGAATTATTCCACAATTTAAAAGTTTTCAAATTCAGGAAAATGCATGATAGTTAGCCCATCAAAACTGTGAGATTTATGCCAAAATTTTAAAATTCCCTAATTCTGAAAAATCCATGATTGTTAGCCCATCAAAACAGTGAGAATTATGCCACAATACAAAGGTTCCCAAAACCAGGAAAATGCATGAAGGTTAGCCCATTAAAACTGTGAGAATTATGCCACAATTCAAAAGTTCCCAAAATCAGGTAAAATGCATGATGGTTAGCCCATCAAAACTGTGAGATTTATGCCACAATTTAAAAGTTCCAATATTCAGGAAAATGCATGATGGTTAGGCCATTAAAACTGTGAGAATTACGCCACAATTCAAAAGTTCCCAAAATCAGGTAAAATGCATGATGGTTAGCCCATCAAAATTGTGAGATTTATGCCGCAATTTAAAAGTTCCAAAATTTAGGAAAATGCATGATGGTTAGGCCATTAAAACTGTGAGAATTACGCCACAATTCAAAAGTTCCCAAAATTAGGAAAATGCATGATGGAAATTAGGAAAATGTCATTAAAATTGTGAGATTTATGCCACAATTTAAAAGTTCCCTAATTCAGGAAAATGCGTGATGGTTAGCCCATCAAAACTGAGAGATTTATGCAACAATTCAAAATTTCTAAAATCATGAAAATACATGATGGTTAGCCCATTAAAACTGTGAGAATTATGCCACAATTTAAAAGTTCCCAAATTCAGGAAAATGCATGATGGTAAGCCCATTAAAACTGTGAGAATTATGCCACAATTTAAAAGTTTCCAAATTCAGGAAAATGCATGATAATTAGCCCATCAAAACTGTGAGAATTATGCCAAAATTTTAAAATACCCAAATTCAGAAAAATGCATGATGGTTAGCCCATCAAAACTGTGAGATTTATGTCATAATTTTAAAATTCCCAAATTCTGAAAAATCCATGATTGTTAGCCCATCAAAACAGTGAGATTTATGCCACAATTTAAAAGTTCCCAAAATCAGAAAAATGCATGATGGTTAGCCCATCAAAACTGTGAGAATTTTGCCACAATTTTATAGTTCTTAAAATCAGGAAAATGCATAATGGTTAGCCCATCAAAACTGTCAGAATTATGCCACAATTTCCAAATTCCCAAAATCATGAAAATGCATGATGGTTAGCCCAAAAAAACTGTGAGAAAGATGCCACAATTTAAAAGTTCCCAAAATCAGGTAAAATGCATGATGGTTAGCCCATCAAAATTGTAAGATTTATGCCACAATTTGAAAGTTCCCAAAATAAGGAAAAGGCATGATGGTTAGCCCATCAAAACTATGAGATTTATGTCACAAGTCCAAAATTCCCATAATCATGAAAATGCATGATGGTTAGCCCATTAAAACTGTGAGAATTATGCCACAATTTAAAAGTTTCAAAATTCAGGAAAATGCATGATAGTTAGCCCATCAAAACTGTAAGAATTTTGCCACAATTTTATAGTTCCCAAAATCAGGAAAATGCATAATGGTTAGCCCATCAAAACTGTGAGAATTTTGCCACAATTTAAAAGTTCCCAAAATCAGGAAAATGCGTGATGGTTAGTCCATTAAAATTGTGAGAAAGATGCCACAATTCAAAAGTTCCCAAAATCAGGAAAATGTATGATGGTTAGCCCATCAAAACTGTGAGATTTATGCTATAAATTATGAGTTCCCAGAATCAGGAAAATGCATGATGGTTAGCCCATCAAAACTATGAGATTTATACCAAAATTTCAAAATTCCTAAAATCAGGAAAATGCATGATGGTTAGCCCATCAAAACAGTGAGAATTATGCCACAATACAAAAGTTCCCAAAACCAGGAAAATGCATGAAGGTTAGCCCATTAAAACTGTGAGAATTATGCCACAATTCAAAAGTTCCCAAAATCAGGTAAAATGCATGATGGTTAGCCCATCAAAACTGTGAGATTTATGCCACAATTTCAAAATTCCCAAAATCAGGTAAAATGCATGATGGTTAGCCCATCAAAATTGTGAGATTTATGCCACAATTTAAAAGTTTCCAAATTCAGGAAAATGCATGATGGTAAGTCCATCAAAACTGTGAGATTTATGCCACAATTCAAAAGTTCCCAAAATCAGGAAAATGCATGATGGTAAGCCTATCAGAACTGAGATATTTATGCCACAATTTCAAAATTCCCAAAATCAGGTAAAATGCATGATGGTTAGCCCATCAAAATTGTAAGATTTATGCCACAATTTAAAAGTTTCCAAATTCAGGAAAATGCATGATGGTAAGTCCATCAAAACTGTGAGAAAGATGCCACAATTTAAAAGTTCCCAAAATCAGGTAAAATGCATGATGGTTAGCCCATCAAAATTGTGAGATTAATGCCATAATTTTAAAAATCCAAAATTCAGAAAAATCCATGATGGTTAGCCAATCAAAACAGTGAGATTTATGCCACAATTTAAAAGTTCCCAAATTCAGGAAAATGCATGATGGTTAGCCCATTAAAACTGTGAGAATTATGCCACAATTTAAAAGTTTCCAAATTCAGGAAAATGCATGATAATTAGCCCATCAAAACTGTGAGAATTATGCAACAATTTCAAAATTCACAAAATCAGGAAAATGCGTGATGGTTAGCCAATTAAAATTGTGAGAATTATGCCACAATTCAAAATTTCCCTAATTCAGGAAAATGCATAACGGTTAGCCCATCAAAACTGTGAGAATTTTGCCACAATTCAAAAGTTCCCAAAATCAGGAAAATGCATGATGGGTTAGTCCATCAAAACTGTGAGAATTATGCCACAATTCAAAAGTTCCCAAAATCAGGAAAAATGCATGATGGTTAGCCTATCAAAATTGTGAGATATATGCGACAATTTAAAAGTTCCCAAATTCTGGAAAATGCATGATGGTAAGCCTACCAAAACTGTGAGATTTATGCCACAATTCAAAAGTTCCCAAATTCAGGAAAATGTATGATGGTTAGCCCATCAAAACTGTGAGATTTATGCCATAATTTTAAAATTCCCAAATTCAGAAAAATGCATGATGGTTAGCCCATCAAAACTGTCAGAAATATGCCACAATTTAAAAGTTTCCGAAATCAGGAAAATGTATGATGGTAAGCCCATCAAAACTGTGAGATTTATGCCACAATTTTAAAGTTCCCAAATTCGGGAAAATGCATGATGGTTAGCCTATCAAAACTGTGAGATTTATGCCACAATTTAAAAGTTCCCAAAATCAGGTAAAATGCATGATGGTTAGCCCATCAAAATTGTGAGATTTATGCCACAATTTAAAAGTTCCAAAATTCAGGAAAATGCATGATGGTTAGGCCATTAAAACTGTGAGAATTACGCCACAATTCAAAAGTTTCCAAATTCAGGAAAATGCATGATAGTTAGCCCATCAAAACTGTGAGAATTATGCCAAAATTTTAAAATTCTCAAATTCTGAAAAATCCATGATTGTTAGCCCATCAAAACAGTGAGATTTATGCCACAATTTAAAAGTTCCAAAATTCAGGAAAATGCATGATGGTTAGGCCATTAAAACTGTGAGAATAACGCCACAATTCAAAAGTTCCCAAAATTAGGAAAATGCATGATGGTTAGCCCATCAAAACTGTGAGATTAATGCCATAATTTTAAAAATCCAAAATTCAGAAAAATCCATGATGGTTAGCCAATCAAAACAGTGAGATTTATGCCACAATTTAAAAGTTCCCAAATTCAGGAAAATGCATGATGGTTAGCCCATTAAAACTGTGAGAATTATGCCTCAATTTAAAAGTTCCCAAAATCAGGAAAATGGATGATGGTTAGCCCATTAAAACTGTGAGATTTATGTTACAATTTCAAAATTTCCAAAATCAGGAAAATGCATGATGGTTAGCCTACCAAAACTGTGAGATTTATGCCCAAAAAAACTGTGAGATTTATGCCACAATTTAGAAGTTCCCAAAATCATGAAAATGTAAGATGGTTAGCCTATCAAAACTGTGAGATTTATGCCACAATCCAAAAGTTCCCAAAATCAGGAAAATGTATGATGGTTAGCCTCCCAAAACTGTGAGATTTATGCCACAATTTCAAAATTCCCAAAATCAGGTAAAATGCATGATGGTAAGCCCATCAAAATTGTAAGGTTTATGCCACAATTTAAAAGTTTCCAAATTCAGGAAAATGCATGATGGTTAGCCCATCAAAATTGTGAGATTTCTGCCACAATTTAAAAGTTCCAAAATTCAGGAAACTGCATGATGGTTAGGCCATTAAAACTGTGAGAATAACGCCACAATTCAAAAGTTCCCAAAATTAGGAAAATGCATGATGGTTAGCCCATTAAAATTGTGAGATTTATGCCACAATTTAAAAGTTCCCTAATTCAGGAAAATGCGTGATGGTTAGCCCATCAAAACTGTGAGAATATTGCCTTAATTTCAAAATTCCCAATATCATGAAAATGCATGATGGTTAGCCAACCAAAACTTTGAGATTTATGCCACAATTCAAAAGTTCCCAAAATCAGGAAAATGTATGATGGTTAGCCTACCAAAACTGTGAGATTTATGCCACAATTTCAAAATTCCCAAAATCAGGTAAAATGCATGATGGTTAGCCCATCAAAATTGTAAGGTTTATGCCACAATTTAAAAGTTTCCAAATTCAGGAAAATGCATGATGGTTAGCCCATCAAAATTGTGAGATTTCTGCCACAATTTAAAAGTTCCAAAATTCAGGAAAATGCATGATGGTTAGGCCATTAAAACTGTGAGAATAACGCCACAATTCAAAAGTTCCCAAAATTAGGAAAATGCATGATGGTTAGCCCATTAAAATTGTGAGATTTATGCCACAATTTAAATGTTCCCAAAATCAGGAAAATGCGTGATGGTTAGCCCATCAAAACTGTGAGATTTATGCCATAATTTTAAAATTCCCAATATCATGAAAATGCATGATGGTTAGCAAACCAAAACTGTGAGATTTATGCCACAATTCAAAAGTTCCCAAAATCAGGAAAATGTATGATGGTTAGCCTACCAAAACTGTGAGATTTATGCCACAATTTCAAAATTCCCAAAATCAGGTAAAATGCATGATGGTTAGCCCATCAAAATTGTAAGGTTTATGCCACAATTTAAAAGTTTCCAAATTCAGGAAAATGCATGATGGTTAGCCCATCAAAATTGTGAGATTTCTGCCACAATTTAAAAGTTCCAAAATTCAGGAAAATGCATGATGGTTAGGCCATTAAAACTGTGAGAATAATCCCACAATTCAAAAGTTCCCAAAATTAGGAAAATGCATGATGGTTAGCCCATTAAAATTGTGAGATTTATGCCTCAATTTAAAAGTTCCCAAAATCAGGTAAAATGCATGTTGGTTAGCCCATTAAAATTGTGAGATTTATGCCACAATTTAAAAGTTCCCTAATTCAGGAAAATGCGTGATGGTTAGCCCATCAAAACTGTGAGAATATTGCCTTAATTTCAAAATTCCCAAAATCATGAAAATGCATGATGGTTAGGCCATCAAAACTGTGAGATTTATGCCATAATTTTAAAATTCCCAATATCATGAAAATGCATGATAGTTAGCCTACCAAAACTGTGAGATTTATGCCACAATTTCAAAATTCCCAAAATCAGGTAAAATACATGATGGTTAGCCCATCAAAATTGTAAGGTTTATGCCACAATTTAAAAGTTTCCAAATTCAGGAAAATGCATGATGGTTAGCCCATCAAAATTGTGAGATTTCTGCCACAATTTAAAAGTTCAAAAATTCAGGAAACTGCATGATGGTTAGGCCATTAAAACTGTGAGAATAACGCCACAATTCAAAAGTTCCCAAAATTAGGAAAATGCATGATGGTTAGCCCATTAAAATTGTGAGATTTATGCCACAATTTAAAAGTTCCCTAATTCAGGAAAATGCGTGATGGTTAGCCCATCAAAACTGTGAGAATATTGCCTTAATTTCAAAATTCCCAATATCATGAAAATGCATGATGGTTAGCCTACCAAAACTGTGAGATTTATGCCACAATCCAAAAGTTCCCAAAATCAGGAAAATGTATGATGGTTAGCCTACCAAAACTGTGAGATTTATGCCACAATTTCAAAATTCCCAAAATCAGGTAAAATGCATGATGGTTAGCCCATCAAAATTGTAAGGTTTATGCCACAATTTAAAAGTTTCCAAATTCAGGAAAATGCATGATGGTTAGCCCATCAAAATTGTGAGATTTCTGCCACAATTTAAAAGTTCCAAAATTCAGGAAAATGCATGATGGTTAGGCCATTAAAACTGTGAGAATAACGCCACAATTCAAAAGTTCCCAAAATTAGGAAAATGCATGATGGTTAGCCCATCAAAACTGTGAGATTTATGCCATAATTTTAAAATTCCCAATATCATGAAAATGCATGATGGTTAGCCTACCAAAACTGTGAGATTTATGCAACAATTTCAAAATTCCCAAAATCAGGTAAAATGCATGATGGTTAGCCCATCAAAACTGTGAGATTTATGCCACAATTTAAATGTTCCCAAAATCAGAAAAATGCATGATGGTTAGCCCATCAAAACTGTGAGATTTATGCCATAATTTTAAAATTCCCAAATTCAGAAAAATCCATGATTGTTAGCCCATCAAAACAGTGAGATTTATGCCATAATTTCAAAATTCCCAATATCATGAAAATGCATGATGGTTAGTCTACCAAAACTGTGAGATTTATGCCACAATTTAAAAGTTCCCAAAATCAGGAAAATGTATGATGGTTAGCCTACCAAAACTGTGAGATTTATGCCACAATTTCAAAATTCCCAAAATCAGGTAAAATGCATGATGGTTAGCCCATCAAAACTGTGAGATTTATGCC
The DNA here is from genome assembly GCA_963556175.1 of Tipula confusa. Classification (NCBI taxonomy): domain Eukaryota; kingdom Metazoa; phylum Arthropoda; class Insecta; order Diptera; family Tipulidae; genus Tipula; species Tipula confusa. The sequence goes on along the minus strand of OY744476.1, from coordinate 151,106,635 downwards.
ATAATTTTAAAATTCCAAAATTCAGAAAAATCCATGATGGTTAGCCCATCAAAACAGTGAGATTTATGCCACAATTTAAAAGTTCCCAAAATCAGGAAAATGCATGATGGTTAGTCCATTATAACTGTGAGAAAGATGCCACAATTCAAAAGTTCCCAAAATCAGGTAAAATGCATGATGGTTAGCCTATCAAAATTGTGAGATTTATGCCACAATTTAAATGTTCCCAAAATCAGGAAAATGCATGATGGTTAGCCCATCAAAACTGTGAGATTTATGCCATAATTTTAAAATTCCCAATATCATGAAAATGCATGATAGTTAGCCTACCAAAACTGTGAGATTTATGCCACAATTTCAAAATTCCCAAAATCAGGTAAAATGCATGATGGTTAGCCCATCAAAATTGTAAGGTTTATGCCACAATTTAAAAGTTTCCAAATTCAGGAAAATGCATGATGGTTAGCCCATCAAAATTGTGAGATTTCTGCCACAATTTAAAAGTTCCAAAATTCAGGAAAATGCATGATGGTTAGGCCATTAAAACTGTGAGAATAACGCCACAATTCAAAAGTTCCCAAAATTAGGAAAATGCATGATGGTTAGCCCATTAAAATTGTGAGATTTATGCCACAATTTAAAAGTTCCCTAATACAGGAAAATGCGTGATGGTTAGCCCATCAAAACTGTGAGAATATTGCCTTAATTTCAAAATTCCCAAAATCATGAAAATGCATGATGGTTAGCCCATCAAAACTGTGAGATTTATGCCACAATTTAAATGTTCCCAAAATCAGAAAAATGCATGATGGTTAGCCCATTAAAATTGTGAGATTTATGCCACAATTTAAAAGTTCCCTAATTCAGGAAAATGCGTGATGGTTAGCCCATCAAAACTGTGAGATTTATGCCACAATTTAAATGTTCCCAAAATCAGGAAAATGCATGATGGTTAGTTAGCCCATCAAAACTGTGAGATATATGCCATAATTTCAAAATTCCCAATATCATGAAAATGCATGATGGTTAGCCTACCAAAACTGTGAGATTTATGCCACAATTTCAAAATTCCCAAAATCAGGTAAAATGCACGATGGTTAGCCCATCAAAATTGTAAGGTTTATGCCACAATTTAAAAGTTTCCAAATTCAGGAAAATGCATGATGGTTAGCCCATCAAAATTGTGAGATTTCTACCACAATTTAAAAGTTCCAAAATTCAGGAAAATGCATGATGGTTAGGCCATTAAAACTGTGAGAATAACGCCACAATTCAAAAGTTCCCAAAATTAGGAAAATGCATGATGGTTAGCCCATTAAAATTGTGAGATTTATGCCACAATTTAAAAGTTCCCTAATTCAGGAAAATGCGTGATGGTTAGCCCATCAAAACTGTGAGATTTATGCCACAATTTAAATGTTCCCAAAATCAGGAAAATGCATGATGGTTAGCCCATCAAAATTGTAAGGTTTATGCCACAATTTAAAAGTTTCCAAATTCAGGAAAATGCATGATGGTTAGCCCATCAAAATTGTGAGATTTCTGTCACAATTTAAAAGTTCCAAAATTCAGGAAAATGCATGATGGTTAGGCCATTAAAACTGTGAGAATAACGCCACAATTCAAAAGTTCCCAAAATTAGGAAAATGCATGATGGTTAGCCCATCAAAATTGTGAGATTTATGCCACAATTTAAATGTTCCCAAAATCAGGAAAATGCATGATGGTTAGCCCATCAAAACTGTGAGATTTATGCCATAATTTAAAAGTTCCAAAATTCCGGAAAATGCATGATGGTTAGGCCATTAAAACTGTGAGAATAACGCCACAATTCAAAAGTTCCCAAAATTAGGAAAATGCATGATGGTTAGCCCATTAAAATTGTGAGATTTATGCCACAATTTAAAAGTTCCCTAATTCTGGAAAATGCGTGATGGTTAGCCCATCAAAACTGTGAGAATATTGCCTTAATTTCAAAATTCCCAAAATCATGAAAATGCATGATGGTTAGCCCATCAAAATTGTAAGGTTTATGCCACAATTTAAAAGTTTCCAAATTCAGGAAAATGCATGATGGTTAGCCCATCAAAATTGTGAGATTTCTGCCACAATTTAAAAGTTCCAAAATTCAGGAAAATGCATGATGGTTAGGCCATTAAAACTGTGAGAATAACGCCACAATTCAAAAGTTCCCAAAATTAGGAAAATGCATGATGGTTAGCCCATTAAAATTGTGAGATTTATGCCACAATTTAAATGTTCCCAAAATCAGGAAAATGCGTGATGGTTAGCCCATCAAAACTGTGAGATTTATGCCATAATTTTAAAATTCCCAATATCATGAAAATGCATGATGGTTAGCAAACCAAAACTGTGAGATTTATGCCACAATTCAAAAGTTCCCAAAATCAGGAAAATGTATGATGGTTAGCCTACCAAAACTGTGAGATTTATAATTTTAAAATTCCCAATATCATGAAAATGCATGATGGTTAGCCTACCAAAACTGTGAGATTTATGCCACAATTCAAAAGTTCCCAAAATCAGGAAAATGTATGATGGTTAGCCTACCAAAACTGTGAGATTTATGCCACAATTTCAAAATTCCCAAAATCAGGTAAAATGCATGATGGTTAGCCCATCAAAATTGTAAGGTTTATGCCACAATTTAAAAGTTTCCAAATTCAGGAAAATGCATGATGGTTAGCCCATCAAAATTGTGAGATTTCTGTCACAATTTAAAAGTTCCAAAATTCAGGAAAATGCATGATGGTTAGGCCATTAAAACTGTGAGAATAACGACACAATTCAAAAGTTCCCAAAATCATGAAAATGCATGATGGTTAGCCCATCAAAACTGTGAGATTTATGCCATAATTTTAAAATTCCCAAATTCAGAAAAATCCATGATTGTTAGCCCATCAAAACAGTGAGATTTATGCCATAATTTCAAAATTCCCAATATCATGAAAATGCATGATGGTTAGTCTACCAAAACTGTGAGATTTATGCCACAATTCAAAAGTTCCCAAAATCAGGAAAATGTATGATGGTTAGCCTACCAAAACTGTGAGATTTATGCCACAATTTCAAAATTCCCAAAATCAGGTAAAATGCATGATGGTTAGCCCATCAAAACAGTGAGATTTATGCCATAATTTCAAAATTCCCAATATCATGAAAATGCATGATGGTTAGCCTACCAAAACTGTGAGATTTATGCCACAATTCAAAAGTTCCCAAAATCAGGTAAAATGCATGATGGTTAGCCTATCAAAATTGTGAGATTTATGCCACAATTGAAATGTTCCCAAAATCAGGAAAATGCATGATGGTTAGCCCATCAAAACTGTGAGATTTATGCCATACTTTTAAAATTCCCAATATCATGCAAATGCATGATGGTTAGCCTACCAAAATTGTGAGATTTATGCCACAAATCAAAAGTTCCCAAAATCAGGAAAATGTATGATGGTTAGCCTACCAAAACTGTGAGATTTATGCCACAATTTCAAAATTCCCAAAATCAGGTAAAATGCATGATGGTTAGCCCATCAAAATTGTAAGGTTTATGCCACAATTTAAAAGTTCCAAAATTCAGGAAAATGCATGATGGTTAGGCCATTAAAACTGTGAGAATAACGCCACAATTCAAAAGTTCCCAAAATTAGGAAAATGCATGATGGTTAGCCCATTAAAATTGTGAGATTTATGCCACAATTTAAATGTTCCCAAAATCAGGAAAATGCGTGATGGTTAGCCCATCAAAACTGTGAGATTTATGCCATAATTTTAAAATTCCCAATATCATGAAAATGCATGATGGTTAGCAAACCAAAACTGTGAGATTTATGCCACAATTCAAAAGTTCCCAAAATCAGGAAAATGTATGATGGTTAGCCTACCAAAACTGTGAGATTTATGCCACAATTTCAAAATTCCCAAAATCAGGTAAAATGCATGATGGTTAGCCCATCAAAATTGTAAGGTTTATGCCACAATTTAAAAGTTTCCAAATTCAGGAAAATGCATGATGGTTAGCCCATTAAAATTGTGAGATTTCTGCCACAATTTAAAAGTTCCAAAATTCAGGAAAATGCATGATGGTTAGGCCATTAAAACTGTGAGAATAACGCCACAATTCAAAAGTTCCCAAAATTAGGAAAATGCATGATGGTTAGCCCATCAAAACTGTGAGATTTATGCCATAATTTTAAAATTCCCAATATCATGAAAATGCATGATGGTTAGCCTACCAAAACTGTGAGATTTATGCCACAATTCAAAAGTTCCCAAAATCAGGAAAATGTATGATGGTTAGCCTACCAAAACTGTGAGATTTATGCCACAATTTCAAAATTCCCAAAATCAGGTAAAATGCATGATGGTTAGCCCATCAAAACTGTGAGATTTATGCCATAATTTTAAAATTCCAAAATTCAGAAAAATCCATGATGGTTAGCCCATCAAAACAGTGAGATTTATGCCACAATTTAAAAGTTCCCAAAATCAGGAAAATGCATGATGGTTAGTCCATTATAACTGTGAGAAAGATGCCACAATTCAAAAGTTCCCAAAATCAGGTAAAATGCATGATGGTTAGCCTATCAAAATTGTGAGATTTATGCCACAATTTAAATGTTCCCAAAATCAGGAAAATGCATGATGGTTAGCCCATCAAAACTGTGAGATTTATGCCATAATTTTAAAATTCCCAATATCATGAAAATGCATGATGGTTAGCCTACCAAAACTGTGAGATTTATGCCACAATTTAAATGTTCCCAAAATCAGGAAAATGCATGATGGTTAGCCCATCAAAACTGTGAGATTTATGCCATAATTTCAAAATTCCCAATATCATGAAAATGCATGATGGTTAGCCTACCAAAACTGTGAGATTTATGCCACAATTTCAAAATTCCCAAAATCAGGTAAAATGCACGATGGTTAGCCCATCAAAATTGTAAGGTTTATGCCACAATTTAAAAGTTTCCAAATTCAGGAAAATGCATGATGGTTAGCCCATCAAAATTGTACGGTTTATGCCACAATTCAAAAGTTTCCAAATTCAGGAAAATGCATGATGGTTAGCCCATTAAAATTGTGAGAATAACGCCACAATTCAAAAATTCCCAAAATCATGAAAATGCATGATGGTTAGCCCATCAAAACTGTGAGATTTATGCCACAATTTAAATGTTCCCAAAATCATGAAAATGCATGATGGTTAGCCCATCAAAACTGTGAGATTTATGCCACAATTTAAATGTTCCCAAAATCAGGAAAATGCATGATGGTTAGCCCATCAAAACTGTGAGATTTATGCCATAATTTTAAAATTCCCAATATCATGAAAATGCATGATGGTTAGCCTACCAAAACTGTGAGATTTATGCCACAATTTAAATGTTCCCAAAATCAGGTAAAATGCATGATGGTTAGCCCATCAAAACTGTGAGATTTATGCCATAATTTTAAAATTCCCAAATTCAGAAAAATCCATGATTGTTAGCCCATCAAAACAGTGAGATTTATGCCATAATTTCAAAATTCCCAATATCATGAAAATGCATGATGGTTAGCCTACCAAAACTGTGAGATTTATGCCACAATTCAAAAGTTCCCAAAATCAGGAAATTGTATGATGGTTAGCCTACCAAAACTGTGAGATTTATGCCACAATTTTAAAATTCCCAAAATCAGGTAAAATGCTTGATGGTTAGCCCATCAAAATTGTAAGGTTTATGCCACAATTTAAAAGTTTCCAAATTCAGGAAAATGCATGATGGTTAGCCCATCAAATTTGTGAGAATTATGCCATAATTTTAAAATTCCCAAAATCAGGTAAAATGCATGATGGTTAGCCCATTAAAACTGTGAGAATTATGCCACAATTTAAAAGTTCCCAAAATCAGGAAAATGCATGATGGTTAGTCCATCAAAACTGTAAAAATTATGCCTCAATTTCAAAAATCATGAAAATGCATGATGGTTAGCCTATCAAAACTGTGAGAATTTTGCCACAATTTCAAAATTCCCAAAATCATGAAAATGCATGATGGTTAGCCTATAAAAACTGTGAGATTTATGCCTCAATTTAAAAGTTCCCAAAATCAGAAAAATGCATGATGGTTAGCCCATCAAAACTGTCAGATTTATGCCTTAATTTCAAAATTCCCAAATTCAGAAAAATCCATGATTATTAGCCCATCAAAACAGTGAGATTTATGCCATAATTTCAAAATTCCCAATATCATGAAAATGCATGATGGTTAGCCCATCAAAACTGTGAGAATTATGGCACAATTTAAAAGTTCCCAAAATCAGGTAAAATGCATGATGGTTAGCCCATTAAAACTGTGAGAATTATGCCACAATTTAAAAGTTCCCAAAATCAGGAAAATGCATGATGGTTAGCCTATCAAAACTGTGAGATTTATGCCTTAATTTCAAAATTCCCAAATTCAGAAAAATCCATGATTATTAGCCCATCAAAACAGTGAGATTTATGCCATAATTTCAAAATTCCCAATATCATGCAAATGCATGATGGTTAGCCCATCAAAACTGTGAGAATTATGCCACAATTTAAAAGTTCCCAAAATCAGGAAAATGCATGATGGTTAGCCCATTAAAACTGTGAGATTTATGCCACAATTTAAAAGTTCCCAAATTCAGGAAAATACATGATGGTTAGCCCATCAAAACTGTGAGATTTATGTCACAATTTAAAATTTCCCAAAATCAGGAAAATGGATGATGATTCCATCATCCATTTAGTTCATCAAAACTGTGAGAATTATGACACAATTTAAAAGTTCCCAAAATCATGAAAATGCATGGTAGTTAGCCTACCAAAACTGTGAGATTTATGCCACAATTTTAAAATTCCCAAAATCAGGTAAAATGCTTGATGGTTAGCCCATCAAAATTGTAAGAATTATGCCACAATTTAAAAGTTTCCAAATTCAGGAAAATGCATGATGGTTAGCCCATCAAATTTGTGAGAATTATGCCATAATTTTAAAATTCCCAAAATCAGGTAAAATGCATGATGGTTAGCCCATTAAAACTGTGAGAATTATGCCACAATTTAAAAGTTCCCAAAATCAGGAAAATGCATGATGGTTAGTCCATCAAAACTGAAAAAATTATGCCTCAATTTCAAAAATCATGAAAATGCATGATGGTTAGCCCATCAAAACTGTGAGAATTATGCCACAATTTAAAAGTTCCCAAAATCAGGAAAATGCATGATGGTTAGCCCATTAAAACTGTGAGAATAATGCTAGAATTTAAAAGTTCCCAAATTCAGGAAAATACATGATGGTTAGCCTATCAAAACTGTGAGATTTATGCCACAATTTAAAAGTTCCCAAAATCAGGAAAATGGATGATGATACCATCATCCATTTAGTTCATCAAAACTGTGAGAATTATGCCAAAATTTTAAAATTCCCAAATTCAGAAAAATCCATGATTATTAGCCCATCAAAACTGTGAGATTTATGCCACAATTTCAAAATTCCCAAAATCAGGTAAAATGCATGATGGTTAGCCCATCAAAATTGTAAGGTTTATGCCACAATTTAAAAGTTTCCAAATTCAGGAAAATGCATGATGGTTAGCCCATCAAAATTGTGAGATTTCTGTCACAATTTAAAAGTTCCAAAATTCAGGAAAATGCATGATGGTTAGGCCATTAAAACTGTGAGAATAACGCCACAATTCAAAAGTTCCCAAAATTAGGAAAATGCATGATGGTTAGCCCATTAAAATTGTGAGATTTATGCCACAATTTAAATGTTCCCAAAATCAGGAAAATGCATGATGGTTAGCCCATCAAAACTGTGAGATTTATGCCATAATTTTAAAATTCCCAATATCATGAAAATGCATGATGGTTAGCCTACCAAAACTGTGAGATTTATGCCACAATTCAAAAGTTCCCAAAATCAGGAAAATGTATGATGGTTAGCCTACCAAAACTGTGAGATTTATGCCACAATTTCAAAATTCCCAAAATCAGGTAAAATCCATGATGGCCCATCAAAACAGTGAGATTTATGCCACAATTCAAAAGTTCCCAAATTCAGGAAAATGCATGATGGTTAGCCCATTAAAACTGTGAGAATTATGCCTCAATTTAAATGTTCCCAAAATCAGGAAAATGCATGATGGTTAGTCCATTATAACTGTGAGAAAGATGCCACAATTCAAAAGTTCCCAAAATCAGGTAAAATGCATGATGGTTAGCCTATCAAAATTGTGAGATTTATGCCACAATTTAAATGTTCCCAAAATCAGGAAAATGCATGATAGTTAGCCTCCCAAAACTGTGAGATTTATGCCACAATTTCAAAATTCCCAAAATCAGGTAAAATGCATGATGGTTAGCCCATCAAAATTGTAAGGTTTATGCCACAATTTAAAAGTTTCCAAATTCAGGAAAATGCATGATGGTTAGCCCATCAAAATTGTGAGATTTCTGCCACAATTTAAAAGTTCCAAAATTCAGGAAAATGCATGATGGTTAGGCCATTAAAACTGTGAGAATAACGCCACAATTCAAAAGTTCCCAAAATTAGGAAAATGCATGATGGTTAGGCCATTAAAATTGTGAGATTTATGCCACAATTTAAAAGTTCCCTAATACAGGAAAATGCGTGATGGTTAGCCCATCAAAACTGTGAGAATATTGCCTTAATTTCAAAATTCCCAAAATCACGAAAATGCATGATGGTTAGCCCATCAAAACTGTGAGATTTATGCCACAATTTAAATGTTCCCAAAATCAGAAAAATGCATGATGGTTAGCCCATTAAAATTGTGAGATTTATGCCACAATTTAAAAGTTCCCTAATTCAGGAAAATGCGTGATGGTTAGCCCATCAAAACTGTGAGATTTATGCCACAATTTAAATGTTCCCAAAATGCATGATGGTTAGCCTACCAAAACTGTGAGATTTATGCCACAATTTCAAAATTCCCAAAATCAGGTAAAATGCATGATGGTTAGCCCATCAAAATTGTAAGGTTTATGCCACAATTTAAAAGTTTCCAAATTCAGGAAAATGCATGATGGTTAGGCCATTAAAACTGTGAGAATAACGCCACAATTCAAAAGTTCCCAAAATTAGGAAAATGCATGATGGTTAGCCCATTAAAATTGTGAGATTTATGCCACAATTTAAAAGTTCCCTAATTCAGGAAAATGCGTGATGGTTAGCCCATCAAAACTGTGAGAATATTGCCTTAATTTCAAAATTCCCAAAATCATGAAAATGCATGATGGTTAGCCCATCAAAACTGTGAGATTTATGCCATAATTTTAAAATTCCCAATATCATGAAAATGCATGATGGTTAGCCTACCAAAACTGCGAGATTTATGCCACAATTCAAAAGTTCCCAAAATCAGGAAAATGTATGATGGTTAGCCTACCAAAACTGTGAGATTTATGCCACAATTTCAAAATTCCCAAAATCAGGTAAAATGCATGATGGTTAGCCCATCAAAATTGTAAGGTTTATGCCACAATTTAAAAGTTTCCAAATTCAGGAAAATGCATGATGGTTAGCCCATCAAAATTGTGAGATTTCTGTCACAATTTAAAAGTTCCAAAATTCAGGAAAATGCATGATGGTTAGGCCATTAAAACTGTGAGAATAACGCCACAATTCAAAAGTTCCCAAAATTAGGAAAATGCATGATGGTTAGCCCATTAAAATTGTGAGATTTATGCCACAATTTAAATGTTCCCAAAATCAGGAAAATGCATGATGGTTAGCCCATCAAAACTGTGAGATTTATGCCATAATTTTAAAATTCCCAATATCATGAAAATGCATGATGGTTAGCCTACCAAAACTGTGAGATTTATGCCACAATTCAAAAGTTCCCAAAATCAGGAAAATTTTTGATGGTTAGCCTACCAAAACTGTGAGATTTATGCCACAATTTAAAAGTTCCCTAATTCAGGAAAATGCGTGATGGTTAGCCCATCAAAACTGTGAGAATATTGCCTTAATTTCAAAATTCCCAAAATCATGAAAATGCATGATGGTTAGCCCATCAAAATTGTAAGGTTTATGCCACAATTTAAAAGTTTCCAAATTCAGGAAAATGCATGATGGTTAGCCCATCAAAATTGTGAGATTTATGCCATAATTTAAAAGTTCCAAAATTCCGGAAAATGCATGATGGTTAGGCCATTAAAACTGTGAGAATAACGCCACAATTCAAAAGTTCCCAAAATTAGGAAAATGCATGATGGTTAGCCCATTAAAATTGTGAGATTTATGCCACAATTTAAAAGTTCCCTAATTCTGGAAAATGCGTGATGGTTAGCCCATCAAAACTGTGAGAATATTGCCTTAATTTCAAAATTCCCAAAATCATGAAAATGCATGATGGTTAGCCCATCAAAATTGTAAGGTTTATGCCACAATTTAAAAGTTTCCAAATTCAGGAAAATGCATGATGGTTAGCCCATCAAAATTGTGAGAATAACGCCACAATTCAAAAGTTCCCAAAATTAGGAAAATGCATGATGGTTAGCCCATTAAAATTGTGAGATTTTTGCCACAATTTAAAAGTTCCCTAATTCAGGAAAATGCGTGATGAATAGCCCATCAAAACTGTGAGAATATTGCCTTAATTTCAAAATTCCCAAAATCATGAAAATGCATGATGGTTAGCCCATCAAAACTGTGAGATTTATGCCACAATTTAAATGTTCCCAAAATCAGGAAAATGCATGATGGTTAGCCCATCAAAACTGTGAGATTTATGCCATAATTTTAAAATTCCCAATATCATGAAAATGCATGATGGTTAGCCTACCAAAACTGTGAGATTTATGCCACAATTCAAAAGTTCCCAAAATCAGGAAAATGCATGATGGTTAGCCCATTAAAATTGTGAGAATAACGCCACAATTCAAAAATTCCCAAAATCATGAAAATGCATGATGGTTAGCCCATCAAAACTGTGAGATTTATGCCACAATTCAAAAGTTCCCAAAATCAGGAAAATTTTTGATGGTTAGCCTACCAAAACTGTGAGATTTATGCCACAATTTAAAAGTTCCCTAATTCAGGAAAATGCGTGATGGTTAGCCCATCAAAACTGTGAGAATATTGCCTTAATTTCAAAATTCCCAAAATCATGAAAATGCATGATGGTTAGCCCATCAAAATTGTAAGGTTTATGCCACAATTTAAAAGTTTCCAAATTCAGGAAAATGCATGATGGTTAGCCCATCAAAATTGTGAGATTTATGCCATAATTTAAAAGTTCCAAAATTCCGGAAAATGCATGATGGTTAGGCCATTAAAACTGTGAGAATAACGCCACAATTCAAAAGTTCCCAAAATTAGGAAAATGCATGATGGTTAGCCCATTAAAATTGTGAGATTTATGCCACAATTTAAAAGTTCCCTAATTCTGGAAAATGCGTGATGGTTAGCCCATCAAAACTGTGAGAATATTGCCTTAATTTCAAAATTCCCAAAATCATGAAAATGCATGATGGTTAGCCCATCAAAACTGTGAGATTTATGCCACAATTTAAATGTTCTCAAAATCAGGAAAATGCATGATGGTTAGCCCATCAAAATTGTGAGATTTATGCCATAATTTTAAAATTCCCAATATCATGAAAATGCATGATGGTTAGCCTACCAAAACTGTGAGATTTATGCCACAATTCAAAAGTTCCCAAAATCAGGAAAATGTATGATGGTTAGCCTACCAAAACTGTGAGATTTATGCCACAATTTCAAAATTCCCAAAATCAGGTAAAATGCATGATGGTTAGCCCATCAAAATTGTAAGGTTTATGCCACAATTTAAAAGTTTCCAAATTCAGGAAAATGCATGATGGTTAGCCCATCAAAATTGTGAGAATAACGCCACAATTCAAAAGTTCCCAAAATTAGGAAAATGCATGATGGTTAGCCCATTAAAATTGTGAGATTTTTGCCACAATTTAAAAGTTCCCTAATTCAGGAAAATGCGTGATGAATAGCCCATCAAAACTGTGAGAATATTGCCTTAATTTCAAAATTCCCAAAATCATGAAAATGCATGATGGTTAGCCCATCAAAACTGTGAGATTTATGCCACAATTTAAATGTTCCCAAAATCAGGAAAATGCATGATGGTTAGCCCATCAAAACTGTGAGATTTATGCCATAATTTTAAAATTCCCAATATCATGAAAATGCATGATGGTTAGCCTACCAAAACTGTGAGATTTATGCCACAATTCAAAAGTTCCCAAAATCAGGAAAATGTATGATGGTTAGCCTACCAAAACTGTGAGATTTATGCCACAATTTCAAAATTCCCAAAATCAGGTAAAATGCATGATGGTTAGCCCATCAAAATTGTAAGGTTTATGCCACAATTTAAAAGTTTCCAAATTCAGGAAAATGCATGATGGTTAGCCCATCAAAATTGTGAGATTTCTGCCACAATTTAAAAGTTCCAAAATTCAGGAAAATGCATGATGGTTAGGCCATTAAAACTGTGAGAATAACGCCACAATTCAAAAGTTCCCAAAATTAGGAAAATGCATGATGGTTAGCCCATTAAAATTGTTAGATTTATGCCACATAATTAAAATGTTCCCAAAATCAGGAAAATGCATGATGGTTAGCCCACAACTGTGAGATTTATGCCATAATTTTAAAATTCCCAATATCATGAAAATGCATGATGGTTAGCCTACCAAAACTGTGAGATTTATGCCACAATTCAAAAGTTCCCAAAATCAGGAAAATGTATGATGGTTAGCCTACCAAAACTGTGAGATTTATGCCACAATTTCAAAATTCCCAAAATCAGGTAAAATGCATGATGGTTAGCCCATCAAAATTGTAAGGTTTATGCCACAATTTAAAAGTTTCCAAATTCAGGAAAATGCATGATGGTTAGCCCATCAAAATTGTGAGATTTCTGCCACAATTTAAAAGTTCCAAAATTCAGGAAAATGCATGATGGTTAGGCCATTAAAACTGTGAGAATAACGACACAATTCAAAAGTTCCCAAAATCATGAAAATGCATGATGGTTAGCCCATCAAAACTGTGAGATTTATGCCATAATTTTAAAATTCCCAAATTCAGAAAAATCCATGATTGTTAGCCCATCAAAACAGTGAGATTTATGCCATAATTTCAAAATTCCCAATATCAGGAAAATGCATGATGGTTAGCCTACCAAAACTGTGAGATTTATGCCACAATTCAAAAGTTCCCAAAATCAGGTAAAATGCATGATGGTTAGCCTATCAAAATTGTGAGATTTATGCCACAATTGAAATGTTCCCAAAATCAGGAAAATGCATGATGGTTAGCCCATCAAAACTGTGAGATTTATGCCATTCTTTTAAAATTCCCAATATCATGCAAATGCATGATGGTTAGCCTACCAAAATTGTGAGATTTATGCCACAAATCAAAAGTTCCCAAAATCAGGAAAATGTATGATGGTTAGCCTACCAAAACTGTGAGATTTATGCCACAATTTCAAAATTCCCAAAATCAGGTAAAATGCATGATGGTTAGCCCATCAAAATTGTAAGGTTTATGCCACAATTTAAAAGTTTCCAAATTCAGGAAAATGCATGATGGTTAGCCCATCAAAATTGTGAGATTTCTGCCACAATTTAAAAGTTCCAAAATTCAGGAAAATGCATGATGGTTAGGCCATTAAAACTGTGAGAATAACGCCACAATTCAAAAGTTCCCAAAATTAGGAAAATGCATGATGGTTAGCCCATTAAAATTGTGAGATTTATGCCACAATTTAAATGTTCCCAAAATCAGGAAAATGCGTGATGGTTAGCCCATCAAAACTGTGAGATTTATGCCATAATTTTAAAATTCCCAATATCATGAAAATGCATGATGGTTAGCAAACCAAAACTGTGAGATTTATGCCACAATTCAAAAGTTCCCAAAATCAGGAAAATGTATGATGGTTAGCCTACCAAAACTGTGAGATTTATGCCACAATTTCAAAATTCCCAAAATCAGGTAAAATGCATGATGGTTAGCCCATCAAAATTGTAAGGTTTATGCCACAATTTAAAAGTTTCCAAATTCAGGAAAATGCATGATGGTTAGCCCATCAAAATTGTGAGATTTCTGCCACAATTTAAAAGTTCCAAAATTCAGGAAAATGCATGATGGTTAGGCCATTAAAACTGTGAGAATAACGCCACAATTCAAAAGTTCCCAAAATTAGGAAAATGCATGATGGTTAGCCCATTAAAATTGTGAGATTTATGCCACAATTTAAATGTTCCCAAAATCAGGAAAATGCGTGATGGTTAGCCCATCAAAACTGTGAGATTTATGCCATAATTTTAAAATTCCCAATATCATGAAAATGCATGATGGTTAGCAAACCAAAACTGTGAGATTTATGCCACAATTCAAAAGTTCCCAAAATCAGGAAAATGTATGATGGTTAGCCTACCAAAACTGTGAGATTTATGCCACAATTTCAAAATTCCCAAAATCAGGTAAAATGCATGATGGTTAGCCCATCAAAATTGTAAGGTTTATGCCACAATTTAAAAGTTTCCAAATTCAGGAAAATGCATGATGGTTAGCCCATCAAAATTGTGAGATTTCTGCCACAATTTAAAAGTTCCAAAATTCAGGAAAATGCATGATGGTTAGGCCATTAAAACTGTGAGAATAACGCCACAATTCAAAAGTTCCCAAAATTAGGAAAATGCATGATGGTTAGCCCATCAAAACTGTGAGATTTATGCCATAATTTTAAAATTCCCAATATCATGAAAATGCATGATGGTTAGCCTACCAAAACTGTGAGATTTATGCCACAATTTCAAAATTCCCAAAATCAGGTAAAATGCATGATGGTTAGCCCATCAAAATTGTAAGGTTTATGCCACAATTTAAAAGTTTCCAAATTCAGGAAAATGCGTGATGAATAGCCCATCAAAACTGTGAGAATATTGCCTTAATTTCAAAATTCCCAAAATCATGAAAATGCATGATGGTTAGCCCATCAAAACTGTGAGATTTATGCCACAATTTTAAAATTCCCAATATCATGAAAATGCATGATGGTCAGCCTACCAAAACTGTGAGATTTATGCCACAATTTAAATGTTCCCAAAATCAGGTAAAATGCATGATGGTTAGCCCATCAAAACTGTGAGATTTATGCCACAATTTAAATGTTCCCAAAATCAGAAAAATGCATGATGGTTAGCCCATCAAAACTGTGAGATTTATGCCATAATTTTAAAATTCCCAAATTCAGAAAAATCCATGATTGTTAGCCCATCAAAACAGTGAGATTTATGCCATAATTTCAAAATTCCCAATATCATGAAAATGCATGATGGTTAGCCTACCAAAACTGTGAGATTTATGCCACAATTCAAAAGTTCCCAAAATCAGGAAAATGTATGATGGTTAGCCTACCAAAACTGTGAGATTTATGCCACAATTTCAAAATTCCCAAAATCAGGTAAAATGCATGATGGTTAGCCCATCAAAATTGTAAGGTTTATGCCACAATTTAAAAGTTTCCAAATTCAGGAAAATGCATGATGGTTAGCCCATCAAAATTGTGAGAATAACGCCACAATTCAAAAGTTCCCAAAATTAGGAAAATGCATGATGGTTAGCCCATTAAAATTGTGAGATTTTTGCCACAATTTAAAAGTTCCCTAATTCAGGAAAATGCGTGATGAATAGCCCATCAAAACTGTGAGAATATTGCCTTAATTTCAAAATTCCCAAAATCATGAAAATGCATGATGGTTAGCCCATCAAAACTGTGAGATTTATGCCACAATTTAAATGTTCCCAAAATCAGGAAAATGCATGATGGTTAGCCCATCAAAACTGTGAGATTTATGCCACAATTTAAATGTTCCCAAAATCAGGAAAATGCATGATGGTTAGCCCATCAAAACTGTGAGATTTATGCCATAATTTTAAAATTCCCAATATCATGAAAATGCATGATGGTTAGCCTACCAAAACTGTGAGATTTATGCCACAATTTAAATGTTCCCAAAATCAGGTAAAATGCATGATGGTTAGCCCATCAAAACTGTGAGATTTATGCCACAATTTAAATGTTCCCAAAATCAGAAAAATGCATGATGGTTAGCCCATCAAAACTGTGAGATTTATGCCATAATTTTAAAATTCCCAAATTCAGAAAAATCCATGATTGTTAGCCCATCAAAACAGTGAGATTTATGCTATAATTTCAAAATTCCCAATATCATGAAAATGCATGATGGTTAGCCTACCAAAACTGTGAGATTTATGCCACAATTCAAAAGTTCCCAAAATCAGGAAAATGTATGATGGTTAGCCTACCAAAACTGTGAGATTTATGCCACAATTTCAAAATTCCCAAATTCAGGAAAATGCATGATGGTTAGCCCATTAAAACTGTGAGAATTATGCCACAATTTAAAAGTTCCCAAATTCAGGAAAATGGATGATGATTCCATCATCCATTTAGTTCATCAAAACTGTGAGAATTATGACACAATTTAAAAGTTCCCAAAATCATGAAAATGCATGATAGTTAGCCTACCAAAACTGTGAGATTTATGCCACAATTTTAAAATTCCCAAAATCAGGTAAAATGCTTGATGGTTAGCCCATCAAAATTGTAAGGTTTATGCCACAATTTAAAAGTTTCCAAATTCAGGAAAATGCATGATGGTTAGCCCATCAAATTTGTGAGAATTATGCCATAATTTTAAAATTCCCAAAATCAGGTAAAATGCATAATGGTTAGCCCATTAAAACTGTGAGAATTATGCCACAATTTAAAAGTTCCCAAAATCAGGAAAATGCATGATGGTTAGTCCATCAAAACTGTAAAAATTATGCCTCAATTTCAAAAATCATGAAAATGCATGATGGTTAGCCTATCAAAACTGTGAGAATTTTGCCACAATTTCAAAATTCCCAAAATCATGAAAATGCATGATGGTTAGCCTATAAAAACTGTGAGATTTATGCCTCAATTTAAAAGTTCCCAAAATCAGAAAAATGCATGATGGTTAGCCCATCAAAACTGTCAGATTTATGCCTTAATTTCAAAATTCCCAAATTCAGAAAAATCCATGATTATTAGCCCATCAAAACAGTGAGATTTATGCCATAATTTCAAAATTCCCAATATCATGAAAATGCATGATGGTTAGCCCATCAAAACTGTGAGAATTATGGCACAATTTAAAAGTTCCCAAAATCAGGTAAAATGCATGATGGTTAGCCCATTATAACTGTGAGAATTATGCCACAATTTAAAAGTTCCCAAAATCAGGAAAATGCATGATGGTTAGCCTATCAAAACTGTGAGATTTATGCCTTAATTTCAAAATTCCCAAATTCAGAAAAATCCATGATTATTAGCCCATCAAAACAGTGAGATTTATGCCATAATTTCAAAATTCCCAATATCATGAAAATGCATGATGGTTAGCCCATCAAAACTGTGAGAATTATGCCACAATTTAAAAGTTCCCAAAATCAGGAAAATGCATGATGGTTAGCCCATTAAAACTGTGAGATTTATGCCACAATTTAAAAGTTCCCAAATTCAGGAAAATACATGATGGTTAGCCCATCAAAACTGTGAGATTTATGTCACAATTTAAAATTTCCCAAAATCAGGAAAATGGATGATGATTCCATCATCCATTTAGTTCATCAAAACTGTGAGAATTATGACACAATTTAAAAGTTCCCAAAATCATGAAAATGCATGGTAGTTAGCCTACCAAAACTGTGAGATTTATGCCACAATTTTAAAATTCCCAAAATCAGGTAAAATGCTTGATGGTTAGCCCATCAAAATTGTAAGGTTTATGCCACAATTTAAAAGTTTCCAAATTCAGGAAAATGCATGATGGTTAGCCCATCAAATTTGTGAGAATTATGCCATAATTTTAAAATTCCCAAAATCAGGTAAAATGCATGATGGTTAGCCCATTAAAACTGTGAGAATTATGCCACAATTTAAAAGTTCCCAAAATCAGGAAAATGCATGATGGTTAGCCCATCAAAACTGTGAGAATAATGCTAGAATTTAAAAGTTCCCAAATTCAGGAAAATACATGATGGTTAGCCTATCAAAACTGTGAGATTTATGCCACAATTTAAAAGTTCCCAAAATCAGGAAAATAGATGATGATACCATCATCCATTTAGTTCATCAAAACTGTGAGAATTATGCCAAAATTTTAAAATTCCCAAATTCAGAAAAATCCATGATTATTAGCCCATCAAAACTGTGAGATTTATGCCACAATTTCAAAATTCCCAAAATCAGGTAAAATGCATGATGGTTAGCCCATCAAAATTGTAAGGTTTATGCCACAATTTAAAAGTTTCCAAATTCAGGAAAATGCATGATGGTTAGCCCATCAAAATTGTGAGATTTCTGCCACAATTTAAAAGTTCCAAAATTCAGGAAAATGCATGATGGTTAGGCCATCAAAACTGTGAGAATAACGCCACAATTCAAAAGTTCCCAAATTTAGGAAAATGCATGATGGTTAGCCCATCAAAACTGTGAGATTTATGCCATAATTTTAAAATTCCCAATATCATGAAAATGCATGATGGTTAGCCTACCAAAACTGTGAGATTTATGCCACAATTCAAAAGTTCCCAAAATCAGGAAAATGTATAATGGTTAGCCTACCAAAACTGTGAGATTTATGCCACAATTTCAAAATTCCCAAAATCAGGTAAAATGCATGATGGTTAGCCCATCAAAACAGTGAGAATTATGCCACAATACAAAAGTTCCCAAAACCAGGAAAATGCATGAAGGTTAGCCCATTAAAACTGTGAGAATTATGCCACAATTCAAAAGTTCCCAAAATCAGGTAAAATGCATGATGGTTAGCCCATCAAAACTGTGAGATTTATGCCACAATTTAAATGTTCCCAAAATCAGAAAAATGCATGATGGTTAGCCCATCAAAACTGTGAGATTTATGCCATAATTTTAAAATTCCCAAATTCAGAAAAATCCATGATTGTTAGCCCATCAAAACAGTGAGATTTATGCCATAATTTCAAAATTCCCAATATCATGAAAATGCATGATGGTTAGTCTACCAAAACTGTGAGATTTATGCCACAATTCAAAAGTTCCTAAAATCAGGAAAATGTATGATGGTTAGCCTACCAAAACTGTGAGATTTATGCCACAATTTCAAAATTCCCAAAATCAGGTAAAATGCATGATGGTTAGCCCATCAAAACTGTGAGATTTATGCCATAATTTTAAAATTCCAAAATTCAGAAAAATTCATGATGGTTAGCCCATCAAAACAGTGAGATTTATGCCACAATTTAAAAGTTCCCAAAATCAGGAAAATGCATGATGGTTAGTCCATTATAACTGTGAGAAAGATGCCACAATTCAAAAGTTCCCAAAATCAGGTAAAATGCATGATGGTTAGCCTATCAAAATTGTGAGATTTATGCCACAATTTAAATGTTCCCAAAATCAGGAAAATGCATGATGGTTAGCCCATCAAAACTGTGAGATTTATGCCATAATTTTAAAATTCCCAATATCATGAAAATGCATGATAGTTAGCCTCCCAAAACTGTGAGATTTATGCCACAATTTCAAAATTCCCAAAATCAGGTAAAATGCATGATGGTTAGCCCATCAAAATTGTAAGGTTTATGCCACAATTTAAAAGTTTCCAAATTCAGGAAAATGCATGATGGTTAGCCCATCAAAATTGTGAGATTTCTGCCACAATTTAAAAGTTCCAAAATTCAGGTAAATGCATGATGGTTAGGCCATTAAAACTGTGAGAATAACGCCACAACTCAAAAGTTCTCAAAATTAGGAAAATGCATGATGGTTAACCCATTAAAATTGTGAGATTTATGCCACAATTTAAATGTTCCCAAAATCAGGAAAATGCATGATGGTTAGCCCATCAAAACTGTGAAATTTATGCCATAATTTTAAAATTCCCAATATCATGAAAATGCATGATGGTTAGCCTACCAAAACTGTGAGATTTATGCCACAATTCAAAAGTTCCCAAAATCAGGAAAATGTATGATGGTTAGCCTACCAAAACTGTGAGATTTATGCCATAATTTTAAAATTCCCAATATCATGAAAATGCATGATAGTTAGCCTCCCAAAACTGTGAGATTTATGCCACAATTTCAAAATTCCCAAAATCAGGTAAAATGCATGATGGTTAGCCCATCAAAATTGTAAGGTTTATGCCACAATTTAAAAGTTTCCAAATTCAGGAAAATGCATGATGGTTAGCCCATCAAAATTGTGAGATTTCTGCCACAATTTAAAAGTTCCAAAATTCAGGAAAATGCATGATGGTTAGGCCATTAAAACTGTGAGAATAACGCCACAATTCAAAAGTTCCCAAAATTAGGAAAATGCATGATGGTTAGCCCATTAAAATTGTGAGATTTTTGCCACAATTTAAAAGTTCCCTAATTCAGGAAAATGCGTGATGGATAGCCCATCAAAACTGTGAGATTTATGCCACAATTTAAATGTTCCCAAAATCAGGAAAATGCATGATGGTTAGCCCATCAAAACTGTGAGATTTATGCCACAATTTAAATGTTCCCAAAATCAGGAAAATGCATGATGGTTAGCCCATCAAAACTGTGAGATTTATGCCATAATTTTAAAATTCCCAATATCATGAAAATGCATGATGGTTAGCCTACACAATTTAAAAGTTCCCAAATTCAGGAAAATGGATGATGATTCCATCATCCATTTAGTTCATCAAAACTGTGAGAATTATGACACAATTTAAAAGTTCCCAAAATCATGAAAATGCATGATAGTTAGCCTACCAAAACTGTGAGATTTATGCCACAATTTTAAAATTCCCAAAATCAGGTAAAATGCTTGATGGTTAGCCCATCAAAATTGTAAGGTTTATGCCACAATTTAAAAGTTTCCAAATTCAGGAAAATGCATGATGGTTAGCCCATCAAATTTGTGAGAATTATGCCATAATTTTAAAATTCCCAAAATCAGGTAAAATGCATGATGGTTAGCCCATCAAAACTGTAAAAATTATGCCTCAATTTCAAAAATCATGAAAATGCATGATGGTTAGCCTATCAAAACTGTGAGAATTTTGCCACAATTTCAAAATTCCCAAAATCATGAAAATGCATGATGGTTAGCCTATAAAAACTGTGAGATTTATGCCTCAATTTAAAAGTTCCCAAAATCAGAAAAATGCATGATGGTTAGCCCATCAAAACTGTCAGATTTATGCCTTAATTTCAAAATTCCCAAATTCAGAAAAATCCATGATTATTAGCCCATCAAAACAGTGAGATTTATGCCATAATTTCAAAATTCCCAATATCATGAAAATGCATGATGGTTAGCCCATCAAAACTGTGAGAATTATGGCACAATTTAAAAGTTCCCAAAATCAGGTAAAATGCATGATGGTTAGCCCATTAAAACTGTGAGAATTATGCCACAATTTAAAAGTTCCCAAAATCAGGAAAATGCATGATGGTTAGCCTAACAAAACTGTGAGATTTATGCCTTAATTTCAAAATTCCCAAATTTCTGAAAAATCCATGATTATTAGCCCATCAAAACAGTGAGATTTATGCCATAATTTCAAAATTCCCAATATCATGAAAATGCATGATGGTTAGCCCATCAAAACTGTGAGAATTATGCCACAATTTAAAAGTTCCCAAAATCAGGAAAATGCATGATGGTTAGCCCATTAAAACTGTGAGAATTATGCCACAATTTAAAAGTTCCCAAATTCAGGAAAATACATGATGGTTAGCCTATCAAAACTGTGAGATTTATGTCACAATTTAAAATTTCCCAAAATCAGGAAAATGGATGATGATTCCATCATCCATTTAGTTCATCAAAACTGTGAGAATTATGACACAATTTAAAAGTTCCCAAAATCATGAAAATGCATGATAGTTAGCCCATCAAAACTGTGAGAATTATGCCAAAATTTTAAAATTCCCAAATTTAGAAAAATCCATGATTATTAGCCCATCAAAATAGTGAGATTTATGCCATAATTTCAAAATTCCCAATATCATGAAAATGCATGATGGTTAGCCCATCAAAACTGTGAGAATTATGCCACAATTTAAAAGTTCCCAAAATCAGGAAAATGCATGATGGTTAGCCCATTAAAACTGTGAGAATAATGCCACAATTAAAAAATTCCCAAAATCAGGAAAATGCATGATGGTAAGCCTATCAAAACAGTGAGATTTATGCCATAATTTTAAAATTCCCAAAATCAGGAAAATGCATGATGGTTAGCCCATCAAAACTGTGAGAATTATGCCAAAATTTTAAAATTCCCAAATTCAGAAAAATCCATGATTATTAGCCCATCAAAACAGTGAGATTTATGCCATAATTTCAAAATTCCAAATTCAGGAAAATGCATGATGGTTAGCTCATCAAAACTGTGAGAATGATGCCACAATTTAAAAGTTCCCAAAATCAGGTAAAATGCATGATGGTTAGCCCATCAAAACTATGAGAATTATGCCATAATTTTAAAATTCCCCAATTCAGAAAAATCCATGATTATTAGCCCATCAAAACAGTGAGATTTATGCCATAATTTCAAAATTCCCAAATTCAGAAAAATCCATGATTGCCCATCAAAACAGTGAGATTTATGCCATAATTTCAAAATTCCCAAAATCATGAAAATGCATGATAGTTAGCCCATCAAAATTGTGAGATTTATGCCACAATTAAAAAGTTCCCAAAATCAGGAAAATGCATGATGGTTAGCCCATTAAAACTGTGAGATTTATGCCACAATTCAAAAGTTCCCAAAATCAGGAAAATGCATGATGATTAGCCCATTAAAAATGTGAGATTTATGCCACAATTCAAAAGTTCCCAAAATCAGTAAAATGCATGATGGTTAGCCCATCAAAACTGTGAGAATTATGCCAAAATTTTAAAATTCCCAAATTCAGAAAAATCCATGATTATTAGCCCATCAAAACAGTGAGATTTATGCCATAATTTCAAAATTCCCAATATCATTAAAATGCATGATGGTTAGCCCATCAAAACTGTGAGAATTATGCCACAATTAAAAAATTCCCAAAATCAGGAAAATGCATGATGGTTAGCCCATCAAAATTGTGAGATTTATGCCACAATTTAAAAGTTCCCAAATTCAGGAAAATGCATGATAGTTAGCCCATTAAAACTGTGAGAAGTATGCCACAATTAAAAAATTCCCAAATTCAGGAAAATGCATGATAGTTAGCCCATTAAAACTGTGAGAAGTATGCCACAATTAAAAAATTCCCAAAATCAGGAAAATGCATGATGGTAAGCCTATCAAAACAGTGAGATTTATGCCATAATTTTAAAATTCCCAAAATCAGGAAAATGCATGATGGTTAGCCCATCAAAACTGTGAGAATTATGCCAAAATTTTAAAATTCCCAAATTCAGAAAAATCCATGATTATTAGCCCATCAAAACAGTGAGATTTATGCCATAATTTCAAAATTCCAAATTCAGGAAAATGCATGATGGTTAGCTCATCAAAACTGTGAGAATGATGCCACAATTTAAAAGTTCCCAAAATCAGGTAAAATGCATGATGGTTAGCCTATCAAAACTATGAGAATTATGCCATAATTTTAAAATTCCCCAATTCAGAAAAATCCATGATTATTAGCCCATCAAAACAGTGAGATTTATGCCATAATTTCAAAATTCCCAAATTCAGAAAAATCCATGATTGCCCATCAAAACAGTGAGATTTATGCCATAATTTCAAAATTCCCAAAATCATGAAAATGCATGATAGTTAGCCCATCAAAATTGTGAGATTTATGCCACAATTAAAAAGTTCCCAAAATCAGGAAAATGCATGATGGTTAGCCCATTAAAACTGTGAGATTTATGCCACAATTCAAAAGTTCCCAAAATCAGGAAAATGCATGATGATTAGCCCATTAAAAATGTGAGATTTATGCCACAATTCAAAAGTTCCCAAAATCAGTAAAATGCATGATGGTTAGCCCATCAAAACTGTGAGAATTATGCCAAAATTTTAAAATTCCCAAATTCAGAAAAATCCATGATTATTAGCCCATCAAAACAGTGAGATTTATGCCATAATTTCAAAATTCCCAATATCATGAAAATGCATGATGGTTAGCCCATCAAAACTGTGAGAATTATGCCACAATTTAAAAGTTCCCAAAATCAGGTAAAATGCATGATGATTAGCCCATTGAAACTGTGAGATTTATGCCACAATTCAAAAGTTCCCAAAATCAGTAAAATGCATGATGGTTAGCCCATCAAAACTGTGAGAATTATGCCAAAATTTTAAAATTCCCAAATTCAGAAAAATCCATGATTGCCCATCAAAACAGTGAGATTTATGCCATAATTTCAAAATTCCCAATATCATGAAAATGCATGATGGTTAGCCCATCAAAACTGTGAGAATGATGCCACAATTTAAAAGTTCCCAAAATCAGGTAAAATGCATGATGGTTAGCCCATTAAAACTGTGAGATTTATGCCACAATTAAAAAGTTCCCAAAATCAGTAAAATGCATGATGGTTAGCCCATCAAAACTGTGAGAATTATGCCAAAATTTTAAAATTCCCAAATTCAGAAAAATCCATGATTGTCATCAAAACAATGAGATTTATGCCATAATTTCAAAATTCCCAATATCATGAAAATGCATGATGGTTAGCCCATCAAAACTGTGAGAATGATGCCACAATTTAAAAGTTCCCAAAATCAGGTAAAATGCATGATGGTTAGCCCATTAAAACTGTGAGATTTATGCCACAATTCAAAAGTTCCTAAAATCAGTAAAATGCATGATGGTTAGCCCATCAAAACTGTGAGAATTATGCCAAAATTTTAAAATTCCCAAATTCAGAAAAATCCATGATTGTCATCAAAACAGTGAGATTTATGCCATAATTTCAAAATTCCCAAAATCATGAAAATGCATGATAGTTAGCCCATCAAAATTGTGAGATTTATGCCACAATTTAAAAGTTCCCAAAATCAGGAAAATGCATGATGGTTAGCCCATCAAAACTGTGAGAATTATGCCAAAATTTTAAAATTCCCAAATTCAGAATAATCCATGATTATTAGCCCATCAAAACAGTGAGATTTATGCCATAATTTCAAAATTCCCAATATCATGAAAATGCATGATGGTTAGCCCATCAAAACTGTGAGAATTATGCCATAATTTTAAAATTCCCAATATCATGAAAATGCATGATGGTTAGCCCATCAAAACTGTGAGAATTATGCCAAAATTTTAAAATTCCCAAATTTAGAAAAATCCATGATTATTAGCCCATCAAAACAGTGAGATTTATGCCATAATTTCAAAATTCCCAATATCATGAAAATGCATGATGGTTAGCCCATCAAAACTGTGAGAATTATGCCACAATTTAAAAGTTCCCAAAATCAGAAAAATGCATGATGGTTAGCCCATTAAAACTGTGAGAATTATGCCACAATTTAAAAGTTCCCAAATTCAGGAAAATACATTATGGTTAGCCCATCAAAACTGTGAGAATTATGCCAAAATTTTAAAATTCCCAAATTCAGAAAAATCCATGATTATTAGCCCATCAAAACAGTGAGATTTATGCCATAATTTCAAAATTCCCAATATCATGAAAATGCATGATGGCTAGCCCATCAAAACTGTGAGAATGATGCCATAATTTCAAAATTCCCAAAATCATGAAAATGCATGATAGTTAGCCCATCAAAATTGTGAGATTTATGCCACAATTTAAAAGTTCCCAAAATCAGGAAAATGCATGATGATTAGCCCATCAAAACTGTGAGAATTATGCCACAATTCAAAAGTTCCCAAAATCAGGAAAATGCATGATGATTAGCCCATTAAAACTGTGAGATTTATGCCACAATTCAAAAGTTCCCAAAATCAGTAAAATGCATGATGGTTAGCCCATCAAAACTGTGAGAATTATGCCAAAATTTTAAAATTCCCAAATTCAGAAAAATCCATGATTATTAGCCCATCAAAACAGTGAGATTTATGCCATAATTTCAAAATTCCCAATATCATGAAAATGCATGATGGTTAGCCCATCAAATCTGTGAGAATGATGCCACAATTTAAAAGTTCCCAAAATCAGGTAAAATGCATGATGGTTAGCCCATCAAAACTGTGAGAATTATGCCACAATTCAAAAGTTCCCAAAATCAGGAAAAAGCATGATGATTAGCCCATTAAAACTGTGAGATTTATGCCACAATTCAAAAGTTCCCAAAATCAGTAAAATGCATGATGGTTAGCCCATCAAAACTGTGAGAATTATGCCAAAATTTTAAAATTCCCAAATTCAGAAAAATCCATGATTATTAGCCCATCAAAACAGTGAGATTTATGCCATAATTTCAAAATTCCCAATATCATGAAAATGCATGATGGTTAGCCCATCAAAACTGTGAGAATTATGCCACAATTTAAAAGTTCCCAAAATCAGGAAAATGCATGATGGTTAGCCCATTAAAACTGTGAGGATTATGACACAATTTAAAAGTTCCCAAAATCATGAAAATGCATGATAGTTAGCCTACCAAAACTGTGAGAATTATGCCAAAATTTTAAAATTCCCAAATTCAGGAAAATGCATGATGGTTAGCCTATCAAAACTGTGAGATTTATGCCGTAATTTTAAAATTCCCAAAATCAGGAAAATGCATGATGGTTAGCCCATCCAAATTGTGAGAATTATGCCACAATTCAAAAGTTCCCAAATTCAGATAAATACATGATGGTAAGCCCATCAAAACTGTGAGATGTATGCATCAATTTAAAAAATTCCAAATTCAGGAAAATGCATGATGGTTAGGCCATTAAAACTGTGAGAATTACGCCACAATTCAAAAGTTCCCAAAATCAGGAAAATGCATGATGGTTAGCCCATCAAAACTGTGAGAATTTTGCCACAGTTTTGCAGTTCCCAAAATCAGGAAAATGCATGATGGTTAGCCCATCAAAACTGTGAGAATTATGCCTCAATTTAAGAGTTCCTAAATTCAGGAAACTGCATGATGTTTAGTCCACGAAAACTATGAGAATTATGCCACAATTTCAAAGTTTCCAAAATCATGAAAATGCATGAAAATTAGCCTATCAAAACACTGAGATTTATGCCACAATTTAAAAGTTCCAAAAATCAGGAAAATGCATGATGGGTAGCCCATCAAAACTGTGAGATTTATGCCACAACTTCAAAGTTTCCAAAATTAGGAAAATGCATGATGGTTAGCTAATAAAAACTTTGAGAAATATGCCTCAATTTCAAAATTCGCAAAATCGTGAAAATGCATGATGGTTAGCCTATCAAAACTGTGAGATTTAAGCAACAATTTTAAAATTTCCAAAATCGAAAAAAGGCGGATGGTTAGAGCATTGCCACATAGACAAAAATAAACGAACGATTATTTCGTATTTTGTTTCCTCGCCACATGAGAAACAAAAATTACGTGCGATTTTAGAACAACGTAATTGTCGTCGCATGACATTTTCGTCGCATGTCATTTCATAATGAAAAATTGATCAAAATGGCAGCTATTTGAAATAAACGAAAACTTCAAAACGAAATACGAACACAAAGGCAACTATGCAACAACAAAAATAACAAAATCGAACGAAAAATTATATTGCCAAGAATTTTAGTGTGAATGCGGAAATCGTTTGTAAATGGTTAAATGGTATAATGCGTTTGAAAATGGTATAATGTAAGACGATTGAAATAAATAATTGATAATTTTACGAGTTTTATTATTTAAATTAAGTTATTTTGTATCGTTTGCGTTTTAATTTAGTGTATAAATTTTATTCATTTTCTGTCGTTGGTATGGCCTTTATAAGCCTATCAAAACTGGGTATTAAAATTATGCCACAATTTGAAAATCCATGCTTTAAACATCTGAAAAAATTAAATTATATAACAATATTTGTAAATATATACTAGGTACTTACATTTTTATTTTCTCGTTATAATTAAAACAAATTTTTAATAAAATTAACTAAATTAGTGAAATAGACAGGCTTTAATTTATTTTGGTTTTATTAATATTTTATTTTAATCTATAATTATAATTTTACATAACGTTTTTTCGTTCTAATTTTTTATGTGACATAATTTAACATTTTTATTTTTATTTAATTATTATATATATTATATTTATCATTATAATTCTTATTTATATTTAAATAAATAAAAATATATTTATTATATATATATACAAATTTTAATTTAATTTATATTGCACAAAATTAATAATTTATTAATTATATAAATATACTTAAAATTAATTGTCTATCGTAATTAAGTCAAGATTTATATGATGGACTTCAATCATTTTGAAGACTTTATAATTTTTGGTAATGGCGTTGAAGCAATAAGGCACCGCGCATCAGAATTAATTTTTTTTTGTCAAGAATTAAAATGACGTGTAATTTGCCTTGTGTGTTTAATTAAACGCTTAAATATTTTTTATTAATTTTTTTATTGTGTCCGTCCATCATATAATTCAAGAATTATTTTATATTTGTTATAATTTGAATAAATAATTTTGATTACATTTTTGTATTATTTATTAATTAAATAAATTTAATTAATTTTTTTTTGTTTGTTTAATCTATTTTTAGATTTAACTTTATCGCTTATAATAATATTATTAATTACAATAAAATTATATAAATAAATAATAAATTTCGTAAATTAGGAAGATGGAGGGTTTAAAATAAACAAAAATTAATTAATTATTGAAATAGTGAAATAATAATTGGTTTGCGCTTATTTTTGAATTAATTATGCTTATAATATGTAATATATACATAAATATTTGTAGTTATATGCATCATAAACTGTGAGAATTGCGGCTCCTTCAAACTAGTGAACCGAGGACCCGGTTAACATATGACGATATTCAATCTTTTTTTTTTGTTTTAACATATCACTTTTTACGGACGAGAGTTGTCAACCTTGTGATCCAACCAACGTTTAGTCATCCCCTATGACAAACAAAGGATGCTGTGGTGGTATTCCAAGAATAACATGAACCGTGAAATAATCAACTTTATTGCAGAAACTTACGGACAACTTTGTCAAAGACAACTTTACTAGCCTTCTGTCAAATAAATACAGTGGGGATGTGCATAGAGGACCCATCCTACAAGGATTTATCACTGCATGATGAATGAGGATTACATTAAAATTTTACGATTAGTGTGGCAAAACTATCGCTGCGTAGCTCTTCTTCGATCGGCTTACAAACAACTGTCTTACTTAATATTGGAGAAGATCGCTCCTCTAGTAAAGTAAAATTGTAAGTAACAACCAAACAGGATTTCCAAGGAGTATAGAACTTTTAAGTATAGGCGACCTAATACTGAAAGCCTTTATGAAAGTAGTTGAAAACTCAAAAGATCTAAATTAATCAAGCAATCAGGTGAAAGAGCAAGTGACACAGAATGAAGAGGCTATTTATTCTTCAGGTGATAAACAACTTGAAACTAAGGATAATATAATTTCTAAACCAAGAGATCCTAACATCCAGCTCATAAAGACTAAAGATATTGGGAAACCCAGTCAAAGATGTACAAATCATGGGAAACAATCATACCGCAATTCATGATCAAATTAGAAATGTTCCTTGATTTTTATTACAACTCATTGAGAGGAATTTCCGAACGAAGGAGTTGTGAATCTTTACTTTTAAATTCAAGCGTGGGCGATTTCTTGTGCTCGAATATATTTGGGCTAACGTTGAATTTAACGGTGGAAAAACGAAAATATGAGTGGATTTAACTCTTAATCCCGAACAAAAATTCTACAAATTCCAACCTTTAGAATAGAAGAAGGACCAACTGGGAAACCTTCAGATTACTTCTTGCTAACTCGTTAACAAAATTGGCCTCTAAATCTCCTGAATCAACATAGGGATTGGATGCCTTGGTCGAAAGAGGGCCCAATGCTTTCAATGAAGCTATCTAAGTCTCGTGTCCTATTAGTAAGCCTAAATGTAAATCTCGTCCACCATGGTGGCCGAGTGAACTACAAGTAACACGGCAGAAATGCAAGAAGCTCTTCAAAATCGCGAAGAGAACAAATCCTGGCGTGGACTGGGACTCCTATAAGAAAGTCCTCAAATCATATGAATACGAATTAAGAAGTACCAACAGCAAAGCTTGGAGACTACTTTGTGATAACATACACGAGTCCTCTGAGGCAGTTAGGCTACGTAAGATTCTATCTTCTTGTCTTGGACTACAACGGGGCGGAATTCCTACTGGAAAGTCATTTCCCAAGATGTTCCAAATCTCCGACTGTTCTGCATAAAACAAATAGGGCTACGGTTCTCGCTGGAAAAATTGTCAACTGGAGGACGATCTTGCGTCAGTAAACAGTTTTAAACCTTTTAAGTCAGTTGGTTCGGTTGGTATTATTCCTGCCGACATCCAACAAACTAGTGACTTAATGGTTCCCTGGCTTGGGGTGATTTTTATACGTTAGGCGGAAAACGTGCTCTTATTGCGACCTAAAAGACCTTAGGTCCATTAGCTTATCTTCGTACTTCTTAAAAACTCTATAGAAAGACATATAGAAGCTTATATGAGAGGCTCAATCGATCTGACACAGTTAACAGAGTCTCAACATGTATACTACATAGGGAAATTGGTGGAAACTGCACTACATTCCCTCTTAGGCTCTATTAAAAAATCGCGCGAATATAAAGAATTCTTTTTAGTGGCCTCCTGTGATATAGAAGAAGGCTTTAACAATGTCAAACCAGACGCAATCACGCAGGCACTTTCAGATTTGTGGCTGAATGTGACACTCGGATGCTGGATTGATTAAATGCTCAAGGTACAAACTTCATTTTTTCAACCCATCCACTCTTAACGGAGTTGGTTTGAATATCACAGATAAAGTGAAATTCCTGGGTCTTATTGTGGACAGCAAACTAAGCTGGAAACCTAATATATTGGAAAGGGTAAAGAAAGCTACAATAGCGCTATACTTCTGTTAGAATATCATTGGGAAAGGATGGGGTCTCAACCCTCGCATCGTACATTAGCTGTACACCACTGAAGTTAGACCCGGTCAACTGTATGAAGTTATAGTTCGGTGGCCAGCTCTAAATATAGTGGCAAACCAAAAGTTGCTGATGCAAATTCAAAGAACTGCTTGCCTGTGTATTAGTAGTGCACTCAGAACCACTTCAACTCAGGCATTAGATATTTAAGCTAAACAAATGGCAGCATGTACAGCTAATAGGCTTAAATCAATTTTATACCTCATGCCTCGAGTTAAATTTTTGACTGTTATTCCCTCCAGAGAGAACTGGATGGATGTAGCAGTTCTGAATCCCGGTAAAATTAATTTCTTTATGGATGGATTGAGAATTGATAGCAGGATCGATTGTGGAGTGTTCTACAAGAAATTAAATTTAAACCTCGCTTTTTGTCTCCCTGATCACTGTAGTGTGTTTCAGGTGAAACACATCGCAAACAAAGAGGCCATAGACTGGATGAAGTATAATGTAATTTCTGTTAGGGATATTGGCATTTTCACGGACAGTCAAGCTGCCATTAAAGTTCTACAGTCAGGCTTTATCACGTCAAAAGTAGTCCGGAACTGTCTCTCATCTCTTAAGGAGATGGCAGAATAGTTCAACATTCAGCTTACATGAGTGCCAGGACATTTTAATATAACTGAGAATTTAAAAACTGATGAGCTTGCTCGACAAGCTACCTCCTGTCGCATCTTAGCATGCTACCCAGCTTCCCATGTGTAAACTGCTCCTAAAGGAAGAAGCTTATAAAACCACAAACAAGTAGATGGGCAAATTGTGCCTCGTGTGTAATTACTCGGCAAATTTGTATATGTCGGCAAAGCCTATATACTAGACTTAATCAGGTGTAATCAACTAATATTCATGTAACGGTTCAATATTAGTATAATCGAGGGTATAATTACTGGACACTGTCTCATTGGTAAGCATGTGAGTAGACTGGGTGTTCTCTCGCATGATTACTGTAGAAGTTGTAGGGATGAGGAGGAGGAGGAGGAAGAGGTAACTATACTACATCTACTCTGCAACTGTCCTCGATACAGGCTGAAGTTTTTTGGGGCTCGCCCCCTTTGTGATATATCAGACCTCATTAGGATAAGAGTTAGGGATATCAACTGCTTCGTTAGGAGCTTGAATTGGTTCCAGTAGGTAGTGAGTGGAGGATATATATTCGCGGTGGTAAAGCTACGGACCAATTGTGTCTATACCACGCTCTTTAGGACGGTCAAATTGTAAAGCATCGAACAATCACAACCTCACAGAAAACAATCCTAAAAATTGAACGAGGAGATAAAATAATTTCCATTATTTGCAAAAGAGGGATCAGGAAGAACGACGTTAGTTGCTCATAAAATAGCATAGATGAACCAAACCTTGCTTGAAGCGCATAGGTGACATTAGAGTCTAAGCCTAATAGAAAAATAGGGTGATACCTTGATGTCCGTAAGCTTAAAGAAGTAACGGCCAAAAACGCGTAACCTCTGCCTATAATCAGCGAACTTCTTGATCAGACAAAATACATTTTAAGTTTAGACCTTGAGGAAGCATTTTGGCAGACTCCATAGTCCCAAGATGTTGCCTTTGTTCAGGCAGAGCAACGCGTCACGAGTTGATCGTATTTTTGTCTATTTATTAAGATAGACGAGGGATTTTATCTGAATAATGCGCTTCACTAGTAGCATACATAATTAAATTTACAGTGGCCACCGGGTCACAAGTAAGGATACACATCAGCTGGGTAATTGATAAAAAAAAACAAGCAGTGATTATCGTTGCAATCTCGCAACCACAATCTCAATGATAACTCGGGTCCCTGAATTTGAGCCTTTTTGTATCACCAAAAACCAAAAGCAGTGGAATTATATAGTGGAGTAGTCTAAGAATTCCAAAAGGAACCTGAAAAGGATAACTTTTCAGTTTAGGTTATGTACCCAGTCAAAATTCGTGAGTCGCATTTCTAGAGAAAAACTTTAACCTTGGCCTTGAAAATAAATGTGAGTTAAACCTGCTGAATCAAAATCTTTTTTCATGCATTGTGACAGATGATGAACGTGCGGAAGACATGGCCAACATGTTATTTCAATGTCAATATGTTTTTTTTATCCAAGATATTTTTCGATTGGTGTTACCTTTTATAGGAACACATACATTAAGCTCCCCCAACTACTATAAAAAATACTATACAGGGCAAATAAAAATGTCAGGACTATAAATTAAAGGGCAAAAAAAATTTAATTAATATTTAAAAAAAAAAATCAAATGTAGAATTTTAAAATTAAATTTTAATTTTGATTTTGTGTAAATAGATTATGATTTTTTTATTTATTTTAGGTTATTTTATTAAATTGTAGTTTAAATATATGTATAGTTTATCTTTATATACAAAAATATGAAATATATGATGATATTATTTTAAAAATATGATGTGTCTACAATTTTGTAATTTTGTGTTTTTTTTTTTGATATGAAACGATTTGTTTACAACTGAATTTTTAAATGTTATGATATGGTTTGAATATAGTATAAAAACAAACAGTACTACCATGGTATGTTTGGCCATTGAAGTCAAGAGATGTCGCTACTGGTATCGTTTTTTAAATAATCAAAATATTTGTATTGTCACGGTACCACCTAGTGTGCGATAGCATAAGTGTAAATATATGAAGATTTCTCTAAGCTTAACCTTAGAGACATCTATTAGATATCGATAGTACTGGTAGTATTAAAAATTGAGCAAATTAAATGTAGTAGTGACATCTCGATAGAAGTAGAAAGTTCGAGATATTTTAATTTGTGTATATAAGCGAATCGATGTTGTATGCGAGAGATAGTTGTACTTGAACTACGAAAGCGATAACAAGCGGTTAAAATAAAAAGTGATAAAAAGTGATAGTAAGTGTTGTGTAAGTGATTTTAGTTAAGTGATTTTTATTGTTAAATAGAGTGAACAGTCACTTTTGTGAAATAAAGAATTGGTAAAAGAACTAAGTTGTGAATAATTGTGTTTTATTGAGGCAATTATTGTCTGTGAAAGTGAACAGTGTTAAAGTGGAACTTGTGTAGTTTTGTGAAATTTGTTAGTGAACTGTGGTGTTCGGGTAATTATTCACAATCCAGAGATACGAACCTTAAGTGACAAGGCAAGAACGTAGCAGTATATTTATAATCGCCTAAATGTCATTTATTTATACTAAATTTTGACATTATTCTATCGACCCGACGTCTGGAACATCAATGAATAAACTGTTTTTTTCTTATGTTGGTAGAGTTATGTGTATTTATGCTATGGTTTATATTAGGGATTCCATTATCGATTAAATGATAAAAATGGAACAAAAAAATGATCGTAATTTGTTTAAATTTTATCGATAATTTCGATTTTCAGTCAATTCTCACCATAACCAAAAATTTTCCATGCTATTTTAATTATTTACTTATTTTCTGTCCCATCCCAAGTGTTGTCTCATTTCAACACTTTTTTAACCCTGCCAATACAAAATACCATTAAAAAGACAACACACAATCGAATTACTCCCTGGTACAATTTTGATCGTACAAAAGTTGGGATTTATGGAATATGCAAGGTAACAGGATGAAGAAAACGTATTTAAATCAGCTGATGGGACTACACATTTTTCTCGTAGTCACTTCAGAGCATCCTTTACTAAAATTAATTTTCTTTTCGAAACTTAACTAAAAATTAAATTCATTCTATGCCTTCTCTTCGCTATATCCAGAGCCGGCGATAGACTAGTTTTCACCTGGTGTAATTTTTAAGAGTGGCGCTCCAAACAAAATTCCGCTCCCATATTACAACGGAGGTAGAATTTAATATCCAATATTTTACTAACATTCGTTTAAGTCGCTGTAATAGATTGTCCAAAAAAAACAAGTTGGCTGGGTAATCTGCACGGCCGTAGTGATACGTGATAACGTAAATATGTAGTGTGAGAAATTATAGACTGTATGGATTTATTAAAATCGATTTATTTATTACTAGCAACCGCGCCATCGGCGGTGTACAAACGATTAAGTATTGGTCGATGGTGCGAGAAATAAGATATGAAGAGCAAGGTCCCTGCGGTGATGTTCCTTTTTTATTTTTTTTTTGAAATTTTGAAATTGGCTACTGTTCTGTCATAGTTATAAGCGGCATAGAGAACGATTCTTGTATTTCAGTGAAACTACACTGAAGATGTAAAGTGACATCTATTACTATTATTATGTAATTCGCCTCAATGTATGCATTATTGTAATACCAACTTTCATCTGAAAACCAATAATTGCAATAATTAGGCAATTCGAGAGTCATTCAGACTGTATAATTTGAAATTTATGTTTTTTTCATAATTATAATTAATGTGGATATTAATTATTTTAATTTTAATTTAATTAAATTGCACTGTTTTTTACGCAAATTTTGACACCAAAATTGGTTCGATCAGTTAATGCATTCTCTCGCTAGCATGTTATATCGCTCTAATCAGAGGTTCGCGGTGCGCCCTCCCCAGCCTCCTGTTGACCACAATGTTAAAATATAAAGAATGATGCATCGAGATTAAAGATGAATACCTATAATACCTTATAGGTATAATACCTTATACTTAATGAGTAGTCTTCATGCAAACAAGGACAAATTTCATTCGATTTTCTGAACATGCTAGCCTAACTTTTGAGTTTAAAAACGTTATCACGTTAAAATAATTTGGTCGACCGTAGCATGTTAACAGATGCAGTCAAGCAAATTGAAGGGGTTTTGTAAATATTTTGTGGTGCCTGGCAAATAAACAAACGAATTTCAGTATGTTACTGTCTTAAACTTTGGCTGCGTGTCGTAAGAAAAAAAAATACAGTCCATCACACTGAAAATCGGTGAACATTTTGGTCTTTCGACCCGGATTTAAACAGTTTCGCACGGTTGTATCGTTAATTAGGTAACATTTATTTTTATTTAATTACGACGATAAATAAAAAAAAAATAAAACCCTGACAACAAAGCAATTAATTAGGGAATCAACGATTGATACATAAAACCTAACCTAAAATAACACAAAGCACATGGATTGTGAGTGATTCAGGAGAATCTAAGATTCCAACGTCAACATCAACGGTTGAGTAGTAAGTTAGTCATATTGTAATTTGTTAATTTAAAATATCTAGAAATCTAGCAGCTTTAACGTAAAAATTATTATTAAAAACAAGTGCATAATTGATTTGTGAATTAACATTGTAAACACAAAGCAAAAATAATTTTAATTAATGCTACTGCCATCTATTCGTCAGTAGAGTAACATTTTAATTTCATAACCTTAAAAACAATTGTCACGCCCATTAAACGTTAAATTTTCTTAGTTGCTCAATATTTAAATACGTTTGAAATATTTTTCGAAATCGATTGTTGAAAGGTTTAGGTTAATATAAAATAGGATGCACAAAATGCAAAAAACATATTTTAATAAAAAGTTTGGTTATATTAAAAAATGTGCCAGGAACAAAAGTAATTTTTTAGAAAGTACTGAACATTCAGATGCGGGTTAATTAAAATCTATACTGAAATCACTTGAAAAGGTGTACTTAGATTTCGAAACTGTAACTAATCAATTAGTAGAGTGCATTACCGATGAAGATTTTGACAAAGATTGCAATGCAGATGGTTTTGAAGATATATCATAAATTAAAATCTAAAATTTTATATCGTTATGATTTAGTAACAGAACATAATAATCCTGCAATGATTGCATCGGTTGTAAACGAATTACTCAACCGAATCAAACAACTAACAAAGCAAACGTTGAATCCATAGATGAACTGCAAAATTTTAGTATTCAAAAACAAATCCAAATAACAAAACAGTAATTTTACCAACAGCTGTAGTGTTATTAAGGCGACCGAATGGAAATTACGTAGAATGTCGTGCGCTGTTGGACTCGGGTAGTGAATCCCATTTTATAACCAGAGATGCTATTCTTGAACTATGACGAAAATTTTCGGTATCTAAAATTTTCGTAACGTTGTTTGCGTAATCGTAATGGAGAAATCATTAACTGATATTCATGAAATCATTAAATAGAACCGTGGTGAATAAAAATTATGGAATAGTTTATTTTTTGACAGCAAAAAATTAAAAGCGTTTAGAGTTTCTTGAACGAAAACTCGACAATAATCGAGAACTAAAGAAACAGTACATTTCTAACAGTACATTATGAGCGATTATATAACATTGGGTCACATGGATGAAGTAAATGATGGCGAAAAAACTACCAACGAATGTTATTATATTCCACATCACGCTATTTTGCGACCAGATAGTTCCTCAACGAAGATAATAGTCGTTTTCGATGCTTCGGCGAAAAGCTCTAATAGCAGATCTCTAAACGATAAAATGTTAGTGTGTTTTGAGCTAAAGACGATCACATATGGGACATCTGCAGCTCCATTTCTAGCTACGAGATCAACAAAACAATTAGCAATTGATGAAGGTTTAGAATTCCCACTTGCTTTATTTTTAATAAACTCAATACCGGTGAATATATCAAAGAACTCGAGTAATGTAGGCCACCCAAGGAAGATTTATTAGTATTTACACCTCCAGAGTTCAAAAACGAATCAAAAACAACCCACCGGATCATAATCTGTGATCTTGCTAAACTTTTTGATCCTTTAGGATTGTTAGCACTCATTACAGTCACAGCAAAATATTTAATGCAAGAGTTATGGAAAAATAACTTTATGTGGAATGAAAATGTTCCTCTCGAAATTGAACATTGCTAGTGTACTTTCAAAAATAATTTGTCGGCTGTATCAGAAATTCAAATACCTAGGTATGTGTCTGGCAAAGGTTCAGTTTTAGATCGTGTAGAGCTACATGGATTCGCAGATGCGACGGAAAGGGCGTATGGGGCATGCTAATATATATGGGGCATGCGTGTATACTCAACTGATTCTTGTTATGTGTCTACGCTTTATAAATAAATGTAAAGGAGTAGCAATAAACAATCATGAATTGACCATTAAAGAACTTGATGATTCGTTAACTCGTCTCATAAGAAATATACAAAAAACAACCTTTGATCTAAAAATAAAATTACTAGCATCTAATAAAGAATTACCAGCTAATAATAAACTTTAATCGTTAACTCCATTTCTCGATATCCATTTCACTAGAGCGGGTGACTGAAAGAAAACCATTCCTAAATTGCGGGGTTGATTTTTGTGGTGGTCCTTTTTACATAAGAAATAAATTTCAAAGAAAATCCTCCCATATAAAGTCTATGTCGCATCGTTCGTCTGCTTTTCAAGAAATTCCATACATTTGGAAACAGTGAACGTCACGAGCCTTTATCGCATGTCTGAACAGATTCCTGTCTCGTCGTGGAAAGGTCATCATCATCTGGTCTGACAACGCAACAATTTTTTTTGGAGCTTATCATGAAATCAAAGAATTATTTCATAACTTCATCTCTAAATCCGAGCAAATGAAAATTAATTCGTTTTGTACAGAAGAACAAATAGCTTGGTACTTCATCCTTCCACGAGCTGCTAACTTTGGAGCTTTGTGGAAAGCTTGAATCACTCTTTTAAATTCCACTTAAAACTAGTCACAAAGGGCATTGTACTAACGTTAGAAGAGTTTCAAACATTATTCATTATCGAGAGTATCTTGAATTCTAGGATGTTAACTCCTTTGTATGATGATCCTCATGATCTGCAACCTCTAACTCCAAATCATTTTTTAACAGGAGGTCGAAGTGTTTCATTTCATGAATCATCAATCTCTGACATGCCTCATAATTATATCGAAATTCCATTTTAAATGAAAAAAAAGTGGCATTATCTAAAGGTAAATGACATAGTAATGCTAGTTCCATCAATAAAACATTCCATCAATAAGGCGGCCTTTTGGGTAAAATCATATCAGTTATTTCCGAGAAAGATCAGAAAATTCGAGTCGTTGAAATACTAAGTAAAGGTAGCATTTTCAAATGATCGATTTCGAAAATTGTAAAACTGCCAATCACGTTAAGTATCACTGTATTTGAAAATCAACTGTTGAAGTCTGACCTTTCAAGAGGCGTGGCATGCTTACTATAAAAAAAAAATTAAAATTATATTTTTTTTAACTGTGTTCAAAGAAATTAACGAGTATTTAACGAAATATTAAAAAAATTTAAAAGGGCCAATTATTTGATATATTTTCACCACAAACTTCTATTACTCGGAGGCGTCATTTAAGATAAATTAACAATTGTAGAGTCACGACCGATATCAGTGTGATATTAATACTTTGAAACTTTTTTCTGTTTGGAAGAAAAAGCCAACACGATTCAAAAACGAACTTAACGAAAATAACGAAAGCAATTTAAACAAAATCTATGGTTATTTATATCATAATTTGACGATTCAATTTGTTCAACTTCTACAAAATATTTTTTCGTTAAGTTAACCTGACGAAACTTTTCTAGTTTAGCGGACCAAATAAATCATTTTTTTATTTTAACTATACCGTTATTTAAAAACGTACCAATAAAATGTTACTACATTATACTCAAATGACTTAACGAATATTTAACGAAACCTCTTAGAAAAAATGCATCTTACAATTTTTTGAAAGTAAATTAACGAGTTATGGGTCCAAATCACTTTTTTATTTCGTATATATTTAGTTAAAGGTGTAGAAAATCACCGTTT
This sequence comes from Tipula confusa, assembly GCA_963556175.1. Classification (NCBI taxonomy): domain Eukaryota; kingdom Metazoa; phylum Arthropoda; class Insecta; order Diptera; family Tipulidae; genus Tipula; species Tipula confusa. Next base: position 151,066,731 of record OY744476.1, on the reverse strand, counting down.
AGAACCCAAATATTATTGGAGCTGGTAAAGTTCCCCTACTTTATGAAACGTGTTTATGAAGATAGTGACGGTTTTAAATGGCGACTGGAAATATCATTGTAACTTAACACGTTAACTAAAAATTGAAAAACTTAACGAAACAAATAGTTTATTTAATTGACAGGTTATCATCTTAATTAATAATTATAAAATCATAAAAGCTATCTGTTGTAGATAATTAATGTTAAGCAAGGTCGTACATACTTTGCTGAATTATTTGGAGACCGTGAAATATCAAATGTATTTCTTTTTTTCTTTTTAACTCAATAGACTGCTAGCAATTTGTGCTATTTAGACAAGAATGCTCTAAAACAAAACTTAACGAAACTAAATTAACGAAAATTTTCAATGACGATTAAAAAATTCATTCAAAAATTATTGGAATTTTAGTAATCCTTATCTGCTTTTTTAAAAGTTTTCCGTTAAATTTTAACGAAACTTTTCAAGTTTAACGAAAGGGAATATTTTTGTACTTTCAACCTAGTCTCACATAATAGCTTGTGAGTTAAAGTATTCGCTTTCTAATAAATATTAAATATCGTTTGTATTAAATATCGGGCTAATACATCAAGTCAAAAAATGGGCGATCTTCTAGCATCAAGATTTACTGAAAGGCGGCCGTTTCTAAATGTGGGAATTGATAAAGCAGGTCCAGTATATGTCAAGTCAGAGTTAAACCGAAATGCCCGTATGGAGAGCGCATACCAAACTCTATTTGTATGCTTATCAATAAAGGCAGTACATATAGACGCAGTTAGCAATATGATTTCGGAAGCATTTTTAGCTGCTTTCAAGCAATTTGTGGCATGTCGCGGTATTCCAGACAGTGTATTTTGTGACAATGGATCCAATTTCATTGCTGGCAATAATGAAATAAAAAGTTTACATCGGGAATTATTGCAACAACTTAAGGGTAATTATATAATTACTTTCGGTTTACGGAATCATATTACCTTCAATTTTAATCCTCTAACCAGTGCATATTTTGGGGGTTTATGGGAGGCGTCAGTTAAATTTACAAAATATCATAGGAAGAGCGTCATCAACAAGTTATCACTCCTAGTTATTTTTTAATTGGTTACAGCAGTTCCAGAACCACAATTGGAAGAGGTAAAGGAGTCAAAACTGAATCGCTGACAAAACATCCAAAAACGTATGCAAGGATTTTGGAAAAATTGGCGTACAGATTGTTTACACATGCTACAAGAACGATCCAAATGGAAGCAAAAGTCCGTCGAATTTCACATTAACGATGTCGTATTGTTAAAGGATAACAATTTGCCTCCAAATCAATGGCCATTCGGTATAGTTACACATATTCATCCAGGCAAGGATAACATCGTCAGGGTAGTTACCATCAAATGTCATAATAAGGAATATTTCCGACCAATAGTAAAACTGGTTAAGCTACCCTTGAAGAAGAATGAACCAAATTAAAAAAAAATAGTAAACTCCATTATGTAGTTAGTTGTGTTAGTTTTTGTTCTTTAGTATTAGTCTGGTTAAGAAAATTATTTATTAAAATAATTTCCTTAACACCATACATGCTACCAGTGGACATCCCTGGGAATAATAAATGACATTTACAAATTTCATTTCTCTTCCTGTCTGTTGTGGGGGATAGACGTGTTTGAGAACATAAATACGATTACAAGTTACTAATTAAACATATTAAAATATCAATAAAATAAATATAAAATAAAAATTATAAAAATAATAAAAAAGATAAAATCAATTATAATTGAAAGATAATACTACAAAAATTGCAAAGTGTAAAAAATGTGATCAAAAATTAGATCGAGCTCGTGATTTATCAATTAGTTGTGAAAAATGTAACGGGGTATATCATGCAAGCTGCGTGAATCTAACAAAAAGTGATATAGAGCAGTTGATCAAAAACCGTGTTGTGTGGGAATGTGCAACTTGTGTACAAGATGGGTCAAACGCCCCAGCGCCGTTACCTGTTTCTCAAAATCAACCAATTGTAACACTGGAAATGATCCATGAGAAGCTCTTGAAGATAATTAAAACTACGGAAACCCAAATGATAAAAATCAATGAACGTCTCGATATGCTTGAAAATATATTTATAACTGTAAAAAAACTAGAATCTGAAAATGTGGATTTGAAAACAGAACTAAAGTTATTACATAATAAACAACAATTTGGTGAGCAACAAACACTTCAAAATTGTATTGAAATTTTGAACGTTCCTGTTACAAGTGATGAAAACGTATATGAAACTGTAATAAAAATTGTCAATGATGGTCTACAGTTACCTGTAAAAAAAGAGCATATTGATTATTGTTTTCGTCGCAAACCTATCAAGAATCAAGCAAATAAAAACCTGATCAACACTACATCAATATTTGTCAAATTTGTGTCCCGCTATACCAAAGATGATATATTACAACAAAAGGCAAAACTAAAAAACAACATCTCGAGTAACTGTGTGGACCGGAAAACAGACCACGCTATGTATGTAAATGAGAGTTTAACAAAGAAGAACAGAGAGTTGTTGAGTAGAACGAGAGAGATACAACGTGAAAAAAATTACAAATACTGTTGGATTAGAAATGCTGTTATCATGGTGCGTAAAAATGACGGAGACAGAAGAATAATTATAAAAGAGATTGAAGACCTTGTAAGTTTATAAAAATAATTTGTTAATGTTGTAAAATGGCAAGTGTTAGTGCTGGTGGGAAATTACAAGGCCAAAATAATTTATGTATGTCAACGTCATTTGAAAATAATACCAGTGATACCAATAATATCTCAATCGTCTCAAATAGTGTTCACATTGGTATAGTTATGCAAAATATAAAAAGTGTAAGAAAGAATTTGAATAGTTTGTTGACCTATTTAGAATCATCGAACGAAACTCCGCATTTCATTTTATTAACAGAAGTATGGATTAATTCTTGTGAGACAAATTTATATTTAATTGAAAATTATGATATCTACTCAAATTGCAATGATAATTATGCAGCTGGTGATGTTATAATCTATAAAAGTAAAAAATGTAATCTCAAATGTGAATTCGTAAATCACTCGTTTTTAAGTGCTGATGTTATGTCTTGTAGTTTTGTGGTGGACAACGAAAGTTTTAATCTTATTTGTGTTTACAGTATGCAATTTGTACATACTACAGTGTTTTTGAATGATCTGGAAAATTTACTTACCATATCACGTGCCAAAAATTTGTTTATTATGGATGACATAAATATAAATATTTTAAAAGATACAAACATCTGTGATGATTATCAGTTATTGATGGCTACTAATGATTTGGTTTCTTTAATAAACGTGCCTACAGGAATATCTGGATCATGTATTGATCATATTTATTATCGGAGCAGCTCGAAAATTAATCTCGATTGTAATGTAGCAGTTTTAGATGCCCAAATTACTGATCATGCATTTATTAAACTGGATATTCAATGTAGTAAATTAAACTCAGTCAACAATGACTTAACTGATAGTCAAACTATTAGTAAAATTGACTATGATAGTTTAAAATGGCAGCTATTAAATGAAACTTGGGCTACCGTCTCTAATCAAACCGATCCTAATAATGCCTTCAATAATTTCTCTGATATCCTAAGCCACTATATTCAAGAAAATACGGTAATATTACAAAAAGAGAATAAGCTAAAAAAACTGAAACCATGGATGAATGATGGTATTTTGAAACTCGTTCATAAAAAAAATAAGCTAGTGAAATCGATAAAAAAGCATCCCAGTAATGAGCGTTTTAATATTTATGTGAAGAATTACTCTAAATTTGTGAGTCGAATAATAGAAGATACTAAGAACGCTTTTTATCTTAAGAAGTTTGAAACTAATAACGGCAAACTAAGAAAACAATGGAAATTAGCGAATGAATTAATTAATAATAAAAAATCTAAAAACCACACTATAACTGAAATTATGGCCAACGATGGAAATATAATTAATAATTCATTTGAGATAGCGAATAATTTAAATAACTATTTTACTTCAATAGCATCTAAACTAAATAAGCGATTTACCAGTCCTAATTTTGAATCTTCACTTAGCGAAGCTGAACTCAATAGCTTTTATTTTTCACGCATTCAAGCTTTGGAAATTCTTAAAATAATTTTTGGACTGAAAAACAAATATAGTTGTGGTTTTGATAATTTAAGTAATGTGTTAATTAAAAATATAGCTTATTGTTTAATTGATGCCTTAACTTTTATTTTTAATTTGAGTATAGATACGGGAATTTTCCCAGATAAATTAAAACTGGCTGTTGTCATACCAAAATCTTTTTCTAAGATTTTTGAAAAAGCTGTAAAAACACGAATTTTAAGTTTCTTAACATCTTATAAATTTTTTAATAATTCGCAATATGGTTTTAGAGAAGGTATGTCCACAGAATCTACTTTGTTGGCCTTCTTAAATAACGTCTACCAAGGAATAAATGATGGCCAACTGGTATCTGGAATATTTATAGATATTACTAAGGCATTTGATATGGTTGACCATAACTTATTGTTGCGTAAGTTATATGATGCTGGTATACGAGGACATACTAATAAATGGTTTGCATCGTACTTAGTCAATAGAACACAAATAGTAAAGATTGGTGATGTTTTCAGTACTCCTCTTAATATCAAAATTGGAGTTCCTCAAGGATCGGTATTGGGCCCCATACTATTTTTAATTTATTTAAACTCAATTTTTTCAATTAAATTAAGTGGTAAAATTGTAGCATTTGCAGACGATATCTTTTAGCCCAAATAAATGCTGATATGAAGTTACTCAGGCTATGGCTCGATACGCAACATATGATTATTAGCGATAAAACCAAACTAATTAATTTTAGTTTAACTGGAAATAGAGTTTGTAATGAAATTCTATTTAATTCAAATCATAAGAATAATAGCTGTGATTCTACTTGTTTTGTTATAGAAGAAGTTACTAAGTTTAAATATTTGGGTTTACTATTGGATCATAAATTGAGCTGGAGAGACCATTTAGATAATCTTAAAACTAAATTACGAATGTCTTTTATTTTTGAGCAAGTTATGTCCCTTCAAAGTTATGACTTTCCTTTATTTTGGATTAATTGATTCAAAATTACAGTATGCCATACCTTTTTGGGGTGGCACTTATTATAACTCTGTTAAGCCTATTGTGGTTTCTCAAAAACATTTTGTTAGGATAATAACTGGAAGCAACAAACGATCGCCGTCATGGCCCTTGTTTAAAAAACTTAATGCACTCCCCTTTAAATATTTATATGTATTTAAAGTATTAAAACTATTTTTCAGGATGAGTGGTCATTTAAATATTAGAATTTGTGATCGTTTTAATTTACGAAACAAAAATAAAATTATTATTCCAAGATCAAAATCAACAAATTTCAGTAAATATTTTCTTTGTACAGCTCCAAATCTTTTTAACAAGTTACCTGCTAACATATCAGATTGTACTTCTTTGGCACGGTTTTCCAAATTATTAAAACAATGGTTATTTACTGTCAGCAATATAGATTCATTATTTGAAATTATTTCATAAGTTTGTTGCATGTTATTCATAAGTTTGTTGCATGTTATCTATCAACACAACTCCCCCTCAATTTCATTATAAATATATTACAATTATTTTTAACGTTGGAACATTTAACACTAAACCTTTGGTTTATAAAATGTTCCTAATTTTATTCATTACATTTTGTTTGTTTTTTTGCCAGTAAGTTTCTACCAGTATATGTACTATCTGTATTATTATTTAAAAATCAAAAAATCTATGTAATGAATGAAGTTAAATAAAAAAAAAAAAAAAAAAATTATAGAATAATTTAGTACATGTTTACCTTGTTAAAAAAAGAAGCAAGACTGCTTATTTTTACTTTGACTCGCTCTTGGTGTCAACCTATCTACTTCACACACGAAAGTGATTTTTTAAATTTTAAATTTTTATTTTCAGATAGACAAATTTGTTTCGAAATTTAAATAAATCTTTTGAACGCCTAAATTCAAAGCATTATTAAGGGAGATAGAGGGAAGCGTTTAGTTTAGTAAGCTTTGGACAAATTGAAAGCGCGACAGCAAAAAAAACTAATATCCACTGAAAAATCTCCTCAAGCGATAGTTGTAACCCCAGCTATATCCATTGGTATTGTTCCAATATCGCCTGATATTTCGTCAGAAAATAATGTTTTACCATCATCTCAATCGGTTGTACAAATCGAACATTTGGCACAATACGTTACATCAGCAAATGAATTACCAACAGACGATCTACAAACGTTTAATTTAGATAACGCGCAGTTAATTTTTGAAAATGAAATATCGTTGGGAGCAGATATTTCCCTCGCACAACCGCAGGCCGCTGATTTACCAAGAAAAGATTCGTTGTATAGACCACGTACCAAATGCAAATAAAGAAAATTTAAATAATGTGTCGAATACATATGATGAAAAGCAATCTGATAGCACTTCTGAAAATTCAAATTATCATTCCGAAGAATCAGTTGTTAGTTATCAATTAACACTAATTAAAAAATAAATAAAAAAAGACTTGCTCAGCAAATAAATCGAGCTGTAAGCGAGATCGATCGAGTAAAGATATTCCGTAATTTTTGGAAGTTAAATTGGCAGGGGAAGAAACTTTATATTTGTAGTTTGGTACAAGAAAATAAAACGGAAAGAGCAACCACCAACAATAAAACAAGTTGGAGACGAAACTTTTCCCTGAAATACAAAATTAATGTAAACGGTTCACACATTCAAGTTTGCAAGAAAATGTTTTTATCTACTTTCGGTATAAAGCAAAGCTTTGTTTCAAAGTGTGTCCGTGAATCTCAATATGGTTTTACAACCAAGCTTAAGAAAACGATTTCAACTAGGACCACTTCTAAGAATCACCAATTTTTGTGTGTATTTGAAGATTCCCTTAACAAGTTACCCAGCCATTATTGCAGAAAAGAGACAAATAAGCTCTATCTTGAGCAACAATTCGAAAGCAAATCGTCTCTTTATACTGAATACTCAAGTCACTGTATTTTTTCTGGAAAGGAAAAAGTGTCAAAAACAAAATTTCTTGCAGAGTTTGACAATAAAAACTTAGCCTTGTTTACACCTTTAAAGGATCGATGCGACACGTGTGTATTACTGCACGAAACAGGAAATTTGTCAGATAAAAATTATCAAATTCATATTGCAGAAAAAAATCGGGCACAACAAGAGAAAGAAAAAGACAACGATCATGCAATTAATGGACTATGTCACCTAATATATATGGACCTGCAGGCGGTAAAAGTCTGCCCAATTCTGAATTTCAACAGCACCTACTTTAAAACTAAACCTGCCTGCCACAACTTTACTATCTATAATAAAGTAACAAGGGATGTCGTATGCAATTAGTTTGACGAAACTACATCTGATCTACAAGCATCAGTTTTCGCTTCGCTTTTTATTAAATATTTAAAAGAAACTTTTTTGAAAGACAATGATAGGCTACCTATAATTATTTATTCCGATGGCTTTACGTATCAGGATAGGAATGCGATTATTTCAAACGCTCTTTTAACATTAGCCATTGAATTCAATACAACCATTATTCAAAAATATTTGGTTAAAGGCCACACCCATATAGAATGCAATAGTGTACATGCCAAGATAGAGCAAAAACTAGAAAAAAAATTGAAATCCCAAATGATTATCATCATGTTACGGTCGAAGCGAGGCAGAAACCATTCCCATATAAAAGGTTTGCTCCTGATTTTAGATTTTTTCAAGATTTTTCTGTATTTAAAATGTATCCATCATTTCGTTTTAGAAAAAAACGTTTTTGTTTCTCCTGAAAATTGTCGAAAATGTAGATACACGGTAATGCATTGTTACCGTCGATATGCAAAAACACTCATGGGCATGCAGAAATCATGAGATTTAAATATAAAAAACAATTTTTAATGTTTGATAAGTAGGCTATGAATTTTTTTTTTTTTTTTTGAAAATTGACATTTGTGGCGGTCCTGTCCTAAATGGAACGCCGCATTGTAATATTATTATATTGTTCGCACAATGCACATATATAATATAAAGTAAAATAGTATGAATATTAGAGATGTACATGTATATAAGAATAATTGGTATATACAAATTTGTAGTAAGTGTTAGCATTATCTATGTAATCAATCATGTTATAAATGTTAAATGTAAATGTGTAGAAAATAGAAAAATTATGTTATGTATAAAGTTTATTGCACGGGACCATACCACGAAAGAAGATATTATATAACAACCGAATGCACTTAATAAAAAAATATAAAAGTAGCATCAGTTGCTCTCCGATGGTCTGGATGAAAATAGATATTGTTAATTTGTGAATCAATAAATTTGTGAGTTTAAAATTTATAAAGCATTATAATTATTTGTTTTAATTTGGTGTATGGCCATTCGTTTGGACACATAATAAAAGTGCCGACAAGTGGTGACCCCGACGTGATCTACATTTATATTATTGGCTGTAGAAATTAAAGAATAAAAAAAGGAGGCATTTTTATTATTGAAGTCCACATTGATAACAGAATCAGTGCATCGAAAGCCGGAAGCTGAGTATTACTACGGTAAAAGTGCATTTAACGTTTGAAAACAAGGCGTATTCCGGAGTTTTAACATCGCCACCGCGGTGAAGAAAACTTTTTTTAACATTGGTTTTATACGTGAAACAACAAGTGCTAAGACTATTAAGAGTGCTAAGACTCTTACCGTCAATGCGACACACTGGTAATCAAGTTATTTAAAAACCACGTGGTCAATTTAAAACCATGTGTTTGATGTGATGCTGTAAACTACGTTATTGTTGTTTCGAGAATAAACGGGATTACAATTAGTTGTTCCATATCAACTTTTCGGTTCTACCCACATTTTCGCTGCGGTAAAAAAAAAAAAAATTTACTTTTCCTGTTCATAAATAAAATTTATGTTAGACGATTCAAGGTCAAATCTAAAGATAAGGAGGCATTTCAACTTAACCGTTTGTACAATCATCAATCAACGGGTTTTAAGATAAAAATTATTACATGTGGTATAGTTTTAACCGTTTTTGAAATTTGTGAGTATTCATATGGTGTTTTATTGTTAACCCTTTGTTTTGTTTAAATGAATAAGTCTACCTTAGTCACTTATATATAATTGATTTATTTAAATATCTATATAAGATTCTGTAAATATATGTGCACAGAGCGAACTTTAGCTAATAGTGAACCTTTCATTTCCTTTCTTGTGGGAATTGAAGCGTATTTTAAAATTTAATTCACACAATATTCTTAAATTATGCCTGATACCGATGGTAAAGATAATATTCAATTATCCGGAAGTGAAGTATCTGCGATGAGCGTGAAGCTACCAGCATTTTGGTCAAACTCTCCAGGAACCTGGTTTATTCAAGCCGAGTCACAATTTATACTTGGGCGGGTCACGTCAGACAGTACGAAATATCATTATGTTTTAGCTGCATTACCACAAACAGCAATCGATTCAATTTTAGATTTTATTCAAGATCCACCAACATCAAATCTTTACACAGCTCTAAAAGAAGAACTAATCAAACGACATTCACTTAGTGAGGAACGTCGTATAGAAGAACTCCTTTCAAGTAGTGAATTGGGTGATAAAAAACCATCTGAATTTTATAGACATTTAAATCAGTTAGCGGGATTTTCAGGCACTTTCAGCGAAGGTTTAATAAAAAAACTATGGCTTCGAAGGTTACCCCGGGTGGTGAATATTGCTCTAATTTCACAGGCTAACAAAGCAACAGCTGAATTATTAGATATAGCTGATAAAATACATGAAGCATCTATCACAGGCCAATCGGTAAATACAATCAGTTCTCCTTGGAATTTAACGAGCGATAGAACTATTCGATTAGAGAAAGAAATTTCAGAGTTGAAAAACATGATGCGTAATTTTCAACTTAACATTTCAGCACCACGTCATAGAAATGATAATCGTTCGCAGAGTCCTCACCATTTTCGATCTAGAAGCAAAAGCTCAAATCGTAGAATTCGAAATGTAGAAAAGTATCCTCTGTGCTGGTATCACTTTAAATATGGAAGTAAGGCTCATAAATGTGAGGTGCCTTGTAATTTTGATGCTCAGTCAAACCAAACCAGCAAAATCAGCGATCCAAAAAACCAGTAAGCGCTGCTGCCAGTGCAGCAAATACTGGTATTTGTACCACACATCGCCTTTTTATTAAAGATATTAGAAATAAGTTAGTGTTCTTGGTCGATACAGGTGCCGACGTCTCAGTAATTCCAGGTAACAAATTCAATCATGGATGCAAAACTCCAAATTTTCATTTATCTGCTGCTAATGGCACTTACATAGACACATTCGACACAAGGTTGTTAGAAGTTGATTTAGGGTTGAGACGTAGTTTCATCCATCCTTTTGTTTTGGCGTCTGTTAGTAAACCAATATTAGGAGCAGATTTCCTTACCAAGTTCGACATTCTCGTAGATCTCAAAAATAAACGTCTTATTGATAAAAAGACAAAACTGAGCATAAGTACGATAACGGTTCAAGATGAGACACCGACTCCTCTACACTTCGTGATTGATAACGATTTTAATTTCATTTTAGCTGAGTTTCCTGATCTTGTAAAAGAACCGGATTATAAACTTCCTGTAAATCATTGCGTCGTTCACCATATTCAAACAAGTGGTCCACTACCCTTTTGTAATCCAAGAAGGTTGGATCCCGCCAGACACAGAGCCGCCAAAATAGAATTCGATCATATGTTACAACTTGGAATATGCCGTCAGTCAAAATCCAGTGTGTCCTCTCCACTACATATGGTATCGAAGAAAGAGAGTGGAGATTGGCGTCCTTGCGGTGACTACCGACGGTTAAATGCTATTACGGTGCCAGATAGGTACCCAATACCTCATATCCAGAATTTTTCTATGGGGCTGAATGGTTGCCAGATATTCTCGAAAATTGATATAGTGAAAGCGTACCATCATATACCAGTAGCACCGGAAGACATACACAAAACTGCTATAACTACGCCGTTTGGATTATTTGAGTTTGTTCGTATGCCTTTTGGCCTGAGAAATGCGAGTCAAACATTCCAGCGGTTTATGAATACAGTTGTTCAAGGGCTAGATTTTGTCTTTGTGTATATAGACGACATACTGGTGGCTAGTGAGAATATTGAACAGCACAAACACCATTTAAGGCTACTTTTTAGCAGACTGGCGGAATTTGGTGTGAACATTAAAACGTCAAAATGTGTTTTGGGTGCCGAAAGCCTCAATTTTTTAGGACACATAATCTCAAAAAATGGAATCTCACCAGACGCTAGTCGAGTTGAAACGATTTGTAATTTTCCTGCGCCATCTTCGATTCGGCAATTACAACAGTTTATAGGTATGATTAATTACTATAGTAGGTTCGTTCGAAATATCGCACAATATCTCTCACCATTGCATTCGCATTTGGCCTCACTGGTAAGGTTAAAAAATAAACCTCGGATTTTCTTATGGCCAGAAGAATGTGACAAATTTTTCAATGAAGCCAAACGTGCTCTGGCAACATCAACCATTTTAGTTCATCCTGATGACGACAGAACTTTCAGTATAACTACGGATGCATCTAGTTGGGCCGTTGGCGCCGTTTTAGAACAACTAAATAAGGAAACCTGGGAACCGATCTCATTTTTCTCGAAGAAACTTTCGTCGGCAGAGTCAAGGTACTCAGCTTTCGACAGAGAGCTTTTAGGGATTTATCTAGCTCTGAAACATTTTCGCTATTTTATAGAAGGCAGACAGTTTATAGTTTATACAGACCACAAACCACTTACGCGAGCCATTACTTCGAAAACTGAACGAAGCCCTAGGCAATCGCGACACCTGGACTATATCGCACAGTTTACAAGTGATATCAGGCACATCAGTGGCAAAAATAATGTAGTTGCGGACTGTCTATCTAGGATTGGTTGTTCAGAGGAGCTGTCTTTAGATGTTGAAACCGACAATCAGCAAACATTAATAAGAACTCAAGGTAGTGATGACCAGTTGATACAGTTATTAACAAGCGAGAAACGAAACTCTAAATCTTCAGTTAAATTAGAAAAATGTAAAGTTTCAGACACCGGTGAAACATTATGGTGTGAAATTTCAACAGGGCGCAGACTTCCATATGTACCAAAAAATTTAAGAAAATCAGTTTATGAATCCCTTCACTCATTAGCACATCCCGGCATTCGTGCTTCCAGAAAACTTGTTTCTCAGCGATATTTTTGGCCACAACTAAACAAAGATTGCAATAAGTGGGCGAGAGAATGCATAAGTTGTCAAAAGTCAAAAGTGACCAGGCATACCAAGTCGGAGCACGGCAGATTTGAAATACCACCATCACGATTTGAACATATACACATGGATTTGGTGGGACCTCTACCACAATCCAATGGATTTTCTTACCTGCTTACCATCGTTGACAGATTTACAAGATGGCCTGAGGCGTATCCTATTGCAGAAATGACTGCTTCTACGGTCGCGAAAACGTTCGTCTCCCAATATGTTTCACGTTTTGGAATCCCAATGAAGATCACAACGGACCAAGGCTCACAATTTGAGTCAAAGTTATTTTCAGATTTGACCAAACTTTTAGGAGCACATCGTATAAGAACCACTGCGTATCATCCACAATCTAACGGCATGGTAGAACGGTTTCACCGAGTTCTTAAGGCATCATTGATGGCTCGATGTAATACGATTCACTGGAGCGACGAGATACCATTTGTTTTGCTTGGCATTCGTACAACCGTGAAGGAGGGCATAAACTGCACACCTGCCGAAATGGTGTACGGACAAACTCTGATTATACCTGGAGAATTTTTCGTCCAAGAAGAGATACCAACTTCAACTGATCCAAGCGATTTCGTAGATATCATTAAACGAAGAATGCGTAATGTAAAATCGTTTGATACGCGTCAATCTACACAGCCGGTGTTCATACCCAAATCACTCGATTTTTGTGACTTCGTATTCGTAAGAATTGATAAAATTAAGAAAGGTCTTCAACCTCCATACGATGGTCCTTTTAAAGTGATTCGAAGACTGCGTAAATATTTCGTGGTAGATGTTGGTGGGAAACATTCGTCTATATCAATCGATAGATTAAAGCCGGCTTATGGCATATTAAGTGTGTCATTAGGCAAGAATAAACCAGATCGAGGTTGTCGAGTAGTGTTTTCGAGTTGCGCTTCGCTGAAGGGGGAGTGATGTGGCGGTCCTGTCCTAAATGGAACGCCGCATTGTAATATTATTATATTGTTCGCACAATGCACATATATAATATAAAGTAAAATAGTATGAATATTAGAGATGTACATGTATATAAGAATAATTGGTATATACAAATTTGTAGTAAGTGTTAGCATTATCTATGTAATCAATCATGTTATAAATGTTAAATGTAAATGTATAGAAAATAGAAAAATTATGTTATGTATAAAGTTTATTGCACGGGACCATACCACGAAAGAAGATATTATATAACAACCGAATGCACTTAATAAAAAAATATAAAAGTAGCATCAGTTGCTCTCCGATGGTCTGGATGAAAATAGATATTGTTAATTTGTGAATCAATAAATTTGTGAGTTTAAAATTTATAAAGCATTATAATTATTTGTTTTAATTTGGTGTATGGCCATTCGTTTGGACACATAATAAAAGTGCCGACACATTTAGTGTTAATTTATTCAATCGTAATAATTTCATATCTTGTTAATTGAACTATTTACATGTTCTGAGTTCTTGTTGTTCATTACCCAAAAACCTGAAATTATTCAATAGTATTGGAAAAAGTATCGTATTTAACTTGCGAGTAATAGTTAATACTTCCTCAGAATGAAATACTCAACTCGCTACGCTCGTTTCGCAACATCATCCCTCAGGAGTAATAAAATTCATTATTCGCTCATCAAATAATGTACTATTATAAAACCAAATTAAGTAAGAGTAGGACAGTCTTTAATAAACACACTGCACAATGTACTGACATAGATTTTCACGCAAAGCGTGAAATATTTTCAAAATAAATTATTTTATAAAATTGTGCAAAAATCTGAATTTGAGCAAATTCAAGCTTTATGAATCATATTTTTTTTTTTAAATCTTAAATAATTATTTCGTTTCACGTTCGTAAAAGAAGAAAATGATAAAATCAAATCATCTTGAATTATTATCATTAAAAAGAATTTTTTTTTCATTATTACGTGAAATTGTTTCGATTCGTGCTCTTATATCCTGTGCGCATTAATATAGACGAAACGCCATCAAGAATAAATCAAATCATAAAGTCGAGAATTTTATTTTATGTTCTCGTCCTCGACAAATTGTGTCGATTAATTTGATATTCAATTCACAAAAATTAAATTTAAAAATTAAATTTGCTCTATGTTCTTATCAATCAATCGTAGTGACGTAATCTCCGTGGTATCATTAAAATAAATATTTCGAATTTGTTTCTGGTTTTTATAGATTGATTGATTCAAAATTTTTATGTACCACGTACAGATTTTTTTTAAGTGTAAAATGAATTTGACCTAAAGTGAAAAAGATAAAGTGTCTTTTGGGCGAAATTTTTTTAAGAACCAGTACGTTTCGGAACTTGTGACTTTTTATTTGAGAAAATACGACCAGCAGGAATTTCTCTCTTTCTTAACTTCGTACAGTGTTTTCAACTAGAAACCAAGTAAATTAATCTTCTGTAGAGTTCATCACTGACTTCTGCACGTGGGAATCTATATAGAAGCTAATTTTAAATATCTGTACACCAAAGTTGTTGTCATCGTTGTGTAGCTGCAAAATTCAGTAAGGCGATATAATCAGCGCCTTCAATTGAGGAAACGAAATGATCGCAGTTTAATTTGTAAAATGGGTAAAACTGAATCAAAGGCTTTCATAGGTTAAGGGTGTAGTAGTCATGTTATATTTGCATTACCTTTCCGTGTTATCGGTCTGTTGGATGTGATATTGCCACTGAACTGTTTTCAAAATAGAAAAAATATGTGTATACGCACATCAAAAAAATTATTAACGTTTTGAACAAAGAAGACGCAATTTTTTGTGAAGTAATCGTTTTATCATTTTATCATTTTAATCATAACGACTTTTTTTATGTAAAATAAATTAATTAATAAAATTAATTATAAAGATTATAATCAACATTACTACAACGAATTACGTTTTAATTTTTGTAAACATTAGGAACTTAGTCGACAGGACATAATGTTTGGAGTCTGGAGATTGGTTCTTCATTAACTCATGCAACTTACTTAAGTTAAACAATAAAGAGTGCACCACATCAAGAGAATTTGCGAAATAAAAACGTCTACGCGACTAATATTATTAATACTTGGAATAATGCAAGTAATTTTTCTGGGACTGTTAACCTAATGGCATTACGTTGGAAAATGATAGTAAATTACAACCTATCAGGATATTGGGAAGCCATCAGTTCTATAGCACACTATATCGATCATCTAAATGTAACTTGTAGATGGGCAGGAAAGAACAAGCTGGAACTTTGTGACGTCATTATACATCAGCTATACGAAGAGACGCAGGAAATTATATCACAAAATGAGCTTCTCCTATCAACTAATAAGGAGCACTTACTTAAGAAACGGGACATCGGAGACGTATCGCAGACAAACAACGAGTCATTATAGATGTCATTCTCAATGCTCATCACGATCGTATTCATCCTGCATTACTGACCCCCAGAACAATTAAAACAGGAAATCTCCCGAATTCAAGACTATATTCCACCAACCATGATGATTCCTGGAGGAAACGATGTTCATAATCTGGGGCATATTTACGAGATGCTAACAGTAAAAACAAGAGTTACAGGAAACCATATATATTCCTCATACAACTACCTTTGGCATACTCAGAGATGTATCAACTATTTAATAAAGTGCCAATCCCAAAACTTGATAAAGGTCAATCACACATAACAGTACTATCAACAGAATTCCTAATAATTGATCTCCGTCGCGAGCATTACGCTACTTTAACTAGGAAAGAACTGCACCAATGCACTCAAATAAGAAATTATGGATATTTGTGCAATATAGTACCCCTATAGACAGAGAAAACAACGACAACAGGCATCCATAGACTCATCTCCAACACGGCCGATTCCTTGGCCCAGATCTCTGACATGTTAGCCCCGCAGTATGTTCAATCACGTGTATTAAAATTGGAGTAAACAATTTTGTTTACTCCAATTATAATTGGGGTAAACAATTCTGTCTGATATATCGGCGGATTCTAACGGCGATGATACCGATAAAAATGTCAGAATAGTACCCGATGTGCAATCATCGGTAGGATTTCCTTCGGACCTAGTAGACTTGAACCAATCGTTATGCATTCCTTTTCCATCGGACGATGGTCAGATGATATTGAAGAGGAACCAGTTATCAAATCGTCTGGGTCAATATAACAAGTTAAAACCCGAAATATACAAACATAGCAATTATGGCTCAATAAAGAATAACGGCGTTGTACATAGAAATCAGGAGCCTGAAATGAGAGAAACGTTTAAAGTCGCAACAAAAATTCCTTATTTTTACACCAGCATATCGGATCTTTAGTTTTTCGAGGCACAATTCTGTAATAATAAAATTACACAAGATCAGACCAAATATGACATTGTTATTTCAAGCCTCGACCCAACATATCTTGATGATATTATTCGAAATCCACCGCGAGAAAACAAATACGAACTTGTTAAAATTGCACTCACTAATGAATTCGCGCAGTCACAGGAGAAACGTCTCACTATAGACTGTTGCAGCGTAATGACTTGAGTGTTAAAAAAATCTTCCACACTTTTACGCGAAATAATGGAAACTTCTAATGGTATATTGAGTGATGTAATTTTGGACTCACTTTGGCTTTCCAAGCTACTTGAGCAACAACGTTCTATCGTATCATCTTTGGGTATAAATCTTCGAGAGAGGGTCGAAATCGCAGATACAGTTTTAAACTAGTGCGGTTGCACATATTCCAACAAACAATTTAGCGAATCAGAATATAGAAAAAACATTATCCGCTCAAGTTGAATCATTAACCAACGCATTCAAAGACATGTCAAGAAAGATTGATTAATTTAATAATAATTCATGTTCATTTTCCCGCTCGCCTTCTCGAAACAATAACAAAATTCCTCGCGATAAGTCAGGTAATAAAAAAACAATATATCGGAAATGCTCGGAATTGCACAAGTTGGTGCAAGTACAATAATAACAAAAAGTCAGATTCCAAAAACTAATTTCGCCGTCCTGTATGGCGGGAAATTCAGTGCACGGTAATAACGGCCGATTATTCATTTTTGGGTATCAAACCTTAATTTTTTAGTCGATACAGGTTCAGATTTATCTATCGTTCCTCCTTCGTTTAGGGACAAACAAAATGCGAGTAATTCCATTAATTTGTTTGCCGCTACTGGCTCAAAAATCAAAACTTACGGACAAAAGATCAATACCATTTTGTTCGCAGACGATAAATATTTCAGCTATTAGCAAAGTTTCACGATCTTACAATTCCTGATTACAAACAATTAGGTTCACAAACAGGCGTTTTTCATTTTTTCGAAACAAAGGGTGCTCCTGTCTTTGTGAAAGTTCGTCGGTTGACCCCGGAAAATTATGATTTAGCGAAAAAGAATTTGCATATATGGTGAAGGATGGTATGTATCGACCATCAAGGTCCTCGTGGGTAAGTCCTTCACATATGGTGCCTATAAAAGGTAGTGATTGGCGTCCGTGTGGCGATTATCGTCGTTTGAATGCCATTACCATTCCCGATCAATAACCTGTTCCTAACATACAGGATTTTACTGTGCATCTTGAAAATTGCTAGGTGTTTTCGAAAATTGATGTCACACGCGCATTTTATCAAATACCGGTGCAGGATTCAGATATACTCAAAACCGCAATTATTACACTTTTCGGTCTTTACGAGTTTACAGTAATGACATTTAGAGTTAGAAATGCCGGTCAGACGTTCCAGAGATATATCTATCAAATACTGATAGAGCTACCTTTTGGTTTTAAGTGTGTTGATGATGTTCAGATTGCATCAAAAACCCATAAGGAGCATTGCGAACACCTTCAAATAGTTTTTGAACTTTTTTGTCAGTTCGGTCTTAAAATTAATGTAGGAAAGTGTGAGGTCAAGCGACGCATTTATTGGAGCCCTCAAATAATTAACGTAAAATTTAATTAAAATAACTTGGGAGAAAATTACGAAATGGTCTATACCCCAACACCAACCGAGTTGCTGGAATCAAGGCCCTCTTACCTACAAAAAAGCAAAGCTCTGATTTTATTGCCCTTGTTCCATTATGACAAAAAGATAAGTAGTGCAAAAAATAAATATGGAAATCGATCAAAGACCATAACGATAATGCGGGGAAAAATACAAAGGCTCAAACGACTTTAGTACTTTCTGTAGAGCCGCCAAATTACGAATTCATATTCAAGATGCCAAAATAGCTAAATAAATCAGCAGCTAAGTTGGACAAAATTTTGGACGAGTAAAAGTAAAGTCAAGTTTGTTGAAAAGATACAGACTGAAGTTTTTTGGAGCTCTCCTCCTGTGTAATCTGTCAGACCTCAGTAGGATGAGTGTTAGGGATATCAACTGCTTCGTTAGAAGCTCGAATTGGTTCCAGTAGATAGTGAGTGGAGAATATATTTGTTGTGATAAGGCTACGGACTAATTGAGTCTATGCCACATCCTTTAGGAAGGTGATCTTGATCTAACCTAACCTAACCTTGTTGAAAAGAGGAAAAGACAGGCATTCGCTGTGTAACAAAAAAGGATCTTCTCCACATTACCTTTAAAAGAGAGAGAGGAGAGTAAAACCATTATTCAGAGAAGAATTTTTGACCGGAAATTATAATCGATGCGATTGCTATTTGGATTCCAGCGCAACGAATATCTCACCACGAACCAACTCATACTTTTTGACGCGGGAAAACCGGTTGTGACTGGCAAACAACAAAACGATTAAAAGTAAATCTTGCGGCACGTTTTGTACAACCCGGACTTAACTTTATGAGAATTTATGATCAATGGACTTTATCGATTAAATCGTGTAAAAAATTCGCCATAAAACTTTGCGATCGCATCGACCGAAGATTTCTAAAACGTGACATCAACGTTTAGGCCATTTAAATTAGCAAGACATGAAGAAAATGAAAACTGCCGCTGTTATTGGCATCTGATTTATCGAAACCAGTGGGTATCATGTTTGCGTCACGTGTCTCAAAGGAAAACAATCACATTTGCCATTCAGCATAATTGGATGGAGACTTTATATAAAACAAACGGCGACGATGTATCGATGAATCGATCATGGCAAAAGATGCATTGGATGGTCTAAAGCGATTTAAATGGCTCAGTGACTCGTTATAAGGTACGAATGGTTTAAAAGGATGCAACATTTTAACCAGTCGTAAGATATTTGTCGATTCGTTTTTTGATTGCTCTGGCTTTGAAGTTTAATTAGGACATCGATCAAATGAACGCAATTACAGATTCATGTTGACGTTGAAGCAACTAGAAGACTACAAAGATGGAAAAAATTAAAAATTAACTGAAATCCAATTTGTTAAATAATTTCAGCATGAATGATTTTGGCCGAGCAGCTTTGGCTACCGGAATGCAAATTACTTAAGATAAACGGATGGGAACAATTAGTTTGAACCAAAAATGCATACGTCGAACGAATTTTCAATATTACTTTCCTGATATTACATTTCCAAATTTTCTGATATTAAAAGAAGGTGAGCGAATGCAAATTAACATTCAAATCGAGCGGAAATTCCAATTCCAGATCTCGACGAAAGGCGGTCGTGCATCAATAACAATTTTTGCTGATTATCATTTTTTTGTTGCAGAGCGTGATCACCCTGGCGAAAAATAAGACGCATATGGTCCAAGGACGAAACACATAGGTATTTATTATCACTTTGTTCGCGAAAACCAATTGAAATCCAAATTGAATAAATTGGAATGAACGAAATGTTAACCGACATAACTGTGAATTACCAATAACACCTCTATCCATTAATTCAATTAACCTGGTTATTTAAAGCAATCTTTAATGCCCGGTTTGACTCACTTACCACTAAAAAAGATCAACTACAGTTGGATGCGGAAGAAAATATCAGCCCATAACGTATTTTTTCACACCTAATGAAAGGACTAGAATCTTGTTAAAAAAAAGAAGATAAAGATATTTATTTTCTTTTGTTTCAATGTTTTATTAGAAATGAGTAAAAGTGCAGCAAACTGTTCCAATTAAAAAACAGGAAATTCATTTCCTCAGATATTCCGATTTGGCTGCTAACAATTACCAAACCACTTTGGAGGTCAGTCAGTTTAGTACACTCAAAAGGTTAAAATTTGACGATTTATGATCCGGATGTAACTTGTGCATTTCAGTCAACTACATTTCTGAATTCCAAAATGGAAACTAAGGTAAGTTCAGCAGTTTCGACTAGTGTTAGTGTTGGTAGCTTATTGCCATTAAGTGTTACAACAACATCACTTACGACTACTGTTCAGTTTCTGATTGTTAATACTACTGCTTCTGTGGTCACAGCCTCCAAAGAAACATTAGAAGATATATATACAGATGAAGTTATCAGATTGAAAACTCAAGATATGGATCTGGAAAAACTGACTAATGCGTCAAACTAAAAGCTCTTCTTGTTTAGAAGCCGGATTTTCTAAAAAATCGTCAACTGTATAAATCCGGTTGTTTTTAAACGGATACCCGCTTCATTTTCGTCTTGATAAACCAGGAGATTGCCTAAATACATTACAATGCATCCTCCCCCGTAGCTGATACCAATTTCGAATGGCTGGTTAATTTGATAGAAACATTACTTTCCCAAAAAGTACACAATATTTTCAAATTAGGAAAAAACTTTTGCCATTCGATTTCCAAAATATAGGTTCCCTATGTTTAGATCATTGCAGAGATCGAGAGTGCATGCTTTGGAAACTGATGAAGAATTCGACAAACCATTGTTGCGAAATAAGCTTGTAATCATCTAAACTAATTTAAAAAAACGAGATGAGCATAGACAGTGCCTGAATTCAGATGAATTAAGTCGAGTACATGACATTTTACTTATGAAAAAGTTAAAGGAACATCAAGAAATCTTCATAACGTGAGCAAACATCGGCAATTCAACCGTTGTGGTCGCACGAGCTGACTACATCTGACAATGAAAACACTACATCCATACAGCGAAAACTTAACCAGATGATTACTATTTAGCAAAATGAAGGCAGTATTCGGTAAATGGAGGCAAAACCATTAAGGTGCCATCACGGTATAGTGGCCAAACTGGTTTTTGGCCTTACTCGCCAATCGTTAGATCGATTGGGATACCATTTCATGCCTAATTGTCTGGCTTTCCGTCAATTTTCAATAACATCGACTGCAACTTGGCTTTAAGTCTTTTAAGTAAAAGGTGGATGGAAATAAAAAGGAATTCAAAGACGGAACTAAAGACAACTCAATTCATAGAAGTAATGGAATTGATTCTTCATAGCTGTGAGTTCTATTTCAATGATAAGATATATAAACAACATTCTGGTTCACTAATGGGTTCTCTGTAGTCATCCCAGCTATTGTTGAGTTAGTCACGAAATTCGTTGAGACCAGTCTGCTAAATTACTAACCTTCCCCCCTGGAATGGAAGATGGAATATCTGAAGCCAAAGAATTTGAAGATCTTTATTATGGATTGAAAGCATGTATAAAGCGTCACGGACTCTAAAGTATTGTGTAGCTGCTAACACTAAAACAAACGATCGATCTATGTATGAAAATCCGTGTGTTTGTTCCACTCATCAAGCATTCGAACTGCGCTTACTACGTGTAGTAATTGAACAGTTATGTGGCGCCAATATCAAATGGCAATCTCTTTTGAGTTATTGGAATCCTTCATTCACCCAAAAGATAACCTTTCAAACATTCACAAGGTCTTCAAGCCCTAGGCACTGAATGACAAACACGTGACCCGCACATTTTAATGAAAAAGCTCGACAACAAAATTCAGCAAGCTTGGGCAAAACACCCAATAGATGTTGTATCCCCACAATAAATGCCTTCTAAAATTCATTACTTAACAGTGCGATGCGCTGGAAACATATGCACAACATTTTTTGTTTAAATGACAAATTATGATTAAATATTTGGCTGCAGGTGCGCGAAGAATAGTGTGCCACAATTTAACATTACCCGCGATAATGTGGTTTGATGGAAGTTAACGAAGAGTTAGTGTCTGCATACGCACATCCGACTCTAGGTTAGTTTTGGAACATTGACCTCGTTGTTTAACTTACTAGGATGCACCGCTAATGCTGTACGCGGGTTTACGCAGGTCAGCACTATTACAAATGTCATTCTATTTATGATTCAAATATTCTCAAATATTAGCTCAACAAATGCATTCGAGCGGGATTCCAATTGCTTAACAACTTAGCGACTTGGCATTGTCGGATGATGGATGACATTGGGAACGTTATCAGTATTTCACATACTAAAGTTGACAGGTAGGGAATTAAATTCAATGAGAGAGGTGCCTGTCACGCCAAGTCATGAAACATAAAAAAATAATTTCGACATACTTGATTTATATAAATAAATTTATTATAATACATTATTCTGTGGCACTGTAATTAGAATTTTGAATTAATTGTAGTGTTTATAAGTAGATGTCACTTTATAATGTCATTGTAAAAGGCCCTACACACGATCCGATTTGGTTGGTCCAACCAAATTGGTATGTTGGTACAACCAAATCGGTTGTACATACACACGATCCAATTTTGTTGGTATGTTGACACCAGACGATCCAATTTGGTTGGTCCGATTTTGACCTTTATTTTATTTTATGTATGTTTAACAATATTACTAAAAATAACTATTTTGTATGTTTACTACTTTCTCGTTTTCGCTTATGTTTTACTATAGACTAAAATAATATCATCCAACAATAATACACACGATCCAATTTGGTTGGTTGGTCGGTCGGTTGGATGGAAATTTCCATCCAACATGTCCGACCAATTTGATTTTAATCAACATGCATCCACACGTACCAATTTCCAACCAAGTTGGACCAACCGTCCGACCAAATCGGATCGTGTGTAGGGCCTTTAAGAAATTATAATTGTACAAAAAAAAAAAAAAAAAACAGTCGAGAACTAACCACAGTGACAAAAGGTGTAAAATAAAAAAATAAAATACAGTAATAAAAATAAATAACTAGCGATATTTTGCTTTAATTTTATTGAATATTGTAACGCATTGGAAATTGGAGATACCGGAACAAATAACTGACCCTCGCAAACCTTGTACACAATTACAATTAAATGCCGCACTTATTTGGATCGGCATAAAACAGAACATTATCGGACTAAATAGTGACTTTGGTATAATAATTTGGTTTAATAAACAATACGGTGAACAACCAATTGTAATTTTAAAACAAGTCCATAGGTTAAATATGGTCCTTCGTGTTGCGGATGTAGATCTCAGGACTAATATTCCAAATTAATTTATTGAATTTATTGTTCTTCTTCCAAATTAATTTATTGAATTTTTATTACAAATGCTTTATTTTAATCGCTAATAAATGTTCTCTAATTGCTTGGTAAAATTGAAGTGATCGAGAAATTATAATTATTTTCACAGACAGAAAAAAAAGCGGTAAAACTAGTAATACTAATTGCTATAAACTAACAGTGTGGTATAATAATATTAGTTATCCATGCCCGAACATAGATGGCAATGGTATTCAAAAGAAAGAATAACAAGGTTTTAAACCAGAGATCATCTGTCAATTAGTATGTCTCTTATTAGTCTAATTTGTTATTGTTATTGTTTGTAATTCTATATTAATTTATAAGATAAGTGTAACTGATAATAAAATAAATAATATTGTTATTGAGATTAATTTGATCTTCATCTTTTAGTTTAATATGATCCTGAACATCCCGCGCCCGTTGGCTCAACAGAGCCAGAAGATAATAAAATGCAAATTTTTGATATTGGTCGTTTTAGTTCTCCTAGTTTGGTCTTGATGGTCACTACACGAACAAGTCCATCTGGTCCTGGAATTGCTTGAAGTATACGTCCCATAAGCCATTTCGTTGGTGGTGTATCTTTATCCATTATTACTATAAGATCATTAGGCTTTGGATTGTTAGTAATACATTTCCATTTGTGACGTTGTTGAAGTGTTAGCAAGTATTCATTGTGCCATCTTTGCCAAAAATGCTGCACCATTTTTTGAATATGTTGCCAGCGTGATAAACGATTACTCTTGACATCTAGCAGATTTGGTTCAGGTAACAAAGTAAGTGCATGTCCGATTAAAAAGTGGCCTGGTGTTAATGGATCCAGCTCGTCTGACGATATTTCGCACAACGGTCGCGAATTAAGAATTGCTTCGATTTGCGTGAGTAACGTCGTCATCTCTTCAAAGCTCAACAGTGTATCGCCGAGTACTCGTTTTAAATAAAATTTGCATGACTTTATTCCGGCTTCCCATAAACCTCCAAAATTGGGAGCGCCAGGTGGAATAAAGTGCCATTCCACATTATTATCGTTGATATATCTGGTTAGTGCAGCATCCCTGGAGATCATCGAGATATTTCGTTGAAGATCTCGTTCTGCGCCTACGAAATTGGAACCGTTGTCGCTATAGATATGACCACATATACCACGCCGCGCGTGGAACCTTCGCAAAGTTGCTAAAAATGCCTCTGTAGTCATATCGCTGACTAACTCCAAATGTACGGCTTTGGTTGCCATACACACAAACAGAGCTAAATACGCTTTGACGGATTTAGCACCTCTCAACTTTGATGTCTTAACTAGAAAAGGCCCCGCATAATCCACCCCAGTGGTGAAGAACGGCCGATGAAATGACACCCTTGGTTGCGGCAGTTGACCCATCAGCTGCTGTTGCTGCTGCGCTTTTAACCGGATGCACTTTACACATCGCCCAATGACTCCTCTTACTTCGTCTTTACATCTCATTATGTTGTAGTTTTGTTTCAATCTGGACGTTAATAGTTTTGAGCCAGCATGTAACAGCTCACAATGCTCGTCTCTTATTATTAGACTGGTCACATAATTTCTTGCCGGGAGTATAATTGGATGCTTTAACTCATAAGACAGCTCAGTATTACCCAGTCTTCCTCCTACTCGTAACAAACCATCTTTATCTATGAATGGAAAGAGAGAAATTAATTTGGAGTTTTTATTGATTGGTTTCTTATTAGTGAGAGCGTTGATGTCTGCAGCGAAGTTGTTCCATTGGATTCGTTTAATGACCATATTAAACGCCTCATGTTTAGCCGCATTAAAATAACTGGAGGATTCTAAATCCATGGTGCCCCTTCGAAACGATTTATTGCGAAGAACTGTCAAAATTCGAGCGATTACATATAGCAGTTTCGAAAATTTTGAACAGCGTTCGATGAGACTGAACATCCAGTCGCTTTTCATTTCTGTGTTAATCAGAGCTACAGAATTACTTTTTTGTTCTTTCAACGCCTGCTCTGATAATTTTGCTAGTAAATTAGTTTGACATGGCCAATCCACCTCTGGTTCAATTAACCAATGTGGGCCATGCCACCATAAATGGTGGTTTAATAATTCCTCTGGCAGCAGTCCTCGTGATGCGCAGTCAGCTGGATTTTCTTTAGTCGGTACGTGACGCCATTGATTGCGGTTGGTAAATTGCAACACAAATGACACTCTGTTAGCTACGTACGTCTGCCATCTCCTGGGACATGATGACAACCAGTTTAGTACTATTGTTGAGTCAGTCCACAAATGGTAGTTTATAGTCATTGTACCCTTAAACATTTCAATAGTGGATACGATCAGTTTGGTCAATAATACGGCTGCGCAAAGTTCCAATCTCGGAACGCTTATTGACTTGATTGGTGCTACCTTCGTTTTTGCAGTTACCAAATTTGATTTGTATCCATTGGTCGTTTTAACTCTACTATAGATAACCGCAGCGTAACCCAGTTCGGAAGCATCGGCAAACCCATGCAGTTCGATCTCTTGTTCTTCGGTGAACAGCCATCTGTTTATTCGAACTTCTTCTAATCTCGGCAAGCTGCATCTTATTGTTTCATACTCCTGAGCAATTGAGTCGGGTAGTAAATCATCCCAATTTACGCCTAGCAACCATAATTTCTGGAAGAGAATTTTTATTTTTACTGTCGTTGGAGACAGCCATCCAATCGGATCAAATAATTTCGAGGCTTCTGATAACATATTTCGTTTCGTTAATCTTTGACCTGTCAAAGTGACCTTAAATTGGAACGTATCGGTTACCGGAGAATACCTCACCCCAAGAACTGATACTGCAGCTTCGTCTTCAAAACCGATTATTGAAGTGTTTCTGTTGGCTTCAGGAAAGCTGTTAAGTAATTCGGCATTATTCGATGTCCACTTGCGTAGATTGAAACCACCTTTATTCAATAAACAAACCAAGTCTTTCACAATTCGTTGAGCATTTAGTAAATTATTACTGCCGGACATCAAATCATCCACGTAGAAATCGCGTTTCACTATTTCTGCTGCCTCCGGGTATTCGCTTTGATAGTCTGCTGCCAGTTGATTTATGGTTTGTGTTGCCAAGAATGGTGCACTCGCTGTACCGTACGTTACGGTTAACAGATTGTAGCCTTCTAGCTTATCATGTGAATTCGTTCTCCATACAATCTTTTGGTAATTACAGTCATTTTTGTTTACCCAGATTTGCCTGAACATCTTCTCGATGTCGGCCGTAAATATTATTTGGTGTCTGCGCAATCTGAGTAGTAACTCTACCAAACTAGACTGCACCACTGGTCCCACCGCTAATTCTTCATTCAAAGAATTCCCATATGAAGTTTTAGATGACCCGTCAAAAACAACTCTCAGTTTCGTGGTTGTGCTGCTCTCTTTAATCACTCCATGATGTGGCAAAAAATATTCATTAACAGCGTTATCGTTCGATCTCTGCATATGTCCTAGCTTTAGATATTCGTCTAGGAATTCCACGTACTGCCGTTTGAATGAATTATTACATGCAAACCGTTTTTCTAAGCTATTCATTCTTTTTATGGCAACTAACTTGGAATTTCCCAGCTTCGGTAATCCTTTCTTAAACGGTAGACTAACGATGTATTTCCTATCTTCTTCCCTTTGAACGGTTCTCTGGTAATGCTCCAAACAAAATCTTTCTTCATCAGTGTAGTCAACAGTAGTCGCAATCTCTTCGATTTCCCAAAATTTTCTAAGCGTTTGGTCGACATCCAGATGAAGATTGATTGCTATTTCTTCATTGACATTTTCCCGAGTAGTAGGCATTCCAGCAATCACCCATCCTATCTTCGTGTTGTGAGCAACTAGTTTTGAATTGGCAATATATTGTTTGCCATTACTAATTAAATCAAAAAACAGGTCGCTGCCCAGAAGAACTTCAATCTTGCTCTTCTTCTGAAACTCAGGATCCGCTAGTTTCAATTTGGTCAATTCTTGAAGTCCATAGCTTTCGCTGATTGCAGGTTGGTACGTTGAGATTTTAGGGACTATCAAAACATCCACCATTGCATCATAATGCTCGTTAGGAAATCTGGATTTGATTCTCAAAGTGGTTACACCCTTAGATACTGCCGAGTTCACATCGTTTAGCCCGTGTATCCATATTCTTTTTTTCATTCTCTTTAGTCCGAGTCGTTGAAAACATTCTTCTGTAATGAAGGACGTCTGCGATCCGGAGTCAAGCAAAGCTCGACAAACTTGCCACTCACCATTGTATCGTTCGACTGCGATTTGAGCCGTTGGAAGAATTGCATTTTCCACTGAACTAGCATGTGCACACGTAGTTGAATCCACTGGAACCTTGCTTTGTTCTAAATGCAAGAAATCATGATGTTTCCTTTGACATAATCCACATTTGCGTCTTGATTTACATTGGTACACCATATGAGTATCGCTCAAACAATTGTAACATTTAGCATTCTTTTTCACGTAATCTCTTCGCTGATTCACGTCTAAACTTCGGAAACCGTCACACTCAAATAATTTGTGGTCCTTGCCACAGAATGTGCAGTTTAATGCTGGTACTATGTGCATTGCCTTGGTTTGATGTAAATTTTGTTTACCTTGAAAACGCCTTGGGTTTTCTGGTTTAATCCCTTGTAGTGAATCCATTCTCTTATTTAATATTGCTAGCAGTTTCTCAAATGTTGGATATTTCATCTCGGATGTCTCGAGTTTCCACATCTGGCGTGTTTCTGCATCCATTTTCTGCGTGGCAATATAAATCAACCAATGATCTCGGCTCTCTGCTTCAGGTCCAAGCGCTTTAAGACCACGTACCACTTCATCGCAGGTATCATGCAGTCTCGCGATGCCTTGTGCTGTTGCTTGAGTCACCATTGGTTGCTCAAAGTAACTTTGTATAAACGACTCGATTATATATTGTTTTTTGTCGTACCTTTTTATCAGCTTCTGATATGCCTCGATGTAATTCGCGTCGTTAATTTGAAAATGTCGTACTAGATTTAACGCTTCTCCTCGTAAAAGTCCCTTGAGGTATTGGAATTTTTGGGCAGGAGATAAATTGCCGTTTTCGTGCACCGTCGATACAAACAAGTCAAAAAACGACTGCCATTCCTTATAATTCCCATCAAATGGGGGAATGGTAATGCGTGGTAATCTAAAATCGTTTGACGACGTTTGCGTTGTGTTCAAAGTTTGGTTGAGATTTAGCGTAGGTAGATTAATAGATTCACGTGCTCGAATAGCACCTTGTAAGTATGACACAACCCAATAATACTGCGTTTCAACGGTTGCAATATCTGTTGCGGCGGTTTCTGATAACTCGAGCATTTGATATTCTACATCAACAAACTCCTTATACAGTTGATGCACTTTTTCCAACCTCACGGCTAACTCGTCTGTAGTAGTATCTACTTTAGTTGTGCGCGCAAAATTTTCGATTCGGGTAATCTGACCTTTAATATACGATCGTTTTCCTTTTAAGGCTTCCATTTTAAACAAATATCAATATCACTTATAAATTGTATACAAATGTGAACAATTAAATTAGCGTGGTGGAATAATTAACAAAATGCTCAAGAGTATAATACAACACTTCACTTAGTTTCAATTTCAAATATAGTTCAATGCACTTTTCACTACGAAATCAATCACTATCTATACGTGATTTACACAAATGCTAACAACTTGTATAGTTAATGTTAAATTGAAACAATTATTTATAAATTCAAAATTTATTATAAATAAAAATAAAATGTTTAGTGTATGTATAGCAAAATAAATTATACTCAATGCGTGTTTTTGTTATTTCCAATCCACATAAGCTCAATGTATCTGCTTTCCAAATTGTCCTGATGGTTTTCACTTAAATCCGGCTCGAAGGACCAAAAATGTTGCGGATGTAGATCTCAGGACTAATATCGTTCTTCTTCCAAATTAATTTATTGAATTTTTATTACAAATGCTTTATTTTAATCGCTAATAAATGTTCTCTAATTGCTTGGTAAAATTGAAGTGATCGAGAAATTATAATTATTTTCATAGACAGAAAAAAAAGCGGTAAAACTAGTAATACTAATTGCTATAAACTAACAGTGTGGTATAATAATATTAGTTATCCATGCCCGAACATAGATGGCAATGGTATTCAAAAGAAAGAATAACAAGGTTTTAAACCAGAGATCATCTGTCAATTAGTATGTCTCTTATTAGTCTAATTTGTTATTGTTATTGTTTGTAATTCTATATTAATTTATAAGATAAGTGTAACTGATAATAAAATAAATAATATTGTTATTGAGATTAATTTGATCTTCATCTTTTAGTTTAATATGATCCTGAACACTTCGACCATATCATATGGTCCTGATTGATTTCCACGATCAGCAATAAACAGTGAGTAAAAACAGAGAATTACGAATAATTAACTAAATAAAGTATTTGATTAACCACCTCATTAACGTGAAATTCATTAATTATTGGCGATAAATAATTTTGCCATATTAAGCGAAAAATATTAAAACCAATTTACACCTATTAAATTCTCTGTTATTGTAAAAACAAAATGGCGGAACTCCGAGCTTTTAAACGCATTGTGAAAAACGTGGAGTATATCGATGAAAAAATCAATGAATGTACCGATGATACTCCGATAAGCTATATAAACACGAATTTAGTGATATTAAGTGATTAATGGAAAGATCTACAGCGGCAGAAAAATCTATTGGTGGGAAAATAAATGATCCACAATTAGAGATACTAAATAAAATCGAAGCGATATATTTTGCAGTAAAACAAAAAATTTATCGTCACATAAAAAATTATGAGATGGAAAATACACATGCGAATAATTCTATGGACAATTTGATGGTAGATCAAACACAATTTGTGTAAGAATTATCACTTTTGCATAAACGAGATAATGAAGTGCGTTTACTACGTGTGAATATAATTCCGTTTTCTGGAAATTATTCTGAATTTCCATCATTCAGAGACCTTTTTTGGAACCTCTATAGATAAAAATGAGAATATCTCACAAGTGCATAAGTTACAATATTTGAAATCGTTGTTAAATGGTGACGGTTATACTTTAAATATATAACCGAAGCAAACTATAAACAAGCTTGGGAAAAAATAAAAGCCAGTTATAATAAACCAAAACCTGTGGTTCATAATCTGCTTAAGCAATTCCTGAATCAACCAGTATTGCAGCAAAGATCTGCTAAGGGACTTCATCAAATCAAAAATGTATCAGACGAAGTCATCTGTGGTTTGCATGTTCTAGGAGAACATTTGGAGAACCAAGACCCATAGCTTATATACATTTTAGTGAATAAGCTGGATTCAGAAACAAAGGAAGCATGGGCCCACGATTCGACTAATCAAGAGTTTTCCAATCTTGAATTTTTTTTTTAAATTTTTAAACCAACGAAGTGATGCGTTAAAATGTATTACTTCTACACAAAAAATACAAAACCCTCATTACTCAAAAGGGTTGGAGCAATGACAACAGCGGTAAAATTTAGAGGCGTAAGTAGCAGTAAATATCTTGAACTAGAAGATACTGAGCGAAAGTAATTGGTAGCGAATAGAAAACTCAGCTTCAATTGTTTGTCGTCATCACATCAATTTATAGTCCGCCAATCCCGATATGTTTGTCGTATTTGTAGGCGAAAATACCATAATTTTTTAGATATTGTCCCAAAAATAGATCTCGTTAAGAAACAAAACGAACCAGAATCATCGGTTTTAGTCGGCGCAGCGTAATCTAGTGCGTATACGTTGCACTAAAATCCAAAGACAGTTCGACGAATATATTCCAAGCAAGTTTATCAAGAGCAATATATAGTATTGGTCGAAGATGGGTTGAGATAGATGCAAAAATGTAGAGCTTTGCTAAACTCTGGTTCCCAATCGTCTTTTGTGTCTGAAAATTTTGCCCAGAGATTGCAATTGGTTCGAGAAAGAGCGAATGTACATATAACAGGATTAACTGATGAAAATTTAACAGCGAAAGGTAAATCAACCATTGCATTGCATTCAAGTTATGATCCGAACATTAAAACAATTTTAGAAGTTTTAATAATTAAGAGTTCA
The DNA here is from genome assembly GCA_963556175.1 of Tipula confusa. NCBI lineage: Eukaryota > Metazoa > Arthropoda > Insecta > Diptera > Tipulidae > Tipula > Tipula confusa. The sequence continues at coordinate 151,034,927 of OY744476.1, read as the reverse complement.
CCTATCCAAATACCAAGGGTAAAAATATACTTGGAAAAAAAAGATTTTAGAAAAAGTTTTTTAAAATTTTAGAGAGGAGGTCGAAAACAATATCATTCCTTGATTTTAAACGAAAAAGTTTACGGATGGGTAGTGACAGGACAACCCGACACAAAAAATGATGAAGAAATCAAAACATTCACCACCTTTACAAATGAAGATTTAAATTTAGATCCAATATTAAGATAGTTTTGGGAGATTGAAGACGTAGATCATAATGAGGATAAATTTACTCCAGAGGAGAATGAATGTGAGAAATTAATCGTGAACACGCATAAGAGACGATCAGATAGCCGATACGTAGTAAGATTACTATTCAAAGGAGAAACTATCAAACTAGGTGATATTCTCCAAGCAGCAATCGTGAGATTCTGTTCGCTCGAGCGCAAACTATCAACGGCTCCAGAGTAACGTGAAGCGTACATAAATCAAATGAGAGAATATCTCAATATGGGACATAACATAGAGGTAAAACTGCGAAATTAACTTCCAAAACTGCGAAATTAACTACCTACTCCACCATGCGGCGATGAAAAAGACGAGCGAGACGACGAAAGTGAGAATTGTATTCGATGGATCTGCCAAAACCAGTAATGGCGTTTCATTAAATGACACACTGATGGTAGGACCGACTGTTCAGCCCACACTGTGGGAATTAATTTTACGATTTCGAACTAATCGTATTGAATTAGTCGCCGATATCGAGAAGATGTATCGACAGGTCGCAATTACAAAAGAACATCAAGAGTTTTAAACCGTTTTATGGCGAGAACGACCAGAAGAAGCATTGAAATGTTACCGTTTCACTCGGGTCACTTTCGGCCTTGCATGCTCAGCTTTTCTTGAAATAAGAAAAATGCAACAACTAATACTGGAGTCAAAATATGGAGATGTCAAACGTTGTGTACTCCGGGATTTTTACGTTGGCGACATTTTGGCGGGAAGCAACGATGAAGAACACGCTATTATGATAAAGGATAAAGTTACAAAAACACTAGCCGCAGGTGGGTTTTGTCTCAGTAATTGAAAATTGAACTTAAGTTGTATAAGTACTGAGATACCAGTGAGTGAAATTTGCTGCGACAAGATATCTTCAATTAAAACTTTGATTGCAATGGAACGACACTTCTAATTTTAACGACACTTTTAATTTCAAGATACAAAAATCTTGAAATTAAAAGGAGGGTGTGATCACCAAGCAAAAAATTATATCGGAGACCTCCCGATTATTTTATCTTCTCGGGTTTATATCTTCTTCCATTATCCTGCTCAAAATACTATTTCAAAAATTGTGGCTTTTGAAAATAAATTGGGATGATAATCTAAGCGATGTCGAAAGGGAATATATGAGAATCCGAAATGAACTTACACATTTAGAAGATATCACAATTCCACGTTTTACAAGCCATCAAGGTGAAATGCAGATACACGGATTTGCAGATGCGAGCGAGTTAGTCCAGTGTGCGGTGATATACAGTAGAACAGTAAACGGAGATAGAACGATAATAACTCACTTGCTGACTTCCAAAACCAAAGTAGCTCCGATCAAGAAGATTTCTTTACCGAGACTGGAGCTATGCGCTGCTTACCTACTAGTAAAAATGATGTCTAAGGTTAAGAACGCTCTAGAAATTGATGTGAAATATTTTGCGTAGACAGATTCGACAATCGTTTAGGCGTGGGTCTCTACTCACCCTATACGCCTATACATTGGAGGACGTTCGTTTCCAACCGAACTAGTCAAATTCTAGACTTCTTTCCCGGACAAAATTGGGTACACGTCAGATCGAACTCTCGTCCAGAGGCGTCTATCCGAAAAAATGATCAATTTAACGCAGTGGTGGAAAGGTTGAGTCAACTTCAAACATCATGGCCAGCGAGCGAAAGAAATGAGAGACACGAAGACGAAGATATCATGGAGTATAATAAAACGGAGAAATTATTTGAAGGCGAATTTAGATTATGAAGAATTTACCGTGTAATAGTGTATGTGCTGAAATTTATAAACGCACTGAAAAATCCACATACGTGAACGAAAACCCAGCTGAGCGCCAATGAGATCAGAATTGCCAAGTTTGTGCATCATTTGGGCGCACCAAATAGAATTTGGGGAATACATAAAAAGTACACAGCAAAAAAAAAGTTTTAAGTAATTTGAGATTGATGCGGCTGGATACAAAACGCGATTGATTATTTAATATTTCTGCTACATACGACAGAAATATTGAATAATCAATGGGCGCAGCAGAGTAAGAAACATGTCAATGTGTTATTTGTACGCATTACACGGCTAAAACCACCAAACAAATGATGGGAAATTTGCCATTTGAAAGGGTCACTCCAACAAGGGCATTTTAAAACTGAGGCATATACATTGCGGGGCCTATATATATTACAGCAATAATTGTATCAGTGTACGGCGTATTTTGGAGCGAGCTTGAATAAAACCAAGTTCCTTTATTATACGTTTAACTGGGTACAAGAGTTCATGATGGTGCCACGTGTATCAGCAGAAGACTGGGGTGCAGCACTCTGGCGAGTCATAAAAAGATTACCTGCCTGGAAGTCAAACTATTAATAAATGACCTCTTTAACCACCCTAAGAAGACTGTGACTTTACAATTTAATTTACTTTTGAAATTTTATTAACAAACAATTTAAATATTTTTAATATAAATTTAAAAATTAATAAAAATAAGAAAAAATAAAAAAATTTATATTTAATTATGTGTATAGCCAAAATTCCTAATGTTCTGCTTTGACGATCTCGCAAAATGTGAAAGAGATTCATTTTTATAAATGACAATTTACACACTAACCTGTAAAATATAAGTCGAACCTGTTTTTGGTTTCCCGGCAAGTTTAAAAAATGTCATGAGTAATGTATATAGTATTTTAAAATTATTACAAAAGCCTCCAAAAATAAAAGAACCACTATGCATTCGACTCTGCAATGTTGATCATACTTAATGACTTGAAATGAACGACATACAAGGGTACGTCGCATTTATGAGAAGTAATTCGATGCTCGTGTTAAAAAAGTTAATCGTCGGGTTTCAAAATTTGACCATACATTTGCCGCTAAGAGAAAAACTTTTAAAAATATGATTACAGTACGCGCAAAAATATATTTTGATTTTGTAAAATTAAATTAAAAATTCATTAAATCCAATACTGTTATAGTTTAATTTAAAGTTAAAATAAAATCAAAATCAAAATTAATTGTAAAAATTTTACCACTTTGATTTTTTCTTTGGAATTATTATATTTTATAAATTTTTTTTTTAATTTTAATTAATTTTTTTTGTATTTTGTCTGCCATTATAATAATTGGGTAAATGTTAAGTTTTTAAATTTAAATTTTTATTATTATTTTTATATTTACTACTACTAATTGTGTTACTATTATTTATTAATGTATTTGTTTTTTGTTTTATGTCACCACCATACGCATCATCACCATCGACGGTATCATCATTATCATCACCGTCATCATCATCATCATCATCAGCAAATTGTATATCATCTAATTCGTAATATTCGTTATTAGATGATGGTGGCAATGATGATGATGGTGGTAGTGGTGGTGGCGCCGATGGCTTTATAACAGACGTTTCTTTTTCAAAAGTCGTTTGTGGTTTATTATGATCGGTCACCACCGTCGAAATTAAATTAGAATTTCGATTATTTAACATTTGCTTATAATTATTATTATTATTATTAAAACTACTTGTTGATTTTGGTGTCGGTTCGATACCCACCGTCGTCACCAATGACGATGATGATGCGGCCGACGACATAATTAATGGTGATTTCTTTGGATATTCATTTAGCTGTATAATTTCATCATGGCTACAACTATTCCTACTACTATAACTATTATCTAATAAATTTCTAAGATTTCTTTTATTGTAAGCCGTTCGGTTTATTTTAATCGGTGAATTATGATTTTGTTCGATCTCTTTAAATATCGTTTCGGCTAAACTTTTATTATCGTTATTATGTTTTAACATTTGTTTTATTGGTGGCGGTAATTCCGGTACTATTTCATCGTCTGGCGTTTCTGTATTACTACCCGGATCAATATAATCATGACGCGGTAATATTTCTTCATAGTGTGGTTCATCTAAACTATCACCACCGTCATCGTCATCATCATCATCATCATCATCATCGTCGTTATTGTGATGACGAACATCTTCATCATCGATTTCATTCATAATATTACCATCATCGATCGGTGGAATCCATACTAAATAGGCTGGATCCATTCCTAAATATGATCCAGGCGCGGCACCTGCATTTATAACATTATAATCATAGTAATCTAATTCTAAATCTTCGGGATTAGCTAATGAAAATTCAGAACCTGGTCCAGCTAATAATTTTTCACGATTTTGTTTTTCTTTACTTTCTTTAGGATTGGTCGTACGTATAGTTGCCGTACTTGTCATACTCGATGCTGGCGAATAACAACCCTGTTTATACACGGTTTGAATAATTGATTTGGTTGAGGATGGAGAAAGAAGAAAAACAAAAGAAAATATTTATATAAAATGTCACTTCTCCAATTATTTTAAATTAAATTTTGAAAATATCACACACATAATTTGGACAACACAATATTTACATATACAAAAAACAAAATAATTTCTAAATACTAATACATATACTAAAAATTGGTTATGTCAAATTGGAGAAGTTTATACATATAGGATAGGTCCTGTAAATGCATGAAGTCAAGTCGTGTCTAAAAACTTTTAAAAATAAAATACTTAACGCGGATGAACTAACCAGCTCGGTTTTTGGAACACAATTTTGAACTGTTGTGACATTTACGTGATAAAAATAAAACAAAATGTCACTTTTAACGGCCGTACTGGGGGTCTTTCTTGGATCTAACTACTTACACCCTTATATAATTCTTTATGTTATAAACCTCACACAAAGGCCACAGATTACGACCTCAGAATTATCACAACTTTAACTTCGGTAACTTTACACGCACCATGCTATAAAATGGAAACATGGGAGTTAGGAGGTCCTAACCCTGCTAAGACCTTGATGTCTCCCTAAACAAACCAGTCAATTATATAAATACTCACTCGACGTGTTGTCACTATAAAAACTTGTATGGTCAGGTAGTAGCATCCATAACACCCCCAAAAGTTACACTCTCTAGTCCACTAGCCATCACCATCTAGGAGAATTTTACATCGGTTTTCTTACAAAGTATAACTTGTGGATATTGAATCAAATCGATCACGTTATAGTCTTAAAAAACACTCCACAAGCATTATTTTGATTTTGATACTTTAGAGGTGCCGACATGGACAGCAATTATATGCTAGTCAAGTGCAACGTGTCTTCGATTTTCATTAGATAAGTAAGAAAGATCGTGCGCTGGAATGTTAATGTACTAAAATATTACAAATGGCTGTTAGAGAATTACGTGAATAGCAAGTCCACCCTGAATGAAGATCTATTCATTATCCAGAAGCAGTGGCCAATATCGCAGTTCGCCTTTACAATTGCAGCACAAACGATCATCGCAAAACGACGGCCGAGAGGTATGGAAGCTGAATAGAATATCTAAGCACCAGTAAAGATACCAGCCTAGGCGAGGACCTGCACATCAAAAACAATAAACACTTTATAAAGCTTTAAAACGGCTGGTGTTAACCCATGGTGCCATAAAAGCCACTGAGAACCAGTATCGGATTAGGATGAATTTTGAGGATAGGTAAAAAGTGTCACAAAAACAGCCAGCTAATAAAGGATGTCGAAATTTAAGGCAACTGTGGGTTCTGTGGGGGAGAGAAAATCCCTTCATGAGATGTAAAGCCAGAAAGAGAAGAAGAGAGAAAGAGAGCGATCACAACATAATGATCAACATTTTCTTTATTATCTGCAACTTGACTCAAGAAAAAGGACTTTAAACGATTCAAGGTCGGATCACCACTTGATCCGATGTGCTGTGTTTCCGGACCATTCTACCCCCTAATACAAGTGTTTTCAAAAACAATTATGTGTATACAAAGTGATACAACTTTCAAGGGGCCTCTAAATACAGCTCGTTCCAATGCCTGTCAGTTAATCGGTTGTCCGTCTCATTACTTATGCACTTACAGGATAAAAAATTAAATTTAAAATTAAAAAATTGTATGACTTACTCTGACATTGGTTAACGTAGCATTACTAACACTTAAACTTTTTGTCCGTCTATCGCCCATTCTCATTTCCATGTCATCAATGCTACTTTCACAAATATCCTCTTCGCACACCGGACTGACATCTTTTATTTTATCACTGTGTCGTGAAGCGGTTGATTTTCCACCACCATTTACGTATTTACCATTTTTATTTAATTTACGCATTGGTATCGGTGTCTCACTCGGTGTTGGCGGTAAACTTATCGAACGATTCGACGGTGGACTATAACTATTTACACTTCCTGTTCCATCACCATCGTTGTTGTAATCACCATAACCACTTTGTTTATCACCATCATCATCGTCGTCCATATCTTCTTCATCCGTTACACAATCGTCGTCATTATGTGTGATTGACGATGTAAATTTTTTATTTTTCTTACTGTGTTTTGTGGTTTGTAAATTTTTTCTACTTGTTGGTGTGGTACTTTTACTTTTTCGTTTCATTGTCGATGTCGTGGTGGGATTATCCAAATCATTAAGATTTTCATTTGTTAAAGTTTGTGTACTACAAACGCTGATGTCATCGTCACTAGAAATAGAAACATGAATATAAGATAAGTATAAATGAAAATTAGTTTTCTTGTTAACATTCTTTTGTTTCGTTAAATGTATAAGGTGGTTTTTATACGCACCACGTTCATTAAAATGCAATGAACATAATTGTAAAGTAACGACATCTGTTTGTTGATTAACAAATTTGTTAGACATAAATTCAAGGAGGAAGGAATGTGCAGTTCAAACTCAAAAAGCATAAATAATAAATCCAATGCTTTAGTCGCGCGATTTCTATCGCCGTTGACTATGGCAACGGCGTAAATTAGGACGTTAAAAATTAACCACAAGAAAAATTAACGATCAGAATAAAAAACTAAAATTAATTGTATTTGACTGTTCTACTATTTCTGAACTCAAGAGACTATTCATTTGAGTGATACATTTTCACTCAAATTTTCACTCAATTTTTCACTCAATTAAAAACTGTTATTTTTTCTGATTCATTTAAAAGTAAGAGTGTAAAGTATATTTCGCAAAAATAACTCAATATTAAAAAAAATCACTCAATATTTTAGGTTCTCAAATAAAATTTGTATTACATAATGTAAAATTTTTAGATTTTTCTACCATCTCACAAAGATATAAAATACTATAAAGTTTGAGTGGAAATGTAATTATTAGTTCAGTTTATAAATAATAGTGTACCTAATTATTATAGTATGTAAACGACTTGGTTGCAACATGATTTAGTATGATTTCATTATATCCGCACCGTATTAAATGATGTACAAAAAGAACTCAAAATTTGTATCGCGAAGACTGACAAAAATAAGACTGCACTTGAAAGATTGGTCTTTATAATTTAAAGAAGGTAAGTGTTAGTTACTAAGTGTTAATAAAACCACTTAATATTTTTATTTTAAGGATAATTAAAAATCAAGATATTAACTCTACGGTTCACGTTTAGTATAATAATAAAGTTCACTCAAATTAAAACAATCACTTAATACTCTAGAGAAAAACTAGAGTTTTCGCTTCCAAGAAAGATTTCTAATTAGATTTAAATTGGTCAAATATTTATACCATTTGTACGACTGGCCGATATTATAAATTTAACATTTGAGTGAAAATTGTCCACCAAAACCCAACCAACCTATTATGGAATAGATTACAGGTACAAAAACAATTTAAATGGATAAAAGTGGAGAAACACTTTTCAAAGGTTTTAATAAAATAAAATTACTACTGCAGCAAGCAGGAATGAGGAAACCACAGTAATGAGCACCACGGGTTGGTACTTGGCTAATCTAGGCACAACCACACTTTGAGTTTCAAATACTAATATAGTTCTCAGTATAGAGGGTGATGGATCAGATCGTGGATTTGCATAAATTTTCATTCTTCAGCCATTATTTTACTCCCAGTTAGATGCAATGGACAACGCGGTTAAAATAATAGATGATGTCGTTATAGTCGCAGGATATTTCAATGCTAAGGCGGTTATGCCTTTTCCTAACTTCCGAAGTAGTAAAGTACTGGAAATGGCAGCAAGATTACTAAAACTAAGGAGCTGGGGAATAATTGAAAACTTCACGAACAGAGGGCACTAATACACCGTCTACGGTATTCTCAATGTCTAATGCACCAGCTTGGTGAAGTAGCCACTCAGATGTAATGTCGCTAAAATGGACAGTGAAATTTGCAAAGCGATAATTGATAGACCACAAAAAATGAGACGACTGAATCGACAGTTTGCAATATGATGGAATTAATCCGCAGAGCATGTGAAGCAACAATGCCCCGGAAGAAGATACTTCATTGAAATTAAAAGAACATAGAAGACACTGCCTAAAATACAGTCGTAGGGCTACGCGGATGAAACGGAGAGAGGAAATAGGCTCAGCTGCGCCAACACAACTATACATAAGCAAGCATTAAAAGAGTTACGAATTGTGAAGAAGCTAACAACAGAAGTTGAATCTGATCCATGGGGGTTGGGCTTAAAATAGTCATGAAAAAATTAGCAAACTTGCTCGGAGCCTATTAATGAGAGCGAAAGATACCCAAGTAGCACCAAATAACTTTAAAGTTTGATAACCCATTCCCGACGTCGGTACAACGCCAGAAATTTCAAGAAATTCACTTTTTTGACATTGAATTCAACATTTTAATATTTTCATCGGTACGACCACAATGCGACGTTTTATATTACCAGCCGACAGTGCGGTATTTTATATCTATCTGATAACTTTTTTTTCATAATTTTCAACTATTAACCGACTAATATAACATAATTGGATTTTATATAACCGTGTATTGATTGTTTAGTTATGTGGTCGTAAAGTGTGATTTTTAATAACTACTTAGCGATTTTTTGGTCGTATAAAAACCAATATCCAACTTTATTTTTTGTTGTCTTATGCACGACTGCAAGATAACATATTTTATATATGCACCACAATTTAGTGATATAATTAACTTCAATTGACACGAATAAGATAATGGGCGACCGAAAATATATTACATCATCAGCCAACAAACCTAGTGCATGTCATTGTCAATTTTTATAGTTAAAAAGTAATAAAAATAATTAAAAATGGATAAATGCTTTAAAATAAAAAAAAAGTCATTTAAACATTCGACGTCGTTTTATAGGAAAGTAAAAATTTATTTAAACACACCTTTAGGAGCTACTAACAACAAAAAAGGTAACTAGATATTATTAAGCTAAATCAGACTCGAATTCGGTTTTATTTTTTATTCCTTTGCAGTTGTTCCAGTTTGTATGACATTGGAACCTCTAAGCTCCGAACTGGATGAACAATATCCTCTATCAACAAATAATTTTAAACCTCATTCTGTGAACCATGATAATATACCATGTTTAGATAATAATGTGGTGTCTTGTGACCAATGTGATATTATGATTACACCAGAGGAACAACAAAATGTGTTTTTTGAAAGTTTTGAAGAATCGTCCGAAGAATTCGATTCTAAGTTGAACAAAAATTCGGCCGATGAATCACGCGGTAACTTTGTTGAAAATTTCAGAAACTGGGTGTTAAAACATAGTATTACACATACTGCAGTCAATGAAATCTTGCAGCTGTTGACGAATTATGGTATAAATAATCTTCCGAAAGATAGCAGAACTCTATTAAAAACACCAAGAGCAGTAAGCATTATACCAATGGGCAAGGGTGAATACTGGCACAATGGGTTAAAATCTTGTTTGCTAAATATACTGGATCAAATTGATATTTTACCCGATTGTGTCTCTTTGACTTTCAATATGGATGGGTTACCAGTGTATCGTAGCTCCAAGTGTGAGCTGTGGCCTATTTTGGGTTTAATTGATAATTTACCGGATGTTCCACCAATGATAGTTGGTGTTTATTGTGGACAAAGCAAACCAGAAAATGCTAATATATTCTTGACTCCGTTTGTAAGTGAATTAAAAGCATTACTTCAAAGTGGAATAATAGCTGGTGATGTCCTCGTCAATATTAAAATCAAATGCTTTGTTTGTGATACACCTGCCCGATATTTTGTTAAAGGTAAAAGATAAATGGAACTGAAACATTTAATACCATATTTCTTGAAAATGAAACCTAATTAAACATATTATCATATAGGTACTGTTTCGAGCAACCATTATCATGGGTGCACCAAGTGCATTGCGATTGGGGAATATTACAATGATGGACGGCACATGAGTTTTCCTAGAATTCATTTGCCTAGGCGAACAGATGAATCTTTCCGTGGAAGAATTGATGCAGATCATCACAAGGAAATTTCTCCTCTAGAAGAGTTGCCCATAGATCTTATAAAAGATTTCCCAGTAGCCGATTCATTACATTTAATAGATCTCGGAATTACAAAACGATGTCTTGTAGGTTGGACCCACGGCAGCTTTAATTTTCGGACCAAGTGGTCTGCTAGACAAATAGAAGAAGTATCTGGCTATTTAGAGAGCTGCAATGCATTTAAACCACGAGAACTTCACCGAGCTATTAGAAAACTTGATTCTCTGCGATTTTGGAAAGGACTTGAATTTCGTACATTTTTGTTGTACGTGGGACCTGTTGTACTTAAAGATTTTCTACCTACAGATGTATATCACCATTTTTTAAGCCTTTCGTGTGCTATTACAATTTGTTCTTGCAAAACATATTTGCCTTTCTTAAATGTTGCCGAAAGGATTCTCGAAGATTACATTGAGAATTTCATTATTTTATACGGTATTGACTCTGTTAGCAGCAATGTGCATAATCTTTGCCATTTAGTGGAAGACGTTAAAAACTTAGGTCATCTGCCATCCATAAGCGCATATCCTTTTGAAAGTCTTCTTTTTAGAATAAAAAATTTGTTAAGAACTGGAAACCGGCCATTAGCCCAAGTTGCAAAACGTTTAAATGAATTCGCTAAAATAAATTTTAGAAAAAGGACTAACAAGGAGTGGCCATTTACTAAAAGAGAATCTAAAACAAATTGCCAAGACCTACCAATGTGTGATCGAATATTTTATGAATTGCACCTATATGATGGATTTATTCTGACAAACGAAAATAACAACAAATGGTTTATGACTAAAAAAAACGAAATTGTAGCAATGATACATGTGACATATATCGGAGGAAAAATATGTATTTATGGAACAGATATCAAAGAGAAATGTTGCTTTTTTGAACGACCTTTCAATTCATCAAGAATAAACATTTTCGAATCATCAGGTGAAACAAACTCACCAAAACTATATTCTATAAGAGAAATAAAATGCAAATTATTTGCTGTTCCACGTGCGAATTCAATTGTTTTTATCCCAATAATTCATACGCTCGAAATCGAATATTAAATAAATTTAAAAAAAACTGTTTATTTAAGTTCATTGTAAGATAATACAAAAATACATAAAAATTAAAATTAATAAAATTATCATATTACTATTTAATATTGCACGTAATTCATTTAGAAATATTAAAACATATTATCTACATCTAGATAATTAAATAACTTAAACTAGATATAAATACATCTAATCCTGGAGAGACGTTGAAGCTTCTTTATCACTAAAATAAATAATAAACAACAAATTGTAAATTGTATTGTAAAATTGGAATAATAGAAATAGTTTTACCAAAGATTCAGATGACTTGTAGACAAACTTTCGTCTGTATTTACTTTACTTTTAAGTCTGCTTCTTCGTTCACTTGGCTGATGGTCTAATTGCTTGAAGCGACTTTCGCTATATTTTAATATATTAATTTTTAAAAATTCTTCTGTCATATGCAAATTAAATTTACTGTCAGCACAGTTGACAATTTGAAATATCAGGTCAATAATCTGTTTAAAAGCTAAAAACGCTTTTTTTATTTTATTTTTGGAAGATCCCGTCCAAGTATATTGGGTTAATAATTTCCTGTCAAACAGCCAATCAATTACTTTATAGGTAACTTTCTTTCCATCTGAATTACCAGAAGATCCATTCATCCGTTTAAGTTCACTTATCTACAATTAATTAGAGATAAATAAATTTTATAATATACCTATACATAAATAAAAGTTTTAACATTACAATTTTTTTTTTGTAGTTATCTTCCAAGAGCTTGGATTCAAACTCCTCTACCTGCTCAACAGTATTTAACGGGAATGGAAATGATTTGAGTATATCGGGCGCAGACACACAAATATTTTCATTTTTCTGTTCATTTTTTAGAATTTCAATGATTTTATCTAATTTTGCGTTCATTTGGCAGGTGTTAACTTCGAGTTTTTGTAAACGTTCTTTAACTGTCAAAATGAAATAAAAATAGTTTATTTATAAGAATTCATATAAGAATATAATATATGTACTACTACATATTACATAAATGTATGCGTACTTACAGTTTGAGAAATCGAATTTCAAAAGTTCATTTAAATGTGTTATGTCACAAGAGATAATTTCATTGTTGTCTTCATTTTCAATGATATTATTTGGCCCATTATTATTATGAACAGCTGATTGGTCAACATCATCATTTATCTGTACTAAATCAACAAAATTTGTTGTTATTGGTTCATTAAATGCAGATTCATTGTTGTTTTTTGGGCTTTCACATTTTCGTACAGGCAGTACTGGTAAGCTATGACTTTGTAGATCAAACATATCATTGAAGTTGTACATTTGGGCTAACGCCAGTTTTTCAGACGTGTCAGCACGAATTGCCCTTTTCTTTCTGTTATCGATGTACGTTTCTACAACTGGTTCAGATTCTGAATATGACCACTCCAACATTTCCTTTTCGATTTGACGCGCTTCGTCAAAACAAGCAAGGTCTGTTTTTTTTACAATACAGGGATATGTTAACCAAGAACTTTCCGGCACACTGTGTCCATTTTTTTGTAGTTTAACCAACGTAGATTTATTTGTGGGCCAATATAAAGTATTATTATTCACCCATTTATGTGGCACTGTAGATAACAAATACTTTCCATTTTCAATGGTTTGAATAATTGAAAACGACATACTTAATTATTAAACTTTAATAAGTTGAATTTATTTGAACGCGTTCTCCGGAATTCAAAATGGGACTGTCAAAATCGGTTATCACGTTTACTAATTGAATGTGTGTATATAACTATCCCACTCGTTTCGTTCTTTTATTTTTTTCATGAGTAAATGTTAGTGGATGCAAACGGTGTTGCACTATAAATTTTGGACATTGTAAATATAAAAACTATTTATTGTACTTCATACACAAATTTAATAACCGGGTTTATTTAATTTCTTAAAATTATGAATTTATAATCACGCAATTGAATTTGAATTAATATATTTAAAAAAAAATATAATATTTATATATATATATATATATATATATATATATATATATATATATATATATATATATATATATATATATATATATTATATATATATATATATATATATATATAATATATATATATATATATATATATATATATATATATATATATATATATATATATATATATATATATATATATATATATATATATATATATATATATATATATATATATATATATATATATATATATAAATATATATGTATATATATATATATATATATATATATATAGATATATATATATATATATAGTAAATATATATATATATATATATATATATATATATATATATATATATATTATATATATATATATATATATATAAATATATATATATATATATATATATATATATATATATATATATATGTATATATATATATATATGTATATATATATATATATATATATATATATATATATATATATATATATATATATATATATATATATATATATATATATATATATATATATAAATATTTTACAAAAATAATTTTATTAAATAGTAAATAGTTTTTTTAAGTAGTTTAATCTTTATAAATACATATAATCAATTTGCCACAAATGTTTGCACCTGTCAAAAATTTAAAATAATTCAGAATATCTTAATTACACTAAAAAATATGGAATGTAGGTATGGAATGTACTAATTTCAATGAGAAAGAAGAGTTAAGTTATATAAACCGTATATGCGTCTATTATATACATATGTAGTAGTATTGACGAAGTAATAATAAAACATGTACGTAATGAAAACACATGTTTATGTAGAAATATTGGTTTATTTATATCTAATATGTTAAGTAAATATCTTTATAGTCGAATTCTTGATAAAAAAATAAATAAATAGTCGGGAAATCTACTAAACCGTAGGGGTAAAATCTTTTTTGGAATTATAATAACTAGTTTGTAATTTTTGAGTCGAATTTGTTATAAATTGGTCTTCAATATTACTGTTTAGTGGTTTTAATATATATACTTACAAATTACTAATTTCACCATTTTTTATTATATGTCTACAAAAATTTGTATTTTTTTAAAAAGAAAATTATGGTTTTTACCTTCTTATGACATTTATACATACATATTACATATTATAATATACATTTTTTATTAGTAGGGATTATATAAATAAGGTTTTGATCGATTTTAGAAAATTTTAAGCAAATCAAAAAATATACATATTTTAGAAACAACAAAAATATTTTTAAAATAACAGAAATTTATAAGGCGCATGAGTTTTTAGTTCAGTGATAGGTACATATTTACAATAAATCTTGGTTTGTTTATAAAAAAATATGTCGTATCTTATCAGAGTTTTGAATTACCATTATAATTTTATAAATGAGTATATTACGTTTATAATTATTATGAAGTATATTTTCATTTAGCATGAACATATAAATATGAAGATGTAAAGGAAAAAGACATGAATATTATTTTTATATGATAAAACAAGACAACATGATTATTTATATATTTTATAAAAAATAGTTTTCCCGCCCGCTAAAATATAACCACAATGCTAGGCAAAAATGTATTTTACAAACCGAATTGTTGTCAATATATCTATTTCCTAACTGCTATTATATGGTCAATTGACTAGTCGAATAATAGTTATTACGACGATGTTACAACTCAAGATTTATTCCCCAATAACGTTGTGAATCTGTTTTCATACCAGTGTCTCAACGTCGGCTAGCCGACCAATAGTCATTTAGCCAACCACGGTAAAACGTTATACCAACCGGCTCGTGCTACTTGGGTACACAAAGTATTGTTGCTGTTTACAGAGAAGAACCTTCTAAAAGCCGATTTGTCTATTAAAAGCACCGTGGTTGATAGAAATGTCGACCGAGATCCTTTTCTGAGACCTTTCTGAAAATGAATATTAAGTCCTCAGCTAAAAAAACTACTGGCGAACCTTTGGGAACTATTTATCTAGGAAAATCGTCTTGTTGATCGCCCTTGATGTTAAAAATACATTAAATTCGGCCCGCTGGCCCGACATACTTAATATCCATTAGGGTCCTTTTTTAGGGTCCAAATATATTTACTACGTATATGTTAGAAGTTACTTACGTAATATGTTTGTATTCCTTAACACCTCACATTAACGGCATCACATAAAAATAATCCAGACCCCGCTCAATGATCAGTTCTGGCCCCTGACTTTTGAAAAGTCATGTACGACGTAGTCCTTGTAAAATGTAGATGCCAGATGGCGCTACTCTGATTGGCTTCGCGGAGGATTTCGCTTCTGCTATAGTGGCGGGACTCTGATGCTGACAACTGGACGAGATGATGAGAAGAGTGACTGAGTGCGTAATATAAATACATATAGTACTGCCATCATAAGAAAAAAACAGTTTACCAATTGATGTTCCAGATGTCGATAGAATATCGTTTAGATTTAGAATAAATATATGACATTTAGGCGATTATACATATGAAAATAATTTGATTGTTTTACAACAATACCTGACGTGGTAGATGTAGCGACATCTACCACGTCAATGGGCTAACATACTATGCGTATTTATATTATGCTGAGTGGATGGAAGACTATAGACAATTCATATTAACTGAAAAAAAATGAGATCGTGATGATAACAAGGCAGCGCAACCCAACCCTATAGCCGATGATAATACGGTATGAGGATAAACACGAAACTAACTTACTAGTGTTAAATACAATATGTCGCTGATAAGGCGATAAAACAACTACAGAGTTCACCAAGTTGGAGGGGAAATATTGAAGGGCCCAAACAAAATAAACTATAATTCTTTATATATGCGAAGGCTGGGCTGAAGTAATGTGCATGGAAAAATACAGAAAGCGAATGGCAACTATTCAAAAAAACAGTAGACCTAGGAATACGCAGGACCAGAAATACTCGTTACTGCAGAAACTATTCCAATTGACCTTCTGGCTAGGTAAAGAAAGAATATTATATTATGAAGGGTATCCAACATGCGCCTGCCACAGCGCGGTTAGTACAAGAAAATAGTGATGGATGAACTACAAGAATTAATAATATTCTGCTTAACTGGATAGAATGTCTGTCTAGAGCAATACACTTTTACCTAATGCAGTTCCTGAGCGGACGTATCTATTTTGCAGACTAATTGTGCAGAATGGGGAAATAAAGGGCCCGAAATGTATATATACAGATATTCAGACAAGAACGACGCGTTACTCTGAAATTCAGAAATTATTCTGAATGCAAACTGTTAGGAGATGGTCGTATACGAAAGCCGTGCTACGACAGAAAAAAGTTGATTTAGTTGCAGACAACTAGCAAGCTGAAGATAAGTAAAGAGATATTTGAGACATAATAAAGGCACTCTTATATGATGATTGGCTCCTTCCCGGTGTAATGCGATAAACGGTCAATAGATTTGAATAGTAGATGGGGTAAACTTATCTATAAGCAGACATATTTATAAAAAAATGTACTGTGTTTGCTTTTTATTGGACATTGATAAATCTTTCGATATGGATGATAATACAATTGTGTTAATTAAACTGAGCAAATTGGGATTTTTAAATAAGCAACTTCAGTAAAACTAGTGAAAAAATTGTAACTAAGCGGAAGCCACAAGGATTATATTATTCGTAGTGTAAACGAATATACATTAATAGGTGGATAACACATTAATAGGTGTCGAAAAATTTTGAACTGCGATTTTAAGTACCGACTGTTAAAAGGATAATTCCTTTAGTAGCAGGAATTAGCAGGAATTGGCGGAACATCAGAGGATGCAACGAAGGATTACATACGTTTACAACTCACGAACGAAAACAATGAGACAATTGTGTCCATAAACGCATGTGTATAATGGCAAAGGTAACCGCCATATGCTTCCTCATCATAAGTTTTGTTCTGAATACCAGATAAATTTGAAAAATATTCACTTGGCTGACCCAGAATTCAATGTGCCTGGTGATATTGATGTATTATTGAGGCGGATCAATTTTTTAATATTCTCGAGGAGGGACAAAAACGGAATCAACAACATGAATTAATCGCTCAGAATACCATGAATACTCAGTATGCCATTTGGATGGGTAATAGCTGGTAAACCTACAGTTAAATCAGACAGCCATTTAGTAACAATAAGCTTACATTCCTTAGAAAATATAGAAATATTTTTAAGAGCAATATGGGAAGCTGAGGCAGTACCGACTCGCAACTAGTGAAGAAAGCCGATGTGAAGATTTCTATAAATCGACGACGACCGCATACCGTTCGTACAATCTTCGCTCCATTCAATATTACTAAGATTCCGTGCTCATCAGATTGTAGTAGAACTTGAAGATCGCAAAAAGCAGAGAATAGTTTGGTGAGAGGCGCAGAATGAACCATTCAAACATTTCGAGCTCAATACAGTAACGTATAGTACAGGGTCGGCTCCATTCTTGCTTCCGAACCATTAATCAAATGGCGGTCAAGACCCGAGATAAATATCCATTGGCACATCTCGCGATTCCTGGAAAATACCTATGTGGATAACATCATGACTGGACCCTGGAAAAATGGGCCTCCAACTGTCCTGAGATACTAGAAGGAATGTTGTCGTTGTAAATTATCAATAGTCGGGAAATCAATGACCAATACGAGATAACGAAGGTCCAATACGAAAATGATCTAACATTTTCAGTAACAATCAAATCGAACATCAAATTCAGATAGCAAACATTGCTGAGTGAAGCCTATCGGATATTCGACTTACTTGGCCTAGTTGCATTTTGCTTAGTGCCAATTAAAATATTGTTTCAGCAACTGTGGAAAATCAAATTGGACTGGTATGATGAACTTCTCAACGACATAAAGCACCAATGGACTAATTTACGTCAAGGTATATCGCAACTATCAAGTATTAGAGTTCCGAAATGGCTCCAAATTACTAGCGATTCCGAATATGAAATCCATGGATTTTGTGATGCCAGCGCAAGGCAGCATATGAAGCGGTGTTGTATACCAACGACTCAAATCAATCTGAAGTTTCCTTAATTACAAGCAAATCAAAGGTCAGTAAATCATGTGGAATATTGTTAAGGAAGGGCTGAAACACACTAAGATAAAATCCTTGACATTATGGACGAATTCTACTATAGTATTGGATTGGCTATCATATACCAATAAAATAAAGGATGTATTTGTGCGAAACAGAGTAGCGGCAGTGCTCATAATTTTGCGCAGATAGCACTGGAATAATATTAAGTCGGAAGATAACACTGCGAATATCATATCCAGAGGATCAACGGTTGATAAACTAACAAATTGTAATCCCTGGTGTAATTTCCCTTCATGGTTGAACGAAACCAATGGGACATGGAAAGGGTTTTGTCGTTAAACGAAGTTCAGCTTAGAGACTGTGAGCCTATTCCTTGACGTCCATGGTACCATGAGAGTGGGAGGTCGCAACATAGGAATGCCACGGTGAACTTCAATACCAGACATCTGATTATTTTGTCACATGAATCGTCTGTAGTGAAAAAATTGGTGGAGGAATATGAGGTAAATATCGCCATGCTGGACCAACCTTGTTGAACGACATATTAATACAAAAATTCTAGATGTGTATATCATGTTGCAAAGCAAGACCAACCCTGTGGGAATAATTGATTGCCGATTTACCAAGTGCAAGAGTCCAACTTGTAAAACCATTTTAGCAAGTTGAAGTGGATTATGCTGGCCCTTTCAGTGCTTATCATGTCGGACGTAGAGAACAGAGGTCAGTGAAAATTTATGTGAGTCTGATCATCCGTCTTGCTACTAAATCCATGCATATTGAGTTGGCAACTGACATGGCGACAGAGGCATTCTTGGAGCATGGAAACATATGAAATCAAGAAGGTGTTGCAGCGACGTCTTTTTAGTGATTGTGGATCGAATTTTGTTGGTGCAAATTCTAATTCAGTATCATCTTCTTTTTTAAGACTAAGGGTCACGCGGCATTTCAATCCACCCAGTGCATCACATGTTGGTGATCTTTGTGAGGAAGCTATCTAAAGCTGCAAAACGTATATAAAACAAATCATAGGCCAAAATGTACCCACCGTAGAAGAATTCCATACATTGGTGGAAGAAATCGAAGGGATTCTAAATTCAAGGCCGTTATGTCGTGGCAAAGGAGATACTGACGTGCTAACTCCAGGGCATTTTTTGATCGGACAACTGTTACGAGCATACCTGGTGCAACAAATGGTATAACATAATGGTTACGCAAATATATTTACAAAGTATTTTTGAAATTTTCAACTGTCAACAATTCTATGAAATTTAATTTTGATATTTTGACTAAAGTTCATTAAAATTTGTGCTTAGTTGGTTGATTGACGTAATTCTTCGTATATTTCAAAACCAATACAAACAAGATGAAATTTTTTGCAAAAGATTAACAATTTCGATATCCAATTTAGTTCGTTGAAACCGTGGCTTTATACAAATGTGATTGATAATAAAACCAATTTATTATTACTTTTTATATAACATAAAAATAAAAATTAAATAACAATTTTAATCCAAATAGCAACACAATAAAAAAAAAAATTAATTATTTTTAATGGAACATTTTTCAATGATTTAGATAAAATTTTATAAATTAAAAATAATTATAGTTTTGTAATTTTAATTTTTCAATATCATTTATAATTTATTATATACATTATATTGATTCCATTTATAAATGATTATTGCTATTATTGCTGTTATAATTATTATTTTTTTAATGAGGCAACATAAAATCTGTGAGAATATGATGGTTTTCGTGTATATGTTGCAAGTGTTAAATAATATTACCAGTTGAATTTACGAGATATACGAACAATACTACTATCAACTAGAAAGATATTAAAATTAAATTTAATATTTTATATGTTAATTTTAATGATAGCTCATTTATATTGCAATTAAAAAAACGGATTTTACGTTAAAGATGGTTTTCCACAACATGAAAATTAAAAAAACAAATCCATTGATCGAAGTAAATTTTAATTTGGAAATTTCATTAGTTTTGATTAAAACTACTAAAACGTAATGATTTAACTGTCAAAATAATTCATTTTCAAAATTTACAGTGGTTGTTACTGCGAGTTGGATGATTGAGTGCTCAAAAAGTGCTAATTTAACGATCAATTTAAGTAATACTCTGAGAGAAATTATATTCTAATATTAAGAATAGCTTATTCTCAAATCTAGAAAATCGTTATTGATAAATATTTAAGAATATAATGCGCCACAACATGATTTGTTTGTTCAAATTGAGACGAAACGAAAAATTTTCTGCACAATCATTCTTTTGTAACTTGAATATTATATACTCCATTTGATCCAATGAAAAATTCTCAATTGAAGTTTTTTAAACACTACTAGAGGATTATTAATTTTAATTTAAGACTTGTATGTTTGAAACAATAATTTCATCAATTTGATGAATTTATGCAACAGTTAGTCTCAATTCAAGTATTTTTTTGGTATCAAATTGAGAAAATTGATTTCTTGAAACATTATTTTTAGTATAGTCTTAGTTTGAAGCATTTATTCTCAAATTAAATAAATCGTAACGTTGATAAATTAATATTTAGGAAAAAGTAACAATCTTGAGCATAATCATGCATAATTTATTTTCTATTTAAGTACCATTATTCTTAACTTTGTTTTTATGTGTAAATGGTTATCAATAATTAATTTAAGTAAAACTATTTTACTTAAATTAATTATTGAAACTAAGTGAACCACTTGTTACGATTTGGCGAACGTTGTAGGTGGTCAGCCCAACGAACGTTCACTTACACAAAATTTGGTCACCGGTACTAGTCGAGTATTTAGTTATTATTTATAAATTTGTTGGTCAGTGCGAGAATCAAAATCAGGGTCGCGGCGTGTTAATAAGTATCTCAACCATCTCTATGTACGACCAGTGGCAGGTGCAAATTATACTATTAAAATTAATATATAATTCACAAATCATGTATATTAATCATAATAACAACTTAAATAAATTCATGATTCATCTACGCTTTTATTCGCTTGTTCTTAATTTGAGGCTAAAATCAACAATGTGAAAAAAATTTGAGATGATTTTAACTTCTTTGGTGCCTGTGAGTAAAATGATGCATTTAACACATGGCCCAGCATCCTAGATTTTAGACATGTTTACCTGCTTTCTTTAGTTAATAAGCTTGTTTCAGCTCATTTTTGACTAATAGCTAATGCTTGACAATATATAAATTTTCTACCAAAATTTTAAATTGTATCATAATGACGATATTTTAAGTTTTTGTGAATATCTAGGGTTCGCTGTATCTCGAATTTCCATCATTTTCTTAATTTAATTAGTAATTAGTTTCATATATTATCTATCTTTACCTAAATTGTATAACTAATTTCTTTAGTTGATTTAACGAACATAAACGTTTATCCGTCTATGTTTATTTATAAAAGTTTATTTCTTTAAAGTTTTGCATGTAAATAGCATGGTCGATGTTAAACGAACTAAACAACTAGATTGGTTGGAATTACCGTTAAGCTGCAATCGTAGAGGAACTATGATATGTAAGAACGGTTAAACATAAGAATCATTATATTTCGATTCGTCGAATTAATATTGTAGGTTAAGCAAAATGGTTGAAATACCACGTTAATGCATATTAGACATTTTTAAAATATGTACTAATATTACTACTTAGTAGTTTTAAAGGAACGTAGATTTGTATATAATAAGAATAACATTGAGTAACAAATTCTCGATTTAAGTATCATTAATCTTTGTCTCCTTGTGAAATGGTTCATAATTTGTCTTAATTTTAGAAGAGTCTAATGTAAATTATAGAATTAAAATAATCAAATAATTCTCAATTCATGTATAGTAATCTTAATATAAGATTTTACCTCGATTCATTAACACATTTATTCGCTTGTTCTTAGTTTAAGAATAAAATCAATGATTTTAACCTAAATTAACAATTTATTTTGAGAATACTATTCATGATAATACAATAATTTTGATAAAATACATATTACGTTTTGCTAGTAGCTTGTTTTTCATTTAGTCTTAAAAACTTGAACTGTGAAAAAATGTGATGGTGATAGTGATAGTGTTATTTTACAATTAACTGTTAAAAGTGTAATAGTTAAATCAGTAACTTTATTAACTTTACTAATAACTATAATTAAAAGTAAGTGGTATTATATAACAAAAGTGCAAGAGTGTTTTGTGATGTTGTGTGGAAGAAACAATAAGTATTTCTTTGATACATTTTTTTTAAATTTTCAACAACAATTGCATAGAATTGAATTGAAAATAAATTAAATTTACGAAATTCATTTGAATTTGTGGTTGACGGAATTGTCACTTTAAGACGGACGATTCATAATATATATTTACAATAACTTAAATTATGAGTGGTTGCTTTGGTAAATTTAAATTTTGTGAATTTAGTAAATTTAAATTTACCAAAGCATCCGCTCAAAATTTTAGTTTTTGTAAAAATATGAAATACGTCGAAATTTAAATTCAAATTAAAGTAAGAAAATGATGGAAATTCGAGATACAGCGAACCCTAGATATTCACAAAAACTTAAAATATCGTCATTATGATACATTTTAAAATTTTGGTAGAAAATTTATATATTGTCAAGCATTAGCTATTAGTCAAAAATGAGCTGAAACAAGCTTATTAACTAAAGAAAGCAGGTAAACATGTCTAAAATCTAGGATGCTGGGCCATGTGTTAAATGCATCATTTTACTCACAGGCACCAAAGAAGTTAAAATCATCTCAAATTTTTTTCACATTGTTGATTTTAGCCTCAAATTAAGAACAAGCGAATAAAAGCGTAGATGAATCATGAATTTATTTAAGTTGTTATTATGATTAATATACATGATTTGTGAATTATATATTAATTTTAATAGTATAATTTGCACCTGCCACTGGTCGTACATAGAGATGGTTGAGATACTTATTAACACGCCGCGACCCTGATTTCGATTCTCGCACTGACCAACAAAGTTCTGGCGGATAATATTATGAAACAACGAATTATTCTTTTCTTTAGATGGAAGCTACGGAAAGAAATATTTTTTATTCGACACCTCAATAAAGAGACTTTCGTAAAATAACAATGCCAACTCGGCACAGCGGAGGAGGCGAAGTAATGGTTTGGGGTGTTTTAGCTATAATGACATAGAAGATCTCACAGTGTTGCCGGGAAAAGTTACTGCAAGTACATATTTGGTGGCCCTTAATGAATATGCAATGGTTTCCGGGTGTAAATTGATAAGTTAATAAATTTTTTTTTCATGTAACGGCTGGTGGCTATTTGCAATTTAATATCAATTCATCAAACATGATACTCCAGCCAACAATTTATAAACCATAAAATTCAGCCACCAATCACAATCAAAATCCTGTCCTAATACTATATCGATACCTCGAGCCAACTGCCCATCCTCAAGACCCCTTAATTATCAGAAAGAAAATAAAAAACAAAAATTATACAGACCAAGATAAAAACCCCAACTTTAACATATAAAACACGAAACAAACAAAACCCACATAAAAAACTGTATATAAATATAAATAACACAAAATATAGTTATGCAGAAAACACACTAAAAAACAAACAAAATTTTCCCATACATCACAAAAACAAACAAATATAATTAACATCAGTTGTACCGAGACGTCCACACATGAATAAAAGAACACTCTCCCAAAAAACAAGCCAAAAACCCACGCCACAATCCCAAGTATACAACGAAACAAAAAACCCATACAAAATCACACGAACACAAATAAACACTGCACACCAACACTGCCAACTAATGGATCACAAAAAATAAACAACAATGCCCCGTACACACACACACACACACACACACACACATACACACACACACACACACACACACACACACACACACAAACACACACACACACAAACACACACACACACCAATGCAAAACCACAATGACGCGATCATACACTTCATGACCCATACAACACTATACCTCAATCATCCAAAACACTGCACATACCCTATACAAACGAAAACACATGAACAATGCAGCTGCACTAAAAAAGTTCCGACCGTTATTGATATATACCACTGATAGCTTATCAATAATAGTCAGAACCCTCCCAGCACAACAGCACTGTCCACGTGTTCCCGCCTAAACCACACATGTACAATATTTTAGATAACTGAAACTATACTATATAGCTCACAAAACATATGATAACGTCACTATGGCCCGCACCGGCGTATTTATGAGGACAAGATACTGTCATTCATCTTCCATGATCCACCCGCTAGCAATGCCGGTGTACACCACACATCTATGCTCATGTGATCCTGCATCAATCCTTCACCTCGCTACACACTCAAAATTACGGCGCGAATTCTTAACTTGTTTTCCCGAAGTAAACAATCTTTCCATTCATATGCAGACAACTCAATGCAACCGATGCCAACTACCCCCATCCACCCCTGTGATGTATAAAACAAATCAATTATTTCCCAATACGTCGTCTGCATAACCACACCTTGTGCCATCCACACTCACATACAACCCCTCATGTAAGTTTTATCCATCCAATTTGCCATACATCAAGCTAAGTCTTCCATTCCAGTCTGTACAACCCCTACTCTCCCTCCTCCCTATAACCAGCAAAAAATCCTAAAGATGGGCAGCTAGCCCGAAACATCGATAGAATTACAAAACAAAACCTTGATTATGATTCGTAACCAAAATATACTGTCCATAAACCATTGGCCGGAACAACACGTTCAATGTACTAACATTAAATCGCAAACTGATAAGAACACACTTATTACAGCAAAATAATCCTCCAATCTACAAAAGTAAATTTATAACTAATTTATTGAATATTTGGGTCAAGTAACGATGTACTGGTCACCATAAATATCCGATCTTTATCCTATAGAGAATCTATGGCATTACATTAAACAAAAATAACAACAACTATTGAAAAAACGCACAATGCAAATGTTTAACGAAATAAAACTCATTTGGGATGAAATCCTTAACCAAATTGTAGAAAACCTGATCCAATCCACGCAGCATTACCTTGAAGTTGCTAATAACAACGGTGGCAGTACCTCCTACTAAGTTTACGGGGAAAAGTGAATAATTTTGGATTAGTTTTGTAATTTTTAGTCAACTTTATCATGAGGTACAAAGAATCACGAACTACAAAGACTCCCAATCCTCCGTCTCACCAAATGAAAAATCAACAACTAACCATGACTATACAAAAAAAAAAAAAAATTGTCCTTGTAGTTGTTCCATCAAGCTCATATTCCTAATGACAACTTCCGCAGAACAAACCACACCATCTCTGCTCGATACAAATAATCCCAACCACGACTGTATTTGTGTTACCATATATGATTTTTTTTTTGTTTTTTTTTTAACAATAAAATCAACGTTTTTCTACAAATTAAAAAAAAATTTATAAAATATTATTAAACACTTTATTTTGCAATTTTATCAATGCATCTACGACGCAACTTGGTAATCACCCGTTAAATGAAGTGCATCAACAAAATAAAATCAAAATAACAAAAACAAAAACCTCAACAAATATAATAACGAAATATAAATTACATGCAAGGTCAGAGAATTAAATAAAATTTTTTCTTCTGATGAGATGTATCAAAAACGTCTCTATAGAAAGACCAACTCATTTTTTCGTACACTAATACTACTAAATATCCGCCTCAATAAAGTAGTATTGGTACCAGAACAAATAACAAAGCAAAAATAACATAAAAAAACTAACTATATTAGTGTTAGTAAAAATATTATTTTGTTTTTGTTTTACGCTATATCTGTACACAACCAATACTACATCAAAGGGGCGCTTTGTCTCTTTAAATTTTTGAATAGTTGGTCTTTCTATAGAGACGTTTTTGGATGTATGTATAATTTTCAACAATACAAATAATATTATCATATACTAGTACAATTTATATAGTAAAACAAAAACGGGAGATATGTATATATATATATTTTGATTTCTATTTATTTTTTCTCCTTCGTTCTCTATCGTTTTCCGTTTTTTCAGAGAAATTTCTTTTATAACTATTTATTTAATATAAAAAAAAAAAATCACCAACGGTACTTATGTACCTACACCAATTTACTTAAAAATAAAAATAAAAAATGCACATTAAAATGATGCACTGATACCTGATCTCTGGGAAAACGACAGAGTACAAGATCCACTTTAGGACTTCAAAACCACACACGCACAAAGCTACTCAAACCAAAATACAAAAAAAAAAAACACAAAAAACAACACAACAAAAACAAAAGAAATATAAATAAAAAACTAATTTTAAAATTGAAGAGATCGGAAAAAACACGTCCGATCTCTTCAACGATCATCGATCGACCGTCAATAACGAGTGTCAACGAATAATTACAAATTTTGACATCAAAATAATAAATCTTCTTCAAAATATTAAAAAAAATCCATTTTATTTTTTTATCATTATACCAACTTAAAAACATAAAAGACAATTAGCAACCTTGTTTTGCTAGCGATAAAAATAAAAATATAATTTATTTCAACGAAACAATTGTCGTTATTACCGAAGATGGGTTTATTAGCATACTATGCTTATTACGTACTTTAATTTGATACGCGTCGGCGTTCACTGCTGACGCACTTGTTCTGTTTCAACCTTAAATTTAACTGGGATTTAAACCTAGTACATCCTACTGCACCAATTGCTCGGTTTCTTTTAAATAATGAATTGACTTCAATTTCAAACATTTAATTTAATTTACGAAAATTAAAAAAGAATGTCAATTTAGCTAAAGTTTTTTCCATTAATTTCTTTGTAATTGTTGTTGTTACTTGTTATGTTGTTGTAAAAGTTTACCAAAGCAACACACTTATTATTCCATACTATTTTCTAATATGAATATTAATTCCAAATTTTTTTTATATTTTTTTAGGGTCGCTAAATATCATATCAGCATTAGCATTGATTGTAATTTTAAAGACAGCTAATTAAAACAATAAAAATTGGTTAAACTGTTTTTAAATTAATTTATAAATTGTTTTTTATAAATTAATTTAATCAAATTATATTTTCTTATAAATAAACATTTTAATAAATTAAAACATGAATTTTATTTACTATAATTGAGTTTAAATATACTCACGATGAGTGTATTTTATTGTTAATACAAGAATTATTGGAATTGATAACCGTCCCGAAATTGTGAATTTTAGTCTCAAATAACATCGATATTATTCTCAAACGAAGCCTTAGTCGATCAACTTTTGTTAATTACTGTCTTAAATTGTGAATTGTGAATTGTAATCTCAAGGAAAATTTACTTTATATATGGTCTCAAATTATGATTATTAGTCTCAAATAACATGAGCGTTATTCTCAATTAAAATTTTAATCATTCAAATTTTGTTATGATTTTGCATCGGAATGAATATAGTTATACTTAATCCAAGTAGAATAATAGGTAATTATGATTACTTAAACCTCAATCACAACAATATTATGCTTATTTTGAGCATACATAATTAAAAATATTAAAAATTTTGAAGTTTAGTACTCTTAAATTTAGATTTTAGTTAATTAAAGTAAGCTACAAATTCTCAAATGGAGACTAAATTTTAAAACAAGTTAACAATTTTTTGAATGTACCTGTATCATATTAAGAACAATAGACTTGAAAGAAGAATCGTACTTTTCTCATATTATTTATTTACTTCTCGATTTGAACATGATTTTATTTTATGAATCATCAATTTTTTTTTGTCGTTAGTGTGCATTTGAGAATAACTTCGCTTAGCCCACATTTAAGCAGCATTTATGCATAATTTCATACATATAATGCTCAAAATGAGCAATAATTTCTTTCAGTGATAAATAATAATTTTTGATGTGAAAAACTCTTTTGCAGCAGGGGTTACAGTGTAATCCGATTTGAATCTCAAAAATTTGTGTACGTCCAATCTGATACGAAAATTGTTTGGCACCGCGTAAAACTTTCAGATCTCAATTTAGTATTGTCATACGTAAAAAGCGATGTTTAATTTGTGTATTACTTCATTCAAATTTGTTTTAGTTGTCAAATTGTAAAAAATTTTAAAAAATTTTAAAAACAACACACTTTTAATTTATTTTATAAGTTTGTACATTTAAAATCTATTATGTTTATATACACAACTACAAGTGTCGAAGCCAGTGAACCGAGAATCAAATGCCAGCGGTAGTAATTTAAAGAGAAATACTTTGGGAAGATTAAATGAGCGAAAGAATTTTTCTTAATAATTTTAGTTTTAGATCAATTTCTTAGATTATGACGTATGGAATTTAATTTAATGACATTAATACCGACTAACATTCTCATAAAATGTCAATACCATGCTCCTCATCATAAAAAATGACTTAAACAATTACACACTACTTTTCCTGGCAGAAGATGGCTATCCACATGACATGGCACAAAAAGTAAAAACTTTAGTAGCTCAATAAACAGTATTATGTTTAGGTATTTAGTGAAGTTGTTAAATAAATATATATATACCTTTAAACTTCTTAGTGACATTTTTAGATATTTTACCATGAAATCGATAATAATTTTAATGTCTTGTCGTTGTTCTAAAAGCAAAATGATTACGTATGATATTTACCAATTTTGTTCGAAAGTTTGATTAATATTCGCATTAGTCGGTACCGCGAACACAAGCATGAAGTTAGATGCAATAGCATTTTTTTTAAATTCATGAAATGCGGATACGAATCCGATGTAAAATAATAAGGTACTAAATTTTCGAATCCGAATATCAGTAAAATCGGATTACGCGGTAATCCAAAAAAAAAATTATATAGAAAAATGTAACGGAAATGACGAAACATACGAAAATTATGAAAAGCCTATTTAAAACAAATCGATTATAAAATGTATGAATGTAATTGCGAATATATCGGTTCGAATAAAATGAAATAAAAAAAATAAAAAAAGTTTTGCAACTATATGCACCAAAACAAAACCAATACCAATGTCTACTTTGATGTTGATTTTAATGTCTTTACAAGCCGTGCGAAAAGTATATAATTGACAAATGCTCCAAAACAAAATGTGAAAAGCCATCTATCTATATAAAAATTTAATTAAAATTTTTAAATGGTTTTTGACTGGTTATGTATTAGAGCGCTGCACAGATACGTTTTTTTGGTATCCATATCCGATCCGAATTCGCAAGAAAAAAAGAAATATTATCTGCATCCGCAATTGTTCAAGATGCTTATACTGACTTTTTAAATATTTGATTTTGGAAAATAATTACTGGTTCAATGAAGAACAGAACTGGTCTTAGACTTTTTGGCGCCTGGTACATTTTTTGATTTACTATTTTAACTAAGATAGTTTAAAATTGAATAATATCAAACAACTGCAATGGAAATGAATCATACATGCCTATGAACCATACAACTGCAAAGGACTAGGAACGTAGTAAGAACGCCAATAAATATAATTGGAAAGAACATATCTAAAAGAAAAAAATATAAACTGAACATCGAATATAGAAAAATCTATTGTTTAATCCAGCGTAAGGACTGTACTAAGAAAACTAATATTTGACCTTTTAAGAACTTTTTCTAAACCGGCTTAAACAATACATATTTTTTTTTAAGCTAAACCTATAGAGATTCCAAAAATGTGGATGTAAGGCATACAAAGCACGGTTGTCAGCCACTAGACGCGTTTTAATATCTCCTCCCACACAGTTATCATGAGTGAAGAGGGATCAGAGATATGGGAAACTTGTCACTCATTCAAATGTTGTCACCAATACTAATATCCCTTGCGTTTTAGTCTCTAAAACCAGTGATCATATATTTGGTTTTGTCCTCATTGATTTTGAGACCAACGGAAGCTGAGAATTGTATAAGTGGATCCAGTAGTTCCTTAGCACTGTTGACATTTAGTCCAATTACATAGATATCTATGCAATCTGTTTTCTGTTTTTTTGTTTTTTTTTTGTTTATTTCTATGCAACCTGTTTTTGGGGCCGAAGCTCTCTCAACTCTTTCGCGGTTAACTTAACGTCCTACTTTATGCCATTACTAGCCAAATCGAGGACGCGCGAATACGCAGGTTCGCGTTCATTTCAAATATCCATCTGCACATTGCATTTCTCCAACCAGCCTGTACTGGCATGGGCAATGGTTCGGCCCATGGATTCTGCACTCCAATGGAGACTCATAGTTGTGTTCATCGTCATCACCAATCGCAATCAGGTGATGAAAAATCCCTTTTGCAACCCTCCCCCATTGGGATTCGAACCCGGTACCTCCCGTCCCAAACACCGCAGCTTTAACCACTACACAGATATCATTTGTAAATAAAATCGATATCTGTAAGCAGAGAAATGAACCGAAAAATGAGGATGTCGATGTCAAATTTCATAGTTCAGGTTGTGAATCGTCATCTTTTTATATAAACAGACCACGAAACACTTTAATACTGGTAGAATATAAAATATTATGATGACTAGATTGCACTGTAAAAAATGTATAGAACCTTACTGAATTTATGACAAAAAAAAGTTTATTTTGAAAGTGAAATGGAGAAAAAAATTGTCGATTAGAATATACATATGGTTTTGTAGCAGGGCCGGCGCTTCCATAGGTGCAGATGGTGCAGTAAAACCGGGCGCTAAACTTATAGGGCAGCACAAAAAATTCACTAAACAACATAATTGTCTTAATAATTTTAAATTTAATATAGACCATTTAATACAGTAAATGGGTTGTATTTTTTATCATGAATCTGCGTACGGCGAGAACATGTAGGCTGCTTAAAAGAGATTTGAGGGCGGCTTTGAAAATAGCCCAAAAATTTCCAATTGAAAATAATGCACCAGTTTAAGCAAGGTATTCAGTTCAAGCTAAGATAAATTTCAACGAGGTCTTCTCAAGTCTACAATTAGCTAAACAATTTGTGTAGAGATATATTTTATGCAGCTCGAGCTAAGATACATTTTAACGCGGTATCCTCAAGGCTCCATTCAGCTACGAATAAATTATCAAGCTAAAGAATTTGTGTAGAGATACATTTTTTTTGTAAATTTATTTTTTTTAAATTTAAGCAAGGTATTCAGCTCGAGCTAAGATCAAATTTAACGCGGTCTCCACAAGGTTCCAAATAGCAACAAATAAATCATCAAGCTAAACAATTTGTGTAGAGATACATTTTTTTGTAAGTTATTTTTTTAAATTTAAGATAGGTATTCAGTTCGAGCTTAGATACATTTAAACGCGGTATCTTCAAGTCTACAATTAGCTACAAATAAATCATCAAGCTAAACAATTTGTGTAGAGATACATTTTTTGTAAGCTATTTTTTTATTTAAGCTAGGTTTGCAGCTCGAACTAAGATAAATTTTACGCGGTCTCCTCAAGACTCCAATTAGCTACAAATAAATTATCAAGCTTAACAATTTGTGTAGAGATAAATTTTTTTGCAAATTATTATTTTTGTAATTTAAGTAAGGTATGAGGCTCGAGCAAAGGACAAATTTAACGCGGTCTCCACAAATCTCCAATTAACTATAAATAAATCATCAAGCTAAACAATTTGTGTAGAGATACATTTGTTTGTATTTTTTTTAAATGTAAGATATGTATGCAGCTCGAGCTAAGATAAAGTTTAACGCGGTCTTCACAAGTCTCCAAATAGTAACAAATAAATCATCAAGCTAAACAATTTGTGTAGAGATACATTTTTTGTAAGTTATTATTATTTAAACCTCAGTCAAAAAACGGATTGAAAATGCAACCGGTGTAATATTCGCGGGAACATTTTTGTTTGGGTGCCTTTTTTGGAAATTGCACCTGATGAAAAATTTTCCAGCGCCGGCCCTGTCTTTTAGATTATATAAATGTACATAAAAACATGTATGCAGACCCAAAAGATTCGTCAATTTTGTATAATATAATTGCAAAATATTATTCAAAAACAAATGAGGTTATATTTTCGATTGGAAATGCCAAAATGTATTAACATATAATTTTTTGATTTTTCTTTTCAAAATCGACTTTTCAAATTGTTTAAGCTTTCGCTATTGCCTCATAGATTGTAGCTTAAACATATATTTTCGATGTAAGTTTTCGGTGACTTTTCACAAAAAGTATAAAATAACTATAATACTTTTTAACTACATAGTTTATAAATTTCGGTTATCCGCACACACCCGGCAGGATATTATTCAAGTTACATTGAACCGAAAAGCAACAAATTATGAAAAAATAATAGATTTTAATATAAGTAGCGCCATCTGTTACCAAAAACAGGTACTTCTCGTTCGATAATGGATTCGAATAACATTTTGTAAGGTTCAGGAACTATTTAAAATTGAAATATCAATAATTTTTAGTAACCGCACTAAGATTAGAGATTATTAAACATGATGGAGCTAAAACATCGACCCTTACACCAAAACCGTTCATAACAATGCAATTTTATGTCATATTTTATTATCATAATATCCATTTATATATGATTCTGTGAATTATTATCATTATTTGGATGATCATTACTTTGTTTGTGACATAATTTACACGCAATATTATGTCTTATTTTTAGAACAATATCTCTTCAAGACAGTGACATGAACATAAAGACATTAAACATATTTTTATGGTCGTGGATATTTGTTAAATTTTATATTTTCGTTTTATTGTCGAGGATTTAATCGACCTGCTACCAAATTTTTTATTTCGTATAAAGGGTGTCACAGATTGAATTTCGAATTTATATTTCGTAAATTTCAGTAATCGGAGTGTATAAAAAATTGAGAGCACCTTAGCCAATAATATTATCAAATTGGATACCCAGTGAGGTCTTCGGCTGATGTCGGACTATAATACAGTTTATTTTTAAAAGATGTATGTCTATTATCCCTGTGGTGGGGAACACACTCTTCCTTCGTAAAGACTCCAATGAGCATGCTTTCCTTAGAATTCCACCACATCATCCTTGGCTTGTCATAGGAGGCGACTAAACAAAGGTTGAACCGCTGGGCTGACTACACGCATCCGTAAAGAACCCAATTGTTAAATATATCAACAAAAAGAAAAATGGATATCGCCAAAACTTAAACTGACCCCCGCTTTAGATAAAGGACACGCAATTTAGGATCAGTAGATGGAACGTGCAGTCGCTAAGAAAAACAGGCGCGTTTGATGGCTCTATCTCAGCCAAGAAAGAGTATCATTTGGACCTCGGCAAAATTGGTGTTGGTTTTATTATTGTGTATACTACATTTACACATGCGACTAATCAACCTGACCAACATATGGACACATACATGCGCTGATTGTGGCCTACAAATTTGTAGGCAGTAATGATCAATTGGTTACAGCAAAGCTAACATGGCATTTTTTGTACAAGTCAGTGATCGCAGGTAAATTAACTTACGTTTTAACTGCGAAGGTCTGATAAACGAAGGTGAGAAAGCACAATATTAGAATCTTGTCAGCACAGTAGCATTATGGTAACCAAGCCAAAATTTTGGGTTGGTTGGTAACCAACCCAAAAAACCCTCGTTTAGTGGATGTGGACGCTCTATGGGAAGTATTGAAAAATTCGGGTAGTCAGTGCTGCCCAGGCGACTCTAGGTATGGTAAAAATTATGCCCGAAAATGATTGGTTTGATAAGGAATGTGGTTTTGCTGTCAAGCAACCGAATATAGCCTATAAAGAAGCGCGAGTACGTTTTACAATCGCACGGGAGAACAAAGTGGTTGTCACTAGAAGAACCGCTAGGCGAATTTGTAGACGGAAAAAGCGTAAGTGGTGGAAGGCTAAAGTCTTAAGGGTTCAACAACTCAGCAAGGAGCGCAGTTCACGTAACTTATTTAAAGGAGTTACCGGACAGCAACATACCTTCAGACCTAGGTCTATCGCCATTCGAGACTAGGTTGAAAACCACCGTGTTGACATCGATGCAGTGCTTGAAACATGGAAGGAGGATTTATCTGATTTACGGAATGTTCAACGAGTGTCAAATGCTGTATTTGAAAGTTGTCAAATAAAGACTGGGGAGATGTGCATAGAGAACCTATCCTACGAAAAATTCACACTGGCTATGCAAAGACTTAAAAAAAGTTGTTCGCCTGGGGTTGATTTTATTAATTCCGAGCTCTTGATATTCAGAGGGGATACTTTGAGGAACTATCTTTTCGAACTCGTTTAATCAGTATGGCAAAACGAAGTTATGCCTGATGAATGGAAAAAGGCCGCGTTGTGCCCTATCCTTAAAAATTATCGCACCAAATGGTGACTAACAAGGAGGATTTCGTCCAAATAAGTCAATCACTTATCAAGTTTTTTCGCTGAGGATGATTCGTTCTATATATTACAAGACATCTCGTGACGTGCATCAGTTGTTCTTGGACTTCCAACAAGCATAAGACTCAATCCATCGGGATAGCTTATGGTTTGCTTTGCAACGTCTGGGAATACCTGACAAATATGTGCGTTTGTGTAAAATGACAGTGATGCAGTCAAAATGTTATGTCAAAGTTGAGAACAAGCTATCAGGAATTTTTGCAAATAGCTCTGTGGTACGATAAGGAGATGATCTGTCCTCGATACTCTTTAATCTCATGTTACCATTTATATTTCGTAAAAATCAAACACTTCAGGACACTATTTGGCATATTATCAGTCCAACCAGGTTCTGGCCTATCCAGATAATATCAGTGTAATTGGGCTGAATGGAAACGGTGTAAAATAACTACTGGATCCACTTGTACCATTCTCAGCTTTCGTTGGTCCCAAAATCAATTAGTCCAAAACAAAATATATGATCACTGGTTTAGAGACCAAGACGCAATGGATTTTAGTATAAGTAGTGACCACACATTTAAAGGAGTGAACAGTTTCCGATACCTCGGGTCTCATGTCACTCATAATAATTGTGTGGAAAGGGATAGCAAACCGTGTTTTCTCACTGACAACCTTGCTTAGTATGCCTTAAGTCTACTTATAAAGTCTTAATACCTTAAAAATACCGACAAGCTGAAGTTGTATAAGGAGCTAATTAGACCCGTTGTCGGGTACGCGAGTGTGAGAATTGGACCTTTTTTCTGCCCCACAAACAATGATATCTATATTGTTTATATGATATCTATTAGTCGGACGACCAATATTGGCCTGAAAATTAACTGTGTGAGTAGAAAGGAAGAGCTTGGTAAATCATATGTGAATATAAAAGCAATAGCACCCAATAGAGTCAGATGGTCCAGCATAGAGGTCGCTCTTCTTCCATAAATAAAAGATAAAGGAGAAAAACAACAAGGTTAACTAGTGGCATTAACAATTTTATCAACTGAAGGGTGATCAACAAAGTGAGGAAGTCTAAAAATTAAAATGATTCAAGTTGCAGGTGCCCTGCTGAGGACAACTTTTACTCGATTTTGAAACACGACGTACGAACAATATTTCTAGGTATTTACAATAATAATAGCTTTAAAATTTTCCTCTAGATTTATATAAAAACAAGAACTACTTTCGGCAATATTACATTTTTGAGATGTTTATATTATGCAGTAGTTAAATTATTTACTTGTACGATATGCTCGTTTGTTTATTTAATCGTTTGTATTATTTATGTGTTTTATATTATTTATTATAGCATTAAAATGTTTATCTATATATTCTTCTATTTTATGTTATTTGTAATATTTCCTTAAGACAAAATATAAGTAGCATGTATTAGTGCAAAAAATGTATTTGTATTTTGCTGTGGGTTTTATTTATTTAAAATAGGCAAAACAATTTTTTTGTATTAAAAAACATAAAATAATTATGTAAATTTATTTTATTGTGGTTGGAAATGTAAAAAACATAATATTTCAAAATTCTAATTAATATCGTTTTTTTTTAAATTTTTTTTTGTTAGGTGCGTGTTTGTGTAGGTTTATATATATATATATATATATATATATATATATATATATATATATATATATATATATATACATATATATTCACGTGAGAAGTTTACGAAGGTGGAATTGTGGGCGAATTAAATTGTTATTTAAGTGGATAATACCGGTTGTGGTAGTTAAAGTGTCCGTAAAGTTTAAATTACTTTCAAATTTAGCATAAATGAAGCTTAAACGATTCAATAGAGCTAACGGCATTAAAGCACGATATGTTTCAAAAATATGTAAATAATGATTTGTACCCTCGTAATGGAAAATCAAAAATTAAAATTTCTCGAGGATATTGAAACTCATGGGGACAAAGCTTTTATTGAATTTGGAATTGGCCTAAAAACAAACTATTGAAGGACTAGTTGGTTTTGATCATAACTAGTGCAAAATTAATGTACTCATTATGGTTTGCAAGTTGGGAATTATTCAACTTCAGTTTTCCAACATAGACTGATACAACTGCAAGGATTTAAGAAATGTACACAAAAATAGCCGGGTCTACCCATTTCAAATTTCTATATTTGGAAATACTTTAAGGTTAAATTTATATTAACCAAACACGAGCTAGTGTAGAAGTAAAACAGAGGATGGTAAACTTGCTGCAGAAATTTTGTCAAATATTGCGGCAATGTGAAGCCGAGCATGACTGGCTTGATTTATAAATAAAATGATTTAACTGGTTTAATTTAGAATTTAGAAGTAACGATATAAATAAAGGATTTTGATCCTAAATCTGTGCACTGTATAGCTTGTGCCTACTCAGTGCTGATAATTTGTATCGAAAATGTATTACAGTTGCAATGCTGATGACTTTTAAATATATTTTAAAATGTTTTATTTATAAATACATGTAAAAGAATTTGTTCGAAAATTTTCGCAAAGTTTTTCCAGACAGCATAACTGACTAATTCCATAGATCGCGAGAAACAAAATGAATATCTATATAGTAGGCTAATTTTTTTGAAATCGTTTTCTATAACCAAAGGCAACGACTTGGAGCTTAAAAAACCTTCTCCATTACTCGGAATAAACTGACGGAATGAACATCATTTTGTTGGTTGCTAAACTTCAATTAGATCTTTTTGATATGCAATCCAAACAGGTCTTATCAAGGCGCAGCGATTTCGTTCGGAAATCGTCAAATCAATTAAACCGACGAAATTGTTCGAATCTTTTTAATGGCATAATGGAACAGTAAAAAGGCATGTGAGTTACATGAAATAAGCTCTTTGCTTCTTTGTTATATGAGTTTTCTGCACCATCATATAATAATTCAACTATAATTATTTGTATGCATCTCATCTTCGTCTGTGTCATACCATAGACGTCATTTGTATGTGGACGTCTTTTGGATTTGGATTTGTATACGAGTAGATAACAGTAATCATATTTGTATAAACTACCTATATTACCAATTATCTATAAATAAATTACCTATCCATGATGCAATACCACTATACGTAAAAACCAATGTAAATAAATAAAAAGATAAAATGATCAGTTTCTCCGACGCCGCGAAACCACGTTGCAGCAAATCAAAGCGATTGAGACTCTATTACGGTTAACTCAACCAAACACGTTCTGATATAAAATTGCCTCGATTAACCAACATTTGATGGCGATTACCCGACGAGGTAATTCGGGGAGTAAATGCATTAGGAAATGCAGGCAATGACCGTGATCCATGGTTAATATATTTAACTTTGAACCAATTGGATAACGACACACAACAGCGTTGGTCAAATGAAAACACGAATACCGATTTTCCAGCTTGGCAATGCTTTTTAGATTTCCTAAATAGACGTGCTGACTCATTATAGAACTTTTAACCATCAACAAAAAAATATAAGCCACCACCATCCACAGCCATACAGTAGCCATCAAGAAATGGGCACTATGCAATACAGTCCTCAATTTATATGATTGCTCTAAATTCCGAGGGATTGATGTAACAGCAAGGCGTGAACTCATGCTAAAATCCGACCGTTGTTTCAATTGTTTGTGTGATTCTCATATAGTCACCAGTTGTAAATCTAAGAGGTCATGCAAGAAATGCCATAAGCGTCACATTACATTGCTTTACCTTCCGTATGACCTATTCTCAATTTTAAACCAGGCCAGATCCGATCAAATTATCCAGGATACAGCAACCACCGTGTAAACCTACAATTCACAACCACTAGTTAACACTGGCCTTCTACAAACAGCACTAATAGATATTCGAGGAACTAATAATATGTTGTATACTTCTAAGCTGTTCGACCCTCATGGTTGGCTTGTCTCTATAACGATCTTTGTTAAAATAATATTCCAAAGAATGGGATGACCCACTGCCACAAGATATCTTAGGTGATTAGAAAAAATTTCGAAATCAATTAAAATTAATTGAGTCTGTGACCATACCATGATGGCTCAAATTAACATCTAAACCTTTAAGTTTGATTGGGTTCTCAAATGCATCGAAAAATGCCTATGCTGCCGTCATATACGCTGCTCGTACCAATGAAAGTGATGGAATGGAAATAATGGAAGTGACGATGGTTTCAGCCAAAACGAACGTTGCACCAGCGCAGAAGCAAATAACTATACCAAAACTAGAAAGCTGCACGGCACTTTTACTCACAAATTTAATGGTTAGCGTGAAGGAGTTGTTGTCAGGTCGAGAGATAAATATTTACCTATTGAGCGATTCAACAATTGTGTTGCAATGGTTAGAAACACTACCACGTTCATTTGATGTTTTTGTAGGTAATCGCGTTTCGCAAATTGTTACACATTTCCCCAGGAATTATTGGTACCATATAACGTCCCATCAAAACCCAGCAGATTGTGCATCTCGAGGCATATTACCATCTGAATTGATAGATCACGACCTATGGTGGAACGGACCACAATGGTTTAGACTACCCGTAACCGAGTGGCCAATCAAAGTTCAACCGACAGTTAGTTCAACCGAGCTACTTATGTAGCGTAAGATACCTCGCAAATTGCAGTTCATGAGATCCATAAGGCCGTCGAAACAATACTTGCCCAGCTGTTTGTACCTCCTGTAAGCTAGCGCCGGGCATGAGCAAAGGAAGTGGCTCACAGTCTTTTCCTCTTCCTCATCCATTCAGCTTCTACAGAAGTAATTTGCCATTGACACAAGCCTTCCCCCACGCATCCTTTCCAATGAGGCAGTGTCCTGTGAGCACCCCCACGACTATACTTAAGTCAGGTCTACGTAGGGATACTAGTGTTTTGGAGCGCTTCAAGTCCAGTTTCGGCCAGACTCGGCGCGCTACATTGCATGTTATGGTTGGCCTCTCCAGATTTGCCCTTTCCGGTTTCAATTGGAGAGTTGTACCTTTCCTTGCCATTTCGTCAGTTCTACAGTTCCCCAGAACGTCCGAGTGACCGGGGACCCAGACTATCTGGATATTGAGATGCTCAATCATCTCGTGAAAAGATGAGCGGCATTTCAATGTCACCGCAGACGTCAGAGAAACTGATTCCAGCGACTTGATTGCCGCCTGACTGTTCACATATATTGTTATATCCCTTGTGGGTATAACACTGCCTGGTACACACTGCAGTGATCAGGAAGACGAACGGATATATTCACATTTAATTTGTCACAATAGACTCCAGCTCCGACTTTGCCGACTTGTTTGGAGCCGTCAGTGTAGAATTGTATACTACCAGTTTCTGCTGTTGACTTGTTCTGCCAGAATTCCTTTGAGCGGACTCCATCTCCTACCGACGGCGGTCCTGCATGAGTCCAGAGCCATGGTAGACTTCATTACTCTCTCTCTAAAATATTGGGCTTCCAATTTAGCCTACTGTCCAAAATTATGCCCAGAAATCTTGCCTTATC
Organism: Tipula confusa; assembly: GCA_963556175.1. Taxonomy (NCBI): domain Eukaryota; kingdom Metazoa; phylum Arthropoda; class Insecta; order Diptera; family Tipulidae; genus Tipula; species Tipula confusa. Next base: position 150,994,416 of record OY744476.1, on the reverse strand, counting down.
AGTAAAGACCAGTGCCGTGCCTTTTAAGGTAGGAGGAGCGACTACCGGCATTTTATATTTCTTGGTAAAGAGTACCAGCTCTGTTTTGGATGGATTTGCTAGCCCACTTTGTAATGATTAAGAGCACGTGTTGCATGATTTCTTTAATCGTGCTTAGACACCTACCCAAGATCACGATCGCTACGTCATCTGCATACTCTATCACCCCTATTCCCTCCCGCTCCAGTTCCAAAAGTAGTCCATTGATTACTATGTTCCGGAGAAGAGATGATAGGACACCACCTTGCGGAGTTCCTCTAACTACTCGCCTCCTAATGGTGGATCCCCCTATCTCCGCGTTAACAATCAAGCATTCTAGCATCTGATTTATCAACCTCTTTAAGGGGGAGTCCACATCTAAGAAAAACAGTCCTTCCTGAACTGCCTCCGACCTGACATTGTTGAAAGCGCCCTCTATATCGCGGAAGACTCACAGGAATCTTCCGAGTGGATTGATTTCTCAATTGTTCGCACCAGGGAATGAAGAGCTATGTCCACAGATCTCCATTTCCAGTACGCATGCTGAGAAGTCACCCAATTACTGGGTTTTATTTTTTCACGTATGTACACGTCAATCAGTCTTTCCAATGTTTTCAACAGGAAGAGTTATAGGTCTTAGGTTCTTGGGGTAGGCCTGTGAATTCTTCCTCGTTTTCGGGATAAAAATCACCCTAACCTCCGTCCATTTCCTAGGAATATAATTTAGCTTTAAACACCCCCTGAAGATCACCTCCAGCCATGGATTTTTGCAATTCCACAATGATACCGTCCGGGCCTGCCGAAAGATTGTTTTAATTTCAGGGAGAATTTGTTGACTGATCTTACAAAGAGAAAAATTTTGTCAGAGTCTTCCTAAATATTCGATCCACTCGCAATTCACTGAAAATATTGAAAATAATATTTAAGCGGTTGTGGTTAGAAAAGCTGGGTTGAAACCTTCTATGGGCTGAAGTGCGAAGTCAGTAAATCGAGCTAGAAAAAAATCAAAATATCGCGACAAATGACATATAACGACGAACAAGATCTGTATGTTTGGCAATGCAAGTTAAAGAGCTTATTCAAGAGCTGTTGAAAAGCGTGATGACTGTTATCACTAAAAAGGCTAAAATGTATGCTTGGTCTGACTTCAGAATTGTTCTGGCTTGGTTGTCTGATTATCCGTCAAGATGGAAAACCAAATCGGGCTATTGACCAATCGGGCTATTGTAAAATTCCCAAAAACACATCTTTGGTCAAATGGAACTACATTCTATTTGAAGAAAGTCCTATCGATCTAGCATCAAGAAGTTCACAACCCGCAGCACTCGTAAAATCTAAGCTAAGGGGGGAAGGTCCAATATGGCAGAGACAAACTAGTGAAAAACGGACAGTTACAAATTTAAACTTAGAAGCAAAGAGAAAATTAGATGAGGTTACAAAAATCTCGCAATATTTATCAAATATGTGGGCATACAATGGCATAACATCCCACCAGCTGCGCTGCATTTTGAAGGACTATGGTTGTGACAAGGAACGATCACCTCACTTTTAAAGAAATTACCATCCTACTGTATAAAGTCTGTATGTATCTCGTTTTTAGCCCCTCGAATTGTCAGATGTTGATAAATGAACAAAACCTACCTGCGTGCAAATGATATTTGGGCAAAATTTAGTCATCAATGTCAAAGCGACATTGGTCATGGTTGAAACTAAACAAACCAATTTTAAAACATAATTTAGTCTTTGGTTGAAAGACTTATTGTCTGGAAACGTTTTGTCGCAAAACACGGACTCAGACGTAGTTAAAAATAATTTAATAAAAAAAATAAAATTTCTTACCTTTGTGATTTTTCCTGACTGGCTGCTCCATCCTCATTATTATCGTCCTCCTCTTCTTGATTTCCCTCACCACGTTCCATGCTCTCAATATCGATACTTTCGCGTAATCGTGAATGTTTTACACTTCGACCATTCGGTCGTAATTTTACTAACGATATAACTTCTGATATTAGTGTGGTAGTCGAAATAGCTCGTGATGGTGGTAAATTGTCTAGCCCATGATTTGTAAGATTTTCATTTCCACCATCGCCATCATTACGTCGATTTCTAATGTTACTTTTTAGATTGAACGATGAGCGTGGTGTATGGGCAGGTGAATCTGGTTCACCCATACTCTCCGCAAGTTGATATTTTCGGTACCGGAAAATGTACTGTGCTCCTGTTTTTTTTTGGGTGGGAAAAAAGAAAATTAATAATTTTTCGTAGAAAAAAGGAAATGGTTTTATTTTGAACGTCATTCAGGCCGAACAGCTACTACCGACGAAAACGACCTCTGCGCCTTTCAAATGGTGCTTCCCATCTCAGAAATCACTGCATCAACCGTTTAGGACCGCTTATAGAACGTGGCTATCTTGAGATAGAACAGGACTCGGTTAGTGTCGTTTTGGTCGAGTTTAGGGACCTAACCGATTTTTACGAGGCATGGAAATGTCGCAAAACTAAAGGATACTAAAGGATAGTAAAGGATACTAAGTACTTTGACATAGAAAAAGTATACAAAAACAATGAATGCTAAGAAGCCAGACATTTGTTGCAATTAATTATAACTCAGACCAAAAGAGGCCAAATGATTTTAAAATTTTCAGAAAATATTTAAAAAAACTTAACTTCCATTGTTTTGAGTGTACAATGTGTACGCTCGAACATAGTATTACAAAACAAAAAATGAAGAAAATTTCGGAAATGCTCGAACGAGCAACCATAGAAATAAAAAGTACCATAATAATAAGCATAAAAGGAAAACAAATGGAAAATAGGAAAAATAATAAAATTAATTTACTGAAAATATTTTTTATATCAACTTTTTCATGTAGAAAAACACTCAGATCGAACTTTCTCTCCTTTTCCAGTTTTCCCGTAATTTAACGTTTTTCGCGTTACGTACGTACATACCAACTTGAAGAAAATATTTTTTTTGTTTGATTGACTTAAAACGTTCGTAAGAACCAAAAAAAAAAAGGTGAAATGAAGATATAATTTTTTTGTGCTACCGTAAATTAAAGACAAATGTTGAATAGCTATTTAGTCGAACCTTATATACCTGCCGGTACATTTGTCTTGCACAACGAGGCGGCAATCATCAATAATATAGGTACTATATATATAATAGAATTTTAGATTGGACGGTACACAAAGTTAAAATTTGGGTGTGTAAATGCCGGGACAAAATCATGTTCGGTTAAATATTTACCTGGTGTAATTTAAAAATGCGAAAGACGGTTCAAAAGTTTAATTTGATTCGTTTAGCAGCCAACCGTAAAATAACGTATTGTTGAAAAGGGTTTACGCTTTCAAATACATTTCGATTTGAGTGTAATCAGCAAAAATGTCTTACCTAGTAACAAACTAATAACGATCAAAATACTTATGAAAAGTATTACAAATAAATGTGCCATCGTTAGTTTCATATTTACAGGTGCTATTTGTACTCCGGATTGTATAACGGCTTTAGAATTTGGTTGCATCATCGTTACATTATGAGTCCGTTCTACGAGATAAAAAAAAAAAATTAAAATTTAGCTAAATTGTAAAATAAATTTATTATTTTTAAAACTTACGAAGTTGTTGGGCATGTGCTAAAAATCCACCACCACACGATTGTCCAGTCAATTGTAGCTCGTCGGAAAAAAATTCGACTAATAATTGGGAACCCGACGATACGATTGATTCGAGTTGTGTATCCGATTCTGAATTGCCACCAATATAATATCCAATCAATTCGGACGTTAAAGAATCACCATCTTTAATTTTAAGCCATTGTGTTGTGCACGGCAAATGAAAGAAATCGAATTTTAAGCGTACTCGATTATCGTCGTCCGCTTGAATCAGCCAAAATGTTCGACCCGGACATGATTTTGACGAGGCGGCAATTAATCGTCGTGGTTTTGCCAATCCCAAATGTACAATACAACCGCAACGACATCCGGGACCAACTTCAGCTATTACTTCGGGTCGATCGGCTGGAATATTTCCACTACCCGCACCATACAAACATTCCCATGTTCCGGACACTGGCCCACCGCATCGTTCAGTTTCGACGGCTGAACCCTAGAATTATAAAAGGATATAAAAATTATAGCATTTATCGAATATTTTAAAAATTTGTATAGCATTTTTGATGTTAAGTCAAGTTAAATTTAGTTAAATCATTCCTAAACTCATCAAAACCCTTTTAAAGAGGTATAATTGGACCTAATCGGACAACTTTTACAGATTTTCGCTTAGAGACATCTCGATTTTAAGTAAAAAAAATTTTTTTTAAATCTAATTTATATTCATTTTAAAGTTTTGTGTCAAATAAAGTGTATATAAATTAGATTTTCATAGATTTTGTGACGTATTTGTCATTAAATGGTTAATTCAATTTATTTGTAATATTTAATCAATTTTTTTAAAATCTAATTTATATTAATATTAAAGTTTTATGTCAAATAAAGTATATATAAATTAAATTTTCGTCGATTTTATGACGTATTTGTCATAAAACGATTAATCTAATTGATTTGTAATATTTAATCAATTTTTATAGAATATAATTTTTATTAATTTTAAAGTTTTGTGTCAAATAAAGTGTATATAAATTTGATTTACTTCGATTTTATGACGTATTTGTCATTAAACGGTTAATTCAATTGATTTGTAATGATAAATCAATTTTTTAAAATCTAATTTATATTAATTTTAAAGTTTTGTGTCAAATAAAGTGTATATAAATTAGATTTACTTCGATTTTATGACGTATTTGTCATTAAACGGTTAATTCAATTGATTTGTAATGATAAATCAATTTTTTAAAATCTAATTTATATTAATTTTAAAGTTTTGTGTAAAATAAAGTGTATATAAATTAGATTTTCGTCGATTTTATGACGTATTTGTCATTAAACGGTTAATTCAATTGATTTGTAATGTTAAATCAATTTTTTAAAATCTAATTTATATTAATTTTAAAGCGTTGTGTCAAATAAAGTGTATATAAATTTGATTTTCGGCGATTTTATGACGTATTTGTCATAAAACGGTTAATTCAATTGATTTGTAATGTTAAATCAATTTTTTAAAATCTAATTTATATTAATTTTAAAGTGTTGTGTCAAATGAAGTGTATATAAATTAGATTTTCGGCTATTATATAAAGTATTTGTCATAAAACGGTCAATTCAATTGATTTGTTAATCAATTTTTATAGAATTTAATTTATATTACTTTTAAAGTTTTATGTCAAAAAAAGTGTAAATAAATTAGATTTTTGGTGATTTTATGACGTATTTGTCATAAAACGGATATTTCAATTTATTTGTAATATTTAATATATTTTTTTAGAATTTAATTTATATTAGTTTTAAAGTTTTGTGAAATCAAATTTTTAAAATATAAAAATATTTTAAAATCTTAAAATCTTAGTTGAGCAAATTTAAACTCAAACTAAATCCATCAAAGTGCTACTTTTTACGTAAGGAGATACTCTATTTAGGTCATCTAATCATGGCACATGGTATTAAACCTGACCTATCCGAGGTAGAAGCCATTAAAAAGGTATTGAACTCCTAAATTCGCAAAGGATATTAAATTGTTGCTAGGCTTCGCTAGTTACTATCGGCATTTCATCAAAACATTTTATCATATTGCACAGCTAATGTTAATTAATTCGCCTATTTTGCAGTAACCCAATTTTCAAAAAATTAAAAAAATAAAAAATCCATCTTACAATTGACATTGCAGTAGGAGCAGTCATGTCTCAAATGTCTGACGATGATGAAGTTTTACCAAAGAGAGAAACGTTTGCTATACTTTTGGGCCATTAAATACTATAAGCCATAAATTTATGGACACAAATTTGTTTTAAATACCGGTCATGAACCTCTGGTTTGACTTAGTAACATTAAGAATTTAAATTCTAAACTATTCCGATGGCGTTACGTTATGCGAGCTGATCCAAAAAGAATGTTCTAGCAATCTTTAAAAACAGAGCCACTTTTTGGAAGGTGTAGAGTTCGCTGTCGGCGGTACTGACTTTCCGAGTTATTTATCTTTCTTGTCTTTTTCAGGTTATCGATTAAAATACCAAAAGTAAGCGTTTGCTGGGGCCAAATTATTTATACGGTACCGTATAGCAATGGCCTGTCTGTTTTATAATGAATCTATCGTTATGGGGTCTTTGAATAAAGAGGTAAATATGAAGTAATTTCCTTTAACTAAAGAGAAATCTTTCACTACTATTTATTACCACATTGTACCATATGATCAACCATTAGATATCCATCGTAATATGCGCTCAAAAAATATTAAACTTCCCGAAAGGGTTAATCGACTATCAAAATTTATGGTACTACCTCAATTCTACAAAATTAAACCATTTACGCTTAAAAATGTAATTAGTATATTCCTTTAGATTACCTCCATTATCTTAATTATAAATTCCACCATCGTTCGAAATATAATATTTAGAAGTAATATAAAAAAAAAAAAAAACGAAATTAAAACAATAGAAAGCAACAAAAGTTTGTTATTTTTTAATCTTTCAACTATAAATTAAATCTTAAAGATTAACAGTAATAGGTTTATTTCGCTGCTGCTCTCCTTAAAATACATTTATGTGTATATAAGAAAATAGCACGTTTCCAAATCATAAAAAAACCTAATTATGAGGTTGCAAAGTTTTTCATTTTCCGTTTAATTCCTTTTTCGTATTTTTATTTGGTACGCCATTACATTTTCTCATTTCCAAAATTTTTCACAAAATAATGTAATCATTCTAATAGTAATAATGATAATAATACATATAACAGGAACCAACAAAAATCTTATAAAAATAATTTTTTACAAATTACCTATAGCCAAAAAAAAAAAAAAAAAAGTCTTTCGCTTGTTGTCGACACAACAATTTCTTGTATACATGGCCAAAAATTATTAATGCAAACTTTTCAACACAATCCAACGTAACAAAACGAAAATATCCTTAAGGCAATTAAATAAAATTATTTGTTCTGTCGCTCTATGAATTTTTTTCTTTTCATTTTTCATTTTCTTGTCATCATGAAGATGATTGTGAACATAATGAATTTAAGACTTAGTTCATATTTGTATATGTACAGTGTGACAAGTAAGTGGTGAATCAAAAATTTTAATCAGATAAGTTATACAATTTTTTACAATTATATATTGGTCATAGCCGGAAATACAATTTTTTCAGGACTTTTACCAGGACTTTTTTTCCTTTATCTTCAAATTAGTAGCATAGGGCGTCTCTGGACCATCTTACACTATTGTGGGCTACTGCTTTCATTTGTATCCAGAATTTACCAAGTTTTCTGATAGCACATTTCTTTTCCAAGTTATTTAAGGTATTCAGTCCAATGATATTCTTATTATATCACTTGGTGATTTAGTGTGCGATCAATTTATCTCCATTGCCGCTTATTTAATTTGTTTTTAATGTCAAAATGTATTGTGATTCTGTGAGTTCGATGTTTGTTATGGTGTTCAATATTTGTCGAAGTCAATTATTTATGAATACCTGAAGTTTCTGTATGAATTTTTTCGAAATGTCTTACACTCCACAAACAGTACAGAATACGGATTTTGCTGCTTGCCTTTATAATTAACTCGGTTTCCAGGAGTTTAATTAATCCCTTTGAGATGCCCATTTCACAAAGTGAAATGTTTGTTTCTTAATATTGCACTTACTGTAGGTTAGATTCGGTCAATGTTGAGGAAGGAGATACCTCGAAACTTCTTGTACATCTTGTCTCGTTAAGCATCGTAATTGTCAAACCTTCTTTCCATTTTTGTAGTATTCTGCCAGAATTCCATACTTCTTGTATTTTAATATCTTGTATATTGTCTTCGAATATTTCGGCAGTAATGTCGTCTGTTTCAACAGGATTATTGTTCTTTGTACTTCTGATCCTTTGCTCTGTACTTCTGACACGAACTTCTGACCAAAAATGGGGAAAGGATGATGTACTTTTCTTTTGCAAATACGTAAAAGTTTACGTAAAAGTCAGATATTAAAGTAAAACAAATCTGATGCTTCAACTGTGATGATCTGAGAATTTTAGTTGTCAGTGACATCAAGGCAACCCTATAGTGTACCTATAAGTATGGCAAAAGTTAATCAACAAATAATTCGTTTGCCGAAAAGTGTCATCTTACTGTCGAACAACAGAATATAGTGAATCTGTGCGAAAACGAGTGAACGGTGGAAGGCTGATGTGTCTATATAGCATACAATAATAATAATTCTTTATGCTAATTAAGTTTTATTTTTTTCTAATTAAGAGATGTTGTAGAGTAAATATCGAAAAAAATTTTGTATCAGTAAAATAGTAGGCGATGGTAATCAACTCCTTTGTTTAATATTGAAAAAACAAAAACAAAAATATTTTCATTGGTTTAAGAAACTTTTAAGTGTTGTGTCAGGGTTATTAATCAAAAATTCTAAATAATTTTACAAAATTAATATTATGATGGCATAGTTCTCAGGTGAGGATTACATTGATATCCATTTAGTTTACGAATCTTGCGACGGTAACGCATCACGAGCTTGCAATGAATATCAACGAATATCAACGAATATCAATGATTAGAAAACTTTGTGATATCGTAACAATATCAAGTAGGCGGGAAGATTTATCGCTATCAAATTCATCTACTCAAGAAGCATCGTCATCCATATCATCAAATACCTATTCAAGAAGAATAAGCAAAAGAGCACCATAAAAATATTTAACCATTCCATAACCAACATTTTCATCCAGTGGCCTCAAATGTAGAACTTCGGATACCGGTTATGATATGAACCTAACCCTAAATTTAAATTTACCGAATTCATACAAAGTTGAAAAAGTCCTGCCCAAAAGTTCCATATCAAATGCTATCATTTCCATTCACTACCACAATGCCTCCAGTATTGGTGGTAAAGCTAAATTATTTTTGCTTGGTGTTCTGGACAATGATTATGATGTAATTATTATCTGTAAGACATGGCTTTAAATTTTGGTTTTTAAATTTTAACTCTGAAGAATTTTTTCCGATGCGACTATGTGATAAAAAAGATCGACATCATTTTGGAGGAGGTATGTTAATTGCTATTAAGATCTTGATTCTAAATTAAATCATTGCCTGCCATCTAGTTTTTGATGTTATTGCGGTACAGATTATGGTTGTCAGTATATCTTTTTTTAATGCCTAATGGTTGCTGAATTTTTAATTTTAATAATTTTAATGATTTTCAGTTGATGTACTTTGGAAAACAACTAATGGTCATCAGAGACTTCAACCTTCCGGATGTTACTTGGTTTAATGTTGATGGTGTTTTCAACATATCAAAAGGCATTAGCAGTATTGGACTACTTTGCTAGTATCACTATATCGCAAATAAATCGGATTTCTAATACTTAACAAAAATTTCTGGATTTAGTTTTTTTAACCGTCGTATTGTAATCCGAGGCTTCATCGTGTGATTACTTTACCGTACCGGATGTTCGAGCATTTACCTTACTACAATTACTATTACTTTTTTTTATGAAAAATGCTTTATTCCATTTATATTTAATAGTTCTTTCCATTTTGAGTTTAGGCATGTTGACCATAGTCAACTAGATATTAATATGAAAGCTGGTTATAGTGGTTTTTTGCCTATACTAATCAAGCACTGTGCTGAAAGCTTAACTTCTTCTTTGACCCTCATCTTTAATGAAAGCATTCGTTCTGTAATTTTTCCTGATGCCTGGAAAATTTCTTTCATTCGTCCGATTTTTAAATGAATTTTATCAAAAACAACGTGCCCTTTTTGATCAAATACAGAAGAGTAAAGCAAATTACAACAAGGATGGCGAGGTCAGGAAGACAAAAGAGTACCTGACAATGAGACTGCTTATATCGAAATCATTTGGAAGGAATTCATCGATACCGACAAACAAATGAAAGCAGAACTGTTTAAGCATAATGAACATCCATACTTCATCCATACTGGAAAGAACGAGAATCTGTTAACAAATTCTACGGTAACTATCGAACGGAGTTAGAGGCTAAGTTAAAAACAATTAAAGCTGTACTATCTCGGAGCGATGAATATCTATTGACCAAAACCAATAAGCCGGCAACGTCACACACACCAGAAGATTTAGCCAATCATTATGCTATATCAATTACCAACAATACATCTTAAAGTGAGGCGAATACGAACAAAACTACATTCAACAATAGTAATGTGGGTAATTCGGCCGTACAAGCACGAAAATATAACACACAAGATGTGAAAATGCGTTTGTGTTACAGAATAATGGACGATGTGAAACCTTTACTAGAAGTTTAAGGCACACATAATCAACTCCAACATAAAATGAAATGAAGAAATATTATCAGATGCGACTCCAGAAGAGGAAACAACGATGTCCTACTTTTCAATCACCTCGGTGCTGAAAAGACCACAGGAATTAGAAAAACAGGATGTCCAACTAAGGCGGATTGAAATCCCACAGTTCCATGGCAATCCCCTTAAATGGGCATTCTTTCATGATTTATTTAGAAGACTCATTCATGAGAACAATGAGATAAGTGACACACTTAAAATGCACCAACTAAAAACCACTGTATTAGAAAGTATCGGTATAATTATAAGCCACCTCGAAGCAACTAGCCAGAATTATAATGACGCATAACAATTTTTGGTAAACCGATACCAAAACAAAAGGCTCCTAGCAACCAACCATATAAATATGATGCTGAACTTTCCAGTAATACAATCGGAATCAGCAACATCGATAAGATTACTGCACGGTGTCCTAATTGAAAGCCTATGTGCCATTAAAAACTTAGGCATACTCATAGGATCATGGGATTACATCATAATTCCAATTATGATGAAAAAATTGGATAACGAAACATCCAGGCTAAACGAAATGTCAATTGGGGATCCTAAAGAAATGCCAAAATTAGAATACTTTTTTGGGTTTCTAGAACAACGATTCCAAGCCCTAAAAGCGACTAAAACAAAACCTATAAGTCGCAATCCTGGGACACAGGCTCCATAGAAAGCCCGAGCCAACACGTGTCACACACAACCATTAAGAGCCTGTGTATGGTGTAAAAGACTGTGTACAATTTCAACAACAGTCTACGTTAGAGCAATCTAAGTTCATTGCTAACTACGTGTTTCAAAGAAAACCACGATTCTTGTCCCTTTCCCATACGATGCCTAGTATGTAAGGGGAAGCACAATACATTACTGCACTCAAATAATCCTCAGCGGGTAATCAACATGAAGGTCGATGACACTCCAAAAGTTGAGACGGACGACAAGTAAATCATTACAAACCACCCAGTAAACCAGTACGAGCAGTTAATCGGAACATTATTGGCCACAGCAATGGTTCAAGTTCAAATAGAAAACCAACAATCGAAACTACTACAAATGTTAATTGACCCGGATTCACAAATTTTGTTTATCACCAAAGAGGCATCAAAACAAACCAGACAACCAACGAAAAAAACTTATGTAGGAAATTAAGGGAATAACTGGAAGCGAAATCACAACCCCCCCCCCCCAAATTAGTTACCTTCCAAGTACAAGCACGATTTTTATCGAATTATTCCATGAAAATGGAAGCCCTAGTGTTGCCAAGTATCACGGCCTTTGCCTGGTCAGAATTTTCACAGTGGAAGATGGGATTATTTAAATAATCAATGTGGGGGTATCCAAATTATAATCAACCAAACAAAATCGACATTCTACTGGGTGCCGATTATTATCCGAATATTTTAAAGAACCAGGTAGTCAAAGGAAACCGCAATGAGAACCAACTACTTAACAGACAAAGCTGTTAACACGTGAACATACGATTGAACTTACTGCGGGGCTTAAGTTCAGAGACCTGGGCCGAGGAATCGGTTGTGTTGAGGACTGGTGTCTGGTGCACTCTTCGTTATTTAACTTCTCAATTGGGTTGAGTCCGTAGTGTAGGTGCGGTAGTTGTTTGTTGATTGACATTTCCAATTTTGTCTGATCCATCTTGTTTTCATATTCTATGGGTAATGATGATAGTTTATGAATCGGCATTTTTATAAGAACCCCTCCCAGGCCTCGAAGTAGGACCACTCGAACCTTCTGATCTAATCATGGATGAACTTCTATTACACATCCAGTTAACCCTTTCAATGGAGGAACATTGTTCTTCTTGATGAGTACTACATCACTTATCTTCATGGATGGTTTTTCTTGTGACCATTTTCTTCTATGCTGTAATTTATTTAAATACTCGGAATGCCATCTTCTCCAGAAATACTGTTTGATTTTTTCTATCAGCCTCCATCGTGATATACCGTCCCAAAAAGTTCCCAGGAGTTAATACAGTGACATCTATGGGATTGGTTGACATTGGTGCCTGAGGTCTTGAATTCAAACAAGTTTCAACTTGGGACATGAACGTTGCTAGTTCTTCGAAAGTCAGTGTTGCTTCCCCAATAACTTTAATTAAATGTTTCTTTACCGATTTTACTGCCGCTTCCCAGATTCCAAAATGAGGTGAAGCTGGAGGTATGAAATGCCAAGTTGTTTCATCGTTTGCTAATAGTTGGACAAATTCTTTCGAAAATGTACGAATTAGTGCAGCCATTTCTTGTGGAAGTTGGTTTTTAGCACCGACAAAATTGGTACCATTATCATTATATAGATCTCTGCACAATCCTCTACGAGCAGTGAATCTTTCGTAAGCTGCCTCCGGTACTTAGAAATGGTCTTCGAGGCGTAATACGTACTGCTGGTAAATTCCGCATGAGCTGCTTTCTAGTATGAGCATTGAACTGATGACACCATACACATTTAGCTATTAAATGTCGTGTTAGTGTGCGACTGAGTTTAATCCAATACCTCGTTTGCCGATGAACTAAAGTCAACTGTGCCTCCATGCATTGTTCGTTTATGTGCTTCTTGGATTAATAATTTAGCTATTGGATGGTCTTTTGGGATGATAACTGGATAACTGGATGGAAGCTTCAAGTTGCTGCGTTTTGAACTCGACCGCCGATTCGTAAGATTCCATCGTGTCGAAATGGGGACAAGAACTTCATTTTACTTGATTTTGGTAAGTCTTTCTGATCGCGAATTTCGGTATTAAAATGTTTTTTCTGTGCCAGTTTAATCAAAAGTTGAGAAGATTTTCTTATTTCTTCTAAATTATAGTATTAAGAATAAATCGAGTTTTAGGCCAAACTTTGGATTAGAGGATTGTAAAGAATACAGTAATAAGGAAAAAAAATTGCAACATTTTTGGTTTTACAAAACCAGAATTTATAAAAACAAATATTTGAGTACTTTAGAGCATCATAGCTCTCAAACGAATGCAGATGTATAAGACAATCACTTTGATCTTATTATAGCCTATACAATTACCAAAGGCTATTCTGAAATTCAGTAATATGATCAAACTTTCTTAATTCGTGTACATTTATTACACAATTATAAAATGTAATTTGTTGCAACCTTTTAGACGAACTATCACAGTCTGAAAATATAACACCACAATAGATAAACGCACTATTAAACCGTATAATAGAAGTTAACCGGATAACAGTTTTTTATTCGTTTAAGCGAAATTGAACTGTAATTTACACGCCGGCTTATGTAACATAACATACTTATTCCAAGTACGTTTTGCATTCAGAAGTAATTTCAAACTATTAAGAAACGGTACAGAAAAGAATGTGTCACTGTCCAAAAAACGCTGAGGAGAAATATTCCTAAATCTCTAAAAAAAATTCTGACTAAAAATTATAAACAAAGTAACCCGTGAATTTTTTTTCAACTAAAACATTTGAATTCATTTAATATATAATATAAAAAAATTAAAAATTAAATTTTTGCGTAAATCCACAAAAATAGTATTTAGAGAAAATCGCGCAATTTTATAATCTGTAATGTCAAAGAAACCAAAAGTTCGATTGCTGCCTTGTCCACCTATTTCACACAGAAGTGCACAAACCTCGATGTTGTAGATATTGCTTGTCTTCTCTGCAGAACAAGTAATGAAATGATTAGAAAGGAAATAATTAAAAGAAAATATACTAAAAAAATAGTGGAAAAGACCGTGAAAGGATAGTGAATGGTGCTAATGGAGGTATTGGATGGCTTTGGCTGCAATGCTAAAAATTAAATATAAGCTCGCATATTCTTGGATCTAATTTGGAATTGACAAAATGTTGTCAAATGGTGGCACAAGTTCAACAATTCTGATGAATAAATTGATTTGATCGATTTGTGGCTAGAAGAAGACTGTACCATAACATTAAAGCAATAATAAGAAAAGAGTATGAGTAATTTCAACAAATTGCTATCTACACAACAAAAATAGTACACGTTGAATTTCTATGAATTCTAAAAGAAAGCCGTACAAGCGTTGACCATGGAAGAAGTGCATTGAAAGATGATGCATAAAAAGATCCCAACCAATTTTTACTACAGGAATCGTATCCACGCAACACAGAAGTGTTTTACCAATTAGCAAATGATATAGTGTCTTCAGTGGTACGTCAGCCTCTCTTTTGCAGATGTGGCTCTATTTCCCGATGTTTAACCCCATTGAAAGCATATGGTCTAAAGTCAAAACCCATGCCAAAAACAAAATTCATGCTAGAAACGTTGCAGGTCCTAGCGTAATGAAAAGTACATCATTGATCTACTTGGAGGATCATACAAAGAACACCATAACTGGTGGTGATTGCGCTCGTGCTGTGCGACACTGCGCATAGTACACCAATTACAATCGGAATTACAATTGATGCTTTCTGAATTACAATTGGAAAAGTTGCAGTAAGCTATTAGGCTTTTCGTTTAATCGGATTTATGGAAAGCGGGAAATTTTTGGTCCATAAAGAAATATTTTTAAGATTTGAATAAAGTCGCCTGATGCATTCATTTTATTTTTCAATGTCTCTACCAATATAAAATTGTCAATCATCAGCATCAAGATGAGACTTACAATTTGCAATATGGCATTGCCAAGGTAATTTATAAAAATAGAAAAAATTAAAGGGTCTAAAATTAATCCTTGAGGAACCCCCGGCCATTAAATAGCCCCGGTCGTATCAAGACTACGTCGATTAGATTCAATATATATCTGTTGTCTCTTGCCCACTAAGTATAGTCAAGAAAAAACAATCTAGATTGGAGACCTTGTACAATCCCAATACAGTCACAGTACTAGATCGTTACCCATAATTACCCTTGAATGTGAACATCTCTATTCATATACATGAATTCAAAACCTCTTTCAACATAAATCTCGTTAGAGCATATCGTAACTAAAGACGAACGTCTCCAAAGCGTATTGACGATTTTCTCGTGGCATCTCAAACTGAAAAACATAGCCCAAATGCTATTTGAGATAACTTTTTGCCTGGCAGACTTTGGCGTCAACATCAAGAGTCATTACGGAACTCCTAGTCCCAATTTAAATCAAGAGACTCCATCAGTTTATCGGTATGGTAAATTACCACCATCGGTTTATGCTAAACTGGCAGAGTTTCTCACTTCAATTCATGCACACTTGGCCACTTTAATAAATAAGCCCAAAACTGCCAAATTTTTCTATTGACCCGAAGAATGCTGAAAACATTGACATACCTCAAAAGTAAATTGGAAACATAACATTATTAGCCCGCACCCATCGAAATCTCTAACCAGATTAATTCAATTCAGTCCAAAACTGAACGTAATCCAAGGCATGCGCGAAATTTATGGATGACATCAGTTAGTTTACGACAATGTCGTTTCGGATACATAATCCCGCACGAACAGTGTAAATGTAGCGTTAGCGAATTATGTGAATTTGCACAAAATTTCTAAATAATAATTTTTATAGAATATATATGGTCGCTACATCTTCTTGAAGAAGAAGAAGAAAGTCAAAATTTGTTCTTAGATCGTAAAAATGTTTCCTGAATTGAAAGCTAATTTTTTAATAACTATAGATTTAGAGAATGGTCAACAAATGATATACAAATGACTCTCAGAATAATCTGTAAGATTCGGTTTTACATTTCTGCACCCCTTGTCCCCTAAGTTTACGACATCGATTTTACTTTCACGCAATTCTATGTGCTCCAAGGCAAAGAGCTACTTTATAGTATTGGATGTAGTTTTGGGTTTAATGGCAATAATATTCTTACACATAGAAACAACGACCTCAAGTTAGCTGGCTCTAGTCCAATTAGCCAAATGTTCATTTCAAAGAGAAGGACTTGTGCCGCTTTAGATGTTGTACCATGTCAGTCAGGAACTGCATTGTGGATACTTTTTACAGTATAGGTTTATGAAATATTTTGGAAACTTCGGCTGTATAAACTGAAGAGGCGAATTGATCTTTTGTACATCATTTTTTCAGACAATGAAAGCCTAAATGTCATGTATGTATTCTAATTTTTGACGATATTCTATCGACCCGACATCTGGAACATCAATGAGTAAACTGTTTTTTTCTAATGATGGTAGTACTATATGTATTTATATTATGGTAATACCATGGATAAACTACAGCTTTTATAACTGTGTTAAATTGTAATGAATGTTACCTATTATTAGGATCAACTTTCTATAAATAAAGAACATTATAACTGATTTAAGTCAACTTAAAATAGAGACTTAAGTGATTTCGTTTTGATGATATGATAATAAAAAAATTATCATCAACTTTTCATTTACTGTAATCATCAACATCAAAATGCGTTACCAAATTAAAAAATTACATTAGTTCAGAGTATTTACGCATGATGCCAGTGCAATGATATATAAAATATTTGAAACAGATAAAATTAATACATGCATTTAGGAGAAAAGAAATTACTTTTATCATAGGTGATAAATACATTTCAGCGACAAAATCGAAATAAAAACCAAATTTGACACACGTTTATCATTTATCGCCAAAAAGGAATCGTGATTTGTAGTTTATCGATGATAAGTTTATCATTTTTCATTGTCACTGAACCGGAATTGCACCATGATATGGGGAAAAAGGATCGTTTGTGCAATTCTTCTAAAGGTTTTGTATACTTCGCATATGGTAATAAAATATTGCTATCTTACTTAAGAATCACCCTGTATATAGTGAAAAATTAACAACAAATTTCCATACTAAATATATCCAATCAACTTTATTTAGCAATGAGAACAACATCGGATCGTCCAAAGAAAATGACGATTTCCATTTTTAATTTAAATTTATAATCACATTTTCTTCTTCATTTTACTCTCTAACTAAGATGAAATTATTTAAAAACAAAAATAAAAATGTCTTTTGTATATAATTAAGAAAAAAAAAATAAAAAATTAATTGAAAAAATTATTTAATTTTGTGTGGAAAATTTATTATTTTTCATGTTTGTTTTTTTAATATAAACTATATGAGAGGTGCGAGAGGCTGGGGTATGAAGACTTGAAGTAAAAAGTTTAAATTAAATTGATGTAATTATTTAGTATATGATGACATTGATAAGCTTTATCACAAAATATGGAAAGATGTAATGAAATATTTAAGGTCTATTATAGGATGGGGTGGAGTTAGTTGATTGATATTTGAAGTAATTGTGAGGAAATAATTAAAATTTAAAAATGGCACTGACATAGGTGTTGATAGAGTAGGTAAAAAGTATTTATTTATGGTCATCGACCTATTTAAGTGAAAATGTGGAAATGTCAAGCAGAGCTAATTATTTATATTTTGGAGTGGACAAAGCCTAACTGATACACTTAGATGATCAGTTGTAGTCTAAAATGCTAATATACAATTCTTATAACTTAACAGTATTAGATTAAATATAACCGCATCAACGAATTTTAAAGCAATAAAAACATTCGCAACCTTCCTCATTAAAACTTTAATATTTTTTTCAAAAATTAAAAATTTGCAAAGTCCACAAAATACATGATGGTTAGCCTAAAGTAAGTAAATGGCGCCCAAATTCAAGGTCATACCAATTCGATAATTAATTATTATTATTTTTTATTAGTAATTTAGTAATTAATAGGTTTTGTGTTTGTGAATTAAATTAGTGATAAAGTGACATGATTAAAATCAAAAAACATACTATGCTAACATAAAAAGGGGTGCGGTTTGTTGGTCCTATAATATATGGTGGGTGCTACTTGTGCTGTGATAGTTTAATCTCGGTTAAATTGCATCAGGAATTCAGCAGCCTGATTAAACAGATCAGGCAGACCATTGGCAGATCCATATACTCGAAATGTAAAAACTTAATATTATCTTTCATCTTAGCTCTGATTCCAAGAAAACCAATGAAAATTGCAGAGATCCAATTAATTGATTTTTTCTGGCCATTAGTCTGTGCTCTTTTCGCATACAATCTTAAAGCCAGACAATTTAAATAGCTGTAGTTGCATTGATGCACTATTCGGTAAAATAGCAACTTCTATAGTTTTAAGTTCGATTCTTGGGCTGAGATAGCACTTTTGAAGTCGAAACACATATCGACTGCTGCCGTTACCCCATCGAAGGTACGCAAAAGTGTGTCAGCGACTACGATGTATTTTCAAGTGCCTCGATTGCCTTGGACTGCGCTCAGTTTTGGCTATTAATAGCACTTGTCAGCAGTTTATGGTTTGTAAATATTGTAAAATTCCGACCGAATATTTTACTTCAGCTTCTGAGAGTTTCTGCTAAAACCTGTAAATCAAAGCAGTAATAAGTTTCTTAGCATTGATAAAACGGGTAATATGCTACAACAAATTTATTCGCAACTAAGATAAAATACAGTAAACGATTTGATGTTTTAGAAGAGTCTTCCAAAAAAATGAGTTATTATTTAATGAAAACGAAAAATACAAAAGTGTCCAAGTCAGACACTTTGACAAACTGGAACAAGTAAAAATTGACAAACTGGAACAAGTTATGTTAGAAAATGCGGTTGAGGTTTTTGGAGTTCCTTCATTGGATGACAGCTGTCAGTTGGACAATATTAAGAGTGTTTATATTCTGGTAAATTCTGGTGACTTGAGCAAATGGTATTGTATTCGTAATATAGTACCAGGAAAAAATGGAAAATTGATGGTTTATTTCAAACACAAATCACTAAAACCTAAAGTAATGAATACAATTAGAGAGATTCAAAGAATTCCATCTAGTGTGGTTGAGAATGGAAGCAATGGTCAATATACATCAAGGAGTGCTTAATATATAAGAAACGCTTATATTATATATTTGTCAAAAATTAAAAACAGGGAGAAGGAATTTTAATATTTATGGATGAGAAACTATACTATAAAAACAGATTTAAACAGAAAAACAGATGGCGGGCCTATTCATTATATTAGATCGGAAGAGGATCTTGATTCTATATCATTATTAACAATTATTTTTACAGACTTCATGAATTTAACGTCAATATAATCCTATCCAATATAATCCTTATAGTCTATTGCTTAGTTCTTATAGGTTTACATAGCTAGTTAAACGTGCATATTGATCATATTTTCTTTAGACAAGATATATACTCTAATATTGATTTTGGTGGCACTGTGATTGACTTTCATGTCACTGACCACTGTACACTATTCTGCTATTAAATGTTGATCTTAATTGTGTGTCTAGTAATTACTTAAAATCGTACTGTAGATTAAATTATAATAAATTAAAAGTATTTTTATCACAGGAATCATGGTTAGAACTTTATAGTTATATGGATGTTAATGAAGCATATCAGTTTTTTATTTCTACATTGTCGAATTTTATTAACCAAAAAACTGTTTACTGTTAGAAATATAAATAAGAAAATAGCAACCGAGTGAGTGGCTCAGTGGTTAGCGCTGTGTCGCTTGGAGCGGAAGGTACCGAGTTCGAATCCCAACAGGGGCAGGATGCAAAAGGGAATTATTCTCACCAGATTAGGTTCGGTGATATTGATAAACACAACTGAGACCCCCTATTGGTGTGCAGAACTCATGGGCCGATCCATCTTCCATGTCATCGTGGTACAGGGTGACATGGAGCTATATGCAATGCGCAGGTGGTAAAATGTACTTTAAAATTGGTGATATAAGCAGTACTGCTTCGGCCAATTAAAATAAATTAAAAATTAAAAAAAAAAAAATAGCAGGTTGGATCACGCCACAACTTTTAAAGAAAATTCAAGTTAAACAAAATTATTTCGGTAATAAATATAGACGTCATATGATTAACAAAAAGCTAGAAACGAGTTATAAAATCTTAAAAAAATCTTGTCATAAGGCAAATACAACTTGCTAAGTTATCATACTATAGTGGAAAATTGGAATTTGCTTCGGGAACTTCTCGTGTTCAATGGGAAGTAATTAACGATATAGTTAGTAAAAAAGAGTATATATAATAAATTAAATAAGGTTTTGGACCGTTAAAATAATATTCATAATACTGATTTTTCTATTGCTAATATATTTAATAAATAGATAAAATTATAAACTTAACTAAATTTGTTTGGCCATTAATATTGTTGAACCAAGTGATGATCAATATGGCTATGATCATTCTCTTTCTTTTTATGTTTATCTTCGACCACAACGGAGTTATTAACGGTTGTTCGTCCATGCAAACTAGAAAACCATCTTTGGCAATATTAGTTTTTCCTAGTTTAGGCACTTAAAAAATGTCAAATCACATTGCTCAGTCCCAGTAAAATTCTAGGTTGTCTTAGGCTTCTATGAAGCACAGCATAATATAAATACACATAGTACTACTATGGTATGTTAGCTCATTGACGTGCTAGATGTCGCTACTGGTATCGTTCTAAAATAATCAAAATATTTTTATATGTATATTCGCCTAAATATCATATATTTAAACTAATTTTGACGATATTCTATCGACCCGACATCTGGAACCTCAATGGGTAAACTGTTTTTTTCTTATGATGGTAGTATTATGTATATTTATATTATGAGCGTAGCCAAGTATGAATCAGGCCAATAATTTCAGCAATTTTAGGTAGGGATCGGTAATAATAGTTAATCATAACGATAAACCGCTGAATATGTTTAATAGAAGTAGGTTTTCGGAATTCTTTAATAGCATGCATTAACTCATTCTTGAGAAGGCAGACATACCATTAGAAATAATCGTATGACTGAGCAATTTAAGTGTAGTGACATACTTTAAACTACTAATAGCCTATCTCTGCTAATATCTAAAACAGTTGGTTCACATCGAGTTTGTGTTGTTCTTTAGTTGCAGATGCTGCCAAAATTACGTCAGTATAGGCGAAAACAAAATCCAAATCTCCCACGACTTGGTTAATGAAACGTTGGAAAGTTTGCGGGGTGTTACAATACAAAACCGCATTCGGGTAAACTCATATAATCCGTGAGTCGCCGTGATAGCCATTTTGTGGATATGTTTTGTGGACTTTTTTGTGGGGTATTGGATAACAATCCGGAATAGTGACTGCATTTAGTCCTCAATAATCCCTACATGATCTCAAATTATGATCTTTTTTTGACCATGTAAAGAGAGCAAGATACATTCGAAGAAGATTTCCTGCAAATGCTTATTATATTAGATGTTCAAATTCCAGGTCCACCTCTTTTTGGCGAATGGGATCTAAAGTCTTTGTGGTCTTGACACTGGCAAATGGCTTTGAGTGACTATATGATGTACCACGTTGTGCTTTACTAGTGAACAATAATTCGGTTCGGCCTTCAGTGAACGGAACTACTTCAATAAAATTCAATAACCATTGTCGACTGCAAAATAGATCGAGCTCAGCCTCGACTTCCGGATCATGATGGGATTGATGAACAGCTGGTTCACTGAATCTATTTAAATTAAGTTAGATTATATTAAGTTAGATTAAGAAAATTGGTTAAATCATTTAAATTATTTCCTAATAGTAGACGTCTGCCACATTGAAACATCAACGTATTCTGTTTGTTTTTGTTCATCAAAACACTTTATCTTTTTTTTAAGAGGATGACATCTCTTTTCATCTCAGGGAGATTTGCAATAATACGCACTTTCCACAATATGTGGAAGAATACCTAAATAAAACAACCAGAGGGATCAGCAGTTTGCACTGTAGCGGCAACAGCTTTTGCAAATTTTTTAGCAGAATCTAAAGTTTGATAATATTAAGGCAAAAACAAAAGTAAGTGTCACCGTCTTGAATAGCATCGAGATGACAAGTCAAGAGGCTGCTTGGTTTTTGTAGTATTACTTTTTTTTAGATATTCCAGTTACCAGATACAACGCTAATCCCAAATGAAAAATTACGATACGCAACATTTCACAAATTATAAGATGTACCAATTATAATATGCGGCAAAGGATTTATCATATTATATAAATGAGAAATCGTCACATTGCATTTTCTGCATATTCCATTTCGACTCGAAGAAGCTGACATACAAAACCAAATATAGTCAACAACAAGTTAATAGCCATTATTTGTACCAAAAATCTCCCCCAGTACGACTGTTCTTGACTCGGCTGGATGCGACAAGACATTCGCATTTAGGTTGAATACAGAAATGTTCAACAGATTTGCGATTACTAACAGATAAATAATATTTAAATGTAAAGACGAAACCCTCGAGCATTGTATGGTCAAGCAACAGGTGAATGAGGCAGCCGGCATAGTAAATATTGTGTCACACATCTTGAAAGATCAGATAGAAACGTCCACATAGTTATTGTCGCCATTTACATCTTTAAATCAAATGGCAGCCAAATCTCTAGTCTAGTCTAAACCAACATTTTCAAAGGATTACAATTAGAATTTCCTAAGTTTTAAGAATTTGTTCATTATATATGTCCATAGTAAGATGTTTGAATGATGCAGAGTAATACCAGTATTTGAAATGTTGTCTACTCGGAATTACCAACAAGCTTGGAATTTAAAATTGAAGGCTTCAGTTTAAAATAATCGGGTTGGGTATATTACACAACCTTGCAACCAGTGTTGCCATATAATTTTTCCCGAAAAACTGTAAATTGAGCAACAAAATCCTGTTTTTTGAACATAAAAACTGTTTAGATGAGGTTTACAAAAAAAAAACTGCCAACATTTTTACTACGATTTGTATCTTTACAATCACACGAAATACACAATTGCAATAATTATTAAATAATTATTATTTTTTACGTATAAATATTTAATTACTTATCAGTTTTATAGACATATTTGTCCATTTTGGTGTTTGATGTACAAATTTGTCGTCTGCTTAGACGAACAACAAAAATTTGTTTTTACTTGACAGATACAATTAAAAATAAATTATGGTTTTAAAGACCGTATTAACAGACCCATAACCGACTCCCGCGTCTTCAAAATTCCCCAACAGGCAAATAATTGTATTTCTGTATGGAAATCCTTTATCATTTTCGAAAATAAGAAAGCTCAAAACAAAAAGAAGTAAAATAAATAAAAAACTTATACACTTCAGAAAACTGTAATTTTAGCAAGAAAACTGGAAAACTGTCCTATTTAGCAAAAACCTGTGATTTACAGGAAAAACTGGCAACTCAAAATCTTACATGTAAATTCAAGATAAATCTATATAAATCTAGATATAAATCAAAATCTATATAAATCTATCATTTATAGAATCGTACTGGAAATTGTTCTATGCAAGATTACAAATCAGTGGTGATTCAATTCTACTGTATTACGATAATCGCCACTGCACTAAAAGTAATAATAAAATGAAATCAAAGTGACCTTTGTTCCACATACATATTCTCACTTACATTTATATATCCACAAAGAAAAACCCGTCGTAGAATAATTTAATTTTTCTTTTGTTTTGTTCATCTTAATATACAAGTAAGTACGGTTTATGATAATTTTTAATAATGCATATTAAAATTCCATAATTTTGTTTCTAGAAAGGAAAATTGGTATTTCTACAGTGGTTTCCAATAAAGGAAATCATATTTTGAAAACCGCACAGCTAAAAATTGTGACATCCCACCATCTCGTTTTATAACTGAGTCAATTGTGGATACACCTAGCATCTCGCGGGTTTACCTACCAACCAAAGAATCTCAAAAAAATAAAAATCATCGTGCGCGTGCTGACAAGAGAACAAAAGAGCCAAACAGTTTGGAGCCAATTGATATACCTCAAGAAATACGCTACATGGAAGAAGATTCTGTCTGAAGATTGTTACGAGGGAGAAAAAATTATTTTACTCGGAACTAAATCTTTTTTAACGCTTCTTGCAGAATGCAATTGTTGGATTATGGACGGAACGTTCGATGTAGTACCTTCCATAATGCGACAACTATTTTCGATACATGGAAACGTTGTAGGAGAGATATTACCACTTCTTTTTTGCAGAATGAGTAAAAAATCCAGAAAGTGCTACGATCAATTTTCCAATTAAAAAAAATCTGCCTTCAATACGAATTGAAACTAAATCCAGAAAAATTATTATGTGATTTTGAAAAGGCTATTGTTTCGTCTGCCAGTTTTTTTCCCTCAATCAATGTTCAAAGGCTGTCAATTTCGTTTTGGACAAATAATTTGACGGAAGGGCCAAAAAGTAGATTGGTCGCAATAACCGGTAATTCAGAAGAATTTTCTTTAAAAATTCGAATGATTAAAAGTCTTTCATTTGTACCATCAAATGAAGTCGCCAATTACTATTTGAGCTTAAGAAGTAAGTTTAAGGCTAACAGTTTAAAAAATATAGGGAGCTGGTTCAAAAAAATTATATTGGTGATTTAAATGTGCGCCCCAAATATAATCCCAAATTTAGGGCAGTTGGGAATGAAGAAACAGGTACGGAGCATTTTCCGCGGATCAAAAATAGTGTCGAGGCATGGCACTGGAGATTAAAAGTAATTGTGGGGAAAACGCCAAAAAGTTATACGGAACAGAAGCAGTTATGGTACAACTGACTCTCTGAGAAGAATTGCCCAAAATACAATTCTCAATTAAGATAATATATAAATTAAAAAAATTTTATATTAAAAAATAAATAAAATTAATTTTATGCATTTTATTTACTGAAATTAAATGCTAATTATATAAATTGAAATAAATAACGATTTTAAATTATAAAACTGCATTAACATTTTTTTAATAAAGCCTAACAAAAAAAAATATTTTGCAGATTTTGTATTGCAAGATTTTGATGTTGCAAAATTAATAAAAATAAGCAAGATTTTGTTACTGTAAGATTTGGTAATGCAATATTTTATACCAATTTTAATTTAAACAGATTCAATTTCAATTTAATTTGACTTTCGCTCAGTCAATCATAACTGATGATTAAAAAAAAACGTTCGTTCTGCAAATGGGATACACATATAAATTTATATATATATATATATATATATATATATATATATATATATATATATATATATATATATATATATATATATATATATATTTATATATATATGTACTAAATATACACCAATCCCTCGCTATACGAAGTCTCTAAACGAAATTTTCCTATAATGTAATTTCACAAATGAACCAAAGCCTCTGATTACGAAAAAAAAAATCGAGTTACGAATTTTATTTTAATATAATTTGGGGAGTCACTATGGGAATAGATTTGATTGATATTAATATAAACGAAGATTGAAAATGCTTTCAAAACGAGCAAATTCCGACATAAAAGAAGTTCTTCGTTTCACCTAATAAAGAATGTATTTTCAAACAGAAAGTGTCGGCGGCCGTAAAGGCTGGTTTGAAAAATTCAAAACGCGCCATAATCTTCATAAAATAAAAATGAGAGATGAAGCAGGCAGGAGTGATGCTTCTCGTTAATATCCCAATTTTCTCAACAGAAAAAAATGAAGAGCGGGATTACGTTCCAGAACACGTGAGTAACGTAAATGAGTCTGGTCTCTAACGAGTTTTGCAGTGGTTAAAGAACGTTTAATGCTTTTACTTGAAAGAAATGCTTTGGCTGTTTTCAAATTGAAGCCACTCTGCTTTATACTTATTAAAAGCCAAGAGCTTTAAAAAGTTAAGATACATATTTTTTACAAGTAATTTCGAGGTCCAACAAGAAAACGTAGCTGAGATCGAGGCCTTGTTTAAAAGGCATTTGTGTCCTTCGTTTAAATCATATCTTTAATAGAAACTCCTAGAAAACAAGACATTGGATTTGTTGGACATTGCTCCCCGTCATCTCATTAACTATAGTGATTTATTTGATAACGTAAGAGTGGAATGTTTACCTAAGAATAATACAGAATTGAATCATAAACAAGAATGACCCTGTAGAGGAACAAAGTATGAAAAAAGAGTTAACAAGAATTGATGGTTATAAGAAAATTTACAGAGAAAAGCAAGGAACAGCAACGTAGCCAACACTGAAATTATTTTCTTCATCGAATGCTTCCACATCAATTACTATAATAAAAAAAAAAATCATAAACATTTAGAATCTGATGTAGATTTGAATGTAGATATGAGTTCCAGCTCTTTATAGAAAAAACCAACAGAGATATGCATACATGTTGTGACCCAAATATGTAGCGAGTATCCACCCCACCTAATTAATGCGCAGAATACCTACGCCACTAGGTATATAGAAATATAATAGAAAAAAAAAACAATAAAAAAAGTAGTAGAAAGAAAAACAAAAGCTAGAAGATCTCGAATGTTTAATCGTGGCGGAAAAACAAAAAAATCTAGTTAGTCGACGATAGTCCCTCGATAAAATTTTAATGAAATGTGAAAAAAATATTTGTTAGTCTGTGCATGGAAGTGCTTTGTAATATATAGTTTTATTTAGTAAAGAAATAAGTGAAATTTAATAAAAAGTAAAACATTTGCTGCATGGCTAGAGATTGGCGTCCCAACATAGTGGCTCTAAAAAGAGTCTTTTATACAATTTATGAATAAGTGATAATAGTAAACGTGGGTTTCTACAAATTTTATGAAACAGTAAAAACAAAAAAAAGTAAAAAAAAGAAATATATGTAAGAAAAGAATTTTGGGAAGATTTACAACATGGTATGACGTCACGAATGGAAAAGAAAAGTCCTAAAATAAATCAATAATCAGTAGAGAAGAGAGAAAAGTAGATCGTGCGGCTGTTATATAGTATCTTTAGTGTATGCCGCGAAATTGTTGATGCTCTGCTGGTTGTGGGGTGATTCCCCAGATTTAAGGTACCTTTCCGAAAACACTAAACGAGTGTAAAACATTATATTCACGGTCGGATATCTGATTCGAAGTTTGCGTGTTGTTTGGGGGAATGTTCCGAAAGCTCCTGGCTAACGGTTTAATTCGCGCAGGTTGTGTTTTAGGGTTTGTTCGGAACACACGATAAAATAATTTAGTTAGTTGTTTCATTTTGAAAATAATTCAAGTTGAAATGGTCTTCCAGGTTTAATGGTAAAAAGAATGGTCACAAAATAGACGATTGCCGTAGAATGAAACGTCGATTCTTGGAACAACCGAGGTCTGAGGGGAACTCACAAAATAAGTCGAATATTAAAAAACACGAGTTGAAATGTTACACTTGTGGATTGGTGGGATATGTGATGAGTCACTGTCAAAGGTGATATGTGATGAGTCACTGTCAAACAAAACCCTCGGTACACAATGAAGTGTACAATGAGGCCACAGTCTTGTCGGTTGATTTTGATAATCCATTTAGTGCTAAATTCAATTATATGTCGGTGCAGAGGACAACATACAACTCTGGTATAGAGCCATTTAAGTTGAAACCTATGTGTAGACCCACACTTGAAATTAATATACTTGGCTCCAGAGGTAGGGTATTGTAAACACCGCTGCTAAAATGAGTATTGCTTCACCTGCTTTGTATATATTGTTAGTTACGAAGGGTCAACAATTTTTGTCTAAACAATTTTTAGTAGGTTTGGCTGACAGCTTTCAGAAATTAGAACACGTTTTATTTACCAGTAGAAGTTGAAGTGCATACGAGAAGATTATTCCAACCACATTTGTTGTGTTGCCAAATGTGGTCAAGAACAAAACTCTACTAGGAAACGATTTTATTCGAAACTCCAAAATGGTTCTTGATTTTACAAAGCACACTCTAAGGTTTCATGGGATAATAGGGTATTTCCAATTGTATACGAATAGGAGACGGCTTTGACCTCGGATATGTCGTCCATAAATTTATTAAGAGCGGATGAGGGATCTACGTTAGGTAAAACCGATAGGAGTAAAGTTAATGAGATTCTGACTCGACAGGAGGATATTTTTGCGCTAGGGAGAGATCCAACTTCAGCTGCAGTTCACCGGATCGATACGGGTGATAAATCTCCGGTTGCGGTTCCCACATATAAACTTTCATTACAAAAGCGAGAAAGTTTTCGTCAAGAAATTGACAAAATGCTTAAATAAAATATAGTAGAAGTATGTAAGTCACCTTGGGCTGCACCTGTAGTCATGGTAAAGAAGCCAAACGGATCTTATAGAGTATGCGTAGATTATAAAAGTTTAAATATCATCACAATTTCTGATAAATATCTCAAGCTTAGGATCGATGAGCTTCTCCAATTAGCAAAGCGGACATTGTTCATGTCAACTTTAGATCTGCGAGCGGGGTATTGGCAGGTTCCCATGCAGTTGAAGAGTACATCAAGCGTAGGCGTTTTGGATTGAAGAATGCTCCGGCAACGTTCCAGCGATTGGTGGACCTTATGAAGGCAAATCTGCAGGATGTGGCACTGTTCGTGTATTTATACGATAATGTGGTTTTGTTTAAGTCTTATCGTTTTTTCAAGATAAGATATGTTTCTTAGATCATATTACAGACTAACATGGTACTAGAATAAACCCAGAGAAGGTTTCGGCTATATCTCAGAGAAGGTTTCGGCTATATCTCAAAGAAGGGAACCCAGAAATGTCAGGGACGTGAAATTATTCCTACAGGCTTGTAGTTGGTATAGAAAGTTCGTGCCACATTTTTCTAATATCGCAAGATCTTTGCTTAATCTGACAAAAAATAATGTAAATTTCGAGTGGTCCAAGGCGAGTGTCCTTCGAGAAGTTGAAGACTTCATTGGTTACTGCACCGATACTACAGCAGGCGGATCAAGAAAAACCCTATACTATATGGACAGACGTATGTAATTACGCAATTTGGCGCAGTGTTGGTGCAAGGAGAAAACAAAGACGAACGTCCGATAGAATATACTAGTCGATCATTAATTGTCGCGGAACAAAATTATAGTACTACGGATCGTGAAGCGTTAGCAGTCGTATGGGCTTTACATACATTTTGGGGATATATCGATGGTGCCTAAGTTACTATAGGTACTGACCATCAAGCTCTGAAGTGGTTATTAACGTTAAAATCACCAAAAGAACGACTGACATGCTGGATACTCCTAATACAGCGGTTTGACAATAAAGTTGGTCGCAGATACCTTATCTAGACCGCCAACCAATGTTAAGATATGGATTGGTGCGTTCGATTTGTGGCAAATCGATTTTCCGTCGCATAAACCAAGTGCACTTCGTATAAGTTACAATTAGGAGATCCAACGCTACAAACAATCATAGAATGCGTTCGAAACCAAAAAGACCATCCAGATCTACAGAATTGGACTGGAAGAGGATATATCTAATGACACGCGGGGTACTTTATCGGTTTATACCCGACCAAAACGAGGAAGAATTTCAACTAGTTATTCCTGAGAAAAACAGAGAATACATCGTAACCACATACCACAGTAATCCAACAGCTGGTCACTACGGGATAGAAAAAACAATCGACAAAATACGAGCGAGATATTTTTGGCCTCAAATGCGGAAGAATATAGCAGAGTTTGTCAAATCATGCGAGAAATGCCCAAGATATAAGTCCAATAATTTAAAACCAAGCAAGTTACTTAAAACCCCGATTGTGCAACAACTTTTCGAAGAAATCGACCTTGACCTTTTCGGACCACTTTTTACCACCCAAAGTGGATATAAGTGGATATTAATTATAGAAATAGTCGCAACTAGATGGACAGAGATTTTTGGGATAACCAAAAAGTTTGCCCTCAGGCGGAAGGGACCATATAGAATCCTTAAGGTTATTTCATCCAGCACGTTTGAAATCCAGAGCCTGGACCAAAATAACGCAAATATTGGACGATATCATGCATCACCCTAAGCTCCATATAATGAAAAAGGAAACCGCTCAGAACTGGACATTTTAAAACTGGATATTTCAAAATAGAATTTGACAAAACGAGATAAGGTACAAAACTGGATATTTCAAAATTGGATATTTCAAAACGAGATAAGGTACAAAACGACATATGATACAAAACTGAATATTTCAAAATTGGATATTTCGACATGTGATTTAAACTTAAAATGAGTTTTTAGGAAAGTTCTAGAATATGACCAATTAGGGAGGAACTCGGTGATTTCTTAACCGATTTTGATGAAATTTGATATAAAAAGTGAAAATGAGATTTAAAAATGATTTTTTGAGAAAGTTCTGGAATAAGGCCAGTAAGGTTCCAAGTAGAGAAATTTCTAAGGAGAGAAATAGAATTTTCCTTCACTTAATGTTTTTTTCTTTAACTGTATAATTAAATTTGATTTTAAATCTTTTTTGGGAAAACCTCTGGAATATGGCCAGTAAGGTTTCATACTTGAATAATTTTAAGCAGAGAGATAGAATTTTCTTTCACTTAATGGTATTTTTTTAATTGCTGCTTTTCTCATCTTATTAAAATAATCATTGACTTGAGCGAATTTACTGTCAGTAAAATTTATGTTCATCTAATTTTTATTCTTCTACTTAATATAACTTTTCTTTACTTTAGAGAATCTATGTGAGAAAAATTAATTAATTTTCATCAATATTTTCATCCTACATATCGAATTTCATCATAATCGGTTAAGAACTCGCCGAGTTCCTTCCTTATTGGCCATATTCCAGAACTTTTCAAAAAAATCATTTTAAAATCTCATTCCCATCCTATATATAGAATTTCATCATAATCGGTTAAGAACTCGCTGAGTTCCTTCCTAATTGGCCATATTCCAGAACTTTCCTAAAAACTCATTTTAAGTTTAAATCACATGTCGAAATATCCAATTTTGAAATATCCAGTTTTGTACCATATCTCGTTTTATAAAAATAAAGTAGAAAAAACAATAAAAAAAGTAGTACAAAGAAAAACAAAAGCTAGAAGATCTCGAATGTTTAATCGTGGCGGAAAAAACAAAAAACCTAGTTAGTCTACGATAGTACCTCGATAAGATTGAATTTTAACGAAATGTAAAAAAAATATATAATTTAAATAAGAATGAAAAATTGTTAGTCTGTGCATGGAAGTGCTTTGTACTAGGAAAAACATTTGCTGCATGGCTAAAAATACTCAAAAATATACTAAAAATTCGGTTAACGAAATTTTGATTTACGTACAAGTTTTTGGGAACGAATTAATTCGTTAAGCGAGGGATTGGTGTAATGTTACAGCCTAAGCGCAATAAACATTCGATTTTTGGAATATATTCCCGAGTGCTGTTCACATTATATATAGAGTTGCTAAGCGATACTGAAATCAAAACAAAAAATAAAAAATGTTGCCCTGGAAACATAATTATGTTTTATGTAATAATCGTTATTTTCTCTACAAAACCCTATTTACATGTACGTATTGTTTTTCAAGGATTCTAACATATACATAAATCTCAAAAGAAAAATCAAGTTCAAACGAAAATTTTAGTACAGTAGAAAATCAATTGTAATGTCAGGAATATGCGATATTCGGCAAATTATAACGTGACCAAGTTTTTTCACCCTTTATTAGACTTTTACCAAAATAAATAAAAGAAAATTGATTTTGAAAGTTTTCCTGTTGTTACGGGTGAATGGTAAAAGAAACATAAACAAAATAACATCAACAAGCAATAGTTTGTATTGTTACGTTAAGCGTAAGACAACAAAATTCTAGTGCTTTAAAAAAAACTCGTTAATTCACCCAACGATGGCCGGTAAAAAGAAAAAAGATAAAAAAAAAGAAAAAGGGGAAAATCAAGATGAAGAAATTCCGGCTGTTGATCGACAATTTTACGAACTAACCATAACCGATCTAAACAATAAATTAACTCGTCTTCGGTCGCACAACACCAAGCTTGAAGAGCAAAATGAAGAATTTGAGCTAAAAATTAAACAAATCGACGAGGATAAAGCCGATATCACATCGTTTTTGAATCGTACCCTAAACGAAAAACTCGAAGTGATCAACGAGCTGGAAGATAAATTGTCGGAGTTGCATAAAGTGCGCGAAGAGGAAAATTTCGAATCACAAAACAAGTTAAAAGACTGGGAGAGTAAATATAAATTGATGCACGATCAATTGACGTCCGAAATTAAACTTTTAAACGGTAAACTTAATTCGCTTGAAGAATTTCGAATTCAACGGGACGATCTAATGTCAAAGTTCGATGAACAAAATGAACTTTTTAAGAATGAGCAAAGGAAGCATAAGGAAATTTTTAATCAAATCGAACAAAAAACAATTCAGGATAAAGATAGGCTACGCAAAGAGGTTGAACAAAAGTTGCTCGATTTATCGAATGAATTTAATCGAACGCGGGATATTCGTGTAGCGGCACATACTCAACGATTGGTTCGCGAGAATTTGGCCATATCGAACGAAATGGATAAAATGATGATAACGCAAATGCGTTTGCAAGAACAGTACGACAAATTGGCGCGTTCGGATACCGAATTAAGACAACAGAGAGAGGTTGATTTAGTCGAACGCAAAACATTGATCAACACATCAAAAGCTCAATTGAATATCATTGAAAAGCTAACTAGTAAGTTTAAAGCATCCATTATCATTTCGAAAGTGTCCACTAATAATTTTATTTGCAGCAAAATACGAAAGCATCGCACATCGAAACGCTAAACTAATGGAAGTTCAAAAAAATTACGACAAAATTCGTGGAAATATGATTGAGTATAAATTAGAGCTTGATAAGCTTAAAAAGTTTGTAGCCGAGCTGGAAAAGAAAAATCATTTTGCCGAAGAAAGTCGACGAACGACCGAAATTCAAAATTTTCAATATCGGACGGAACTAGAAAAGCTATTGAATGTCATCAAAAATTTGCGCAACACCATCAAAACCACAATGATGGCTAAAGTTAGTGGTAAAATTCCATTGGCCGATCGTGAAAACTTAATGGTGAATATACTCTATATACTCACTGGAATCGATGAACCAAAATTACCCGTGACCGTTGGAATGCAAGACGAAAAAAGTATGATTTACACGTTAGGCAGTATCGGATTTGTGCCCAAATCAAATAAATTTAAAGCGTTGGTGAAAAAGCATAAGACACGCGGTCAACTGGACCCGATCGATAAAAATTTACTTAAAGCGGTTTCGATTGAAAAAATTGAAAGGCCGATGGTGCCCGAAAAAGATGTAGAAATCGGGCGACTCGATATTGAACCACTCATTATTGATCTTGATCATGGTTCGAACAGTGAAATGGTTGATCAAACCGCTGTAGAAAGTGAAGATAAACCAGAAGGTGGTGATGTCGATAATAAAGATCCTAAAAGTCAAGTGAGCGATGGTAAATCAACGCAGCGAAGTGTTAAAAGTATTGATAAGGATGGTGATGCCGAAGAAGATGAACACGACCCGGATAACGATGAAGTAGATGGTGGTGTTTCGCCCGACCCATACGAAATGTAATACGCAATAAAATAATTTTTTTCACTTAATCCAAGCAACCGACCACACAAACTTTTCGTTTGACAACTGTTTTCATTTTCAATCAAATTTTTTCAACATGCCACCAAAAGGAAAAGGCAAAAAGGGGAAAAAGAAGAAGAAAGGTAAAAAGGTGCCATTGGTGCCACCTATGAAAAATGTCATTCGAACATTTTACGAACTTGAAATAGCCGATATACAAAAAAAAATTGAACAACTTAAAAATTGTGCCGAAGAAAACATTGTGCTCGAAAAAGAAATCGAATACCTCGTCGAAAATCGAACGGACGATTTGGGTAAAAAATATTTCCAGCTTCGCGAAGAAACATCACACCTGGAAGAGACCGAAGATGCTTGTAATAAAATAATCAAAGAGCATGCTGATTTTTTAGAGGAACATCATCAAACAATTTTGCGTAAGGACTGTGAATTTGTACGAATGGTCGAGGAGCACAAAGTAAATGTTCGATTAAAAAAAGCGGAGCTGATTCAATTCGAAGGGTTTGCCAAAAATGGCGAGGCTATGCTAAAACGTTTTCAAAACGATGAAATTAAATACTTGGAACGTGAAGCTAAACAGAAGGAAGAACTACTAAAAATGGACCTCGATTTACAATCGTATAAAGAGCAAGTTAAACAAGATGTGGACCGGAAACTGCTTAAATTGTCTGAAGAGTTTGTTGGTAAATGTAAAAGAATGATACCTAAACACACCCAACGTTTGATACATGAAAATATTGCGTTAAATAACGAACTGGATAGCATCAATAAAACAAATATAACGTTACAACACAAATTGGACAGCGTATTAAGCGTGGCGGCTCGTAAAACTGAATTACAGATGAAAAACAACGAATTGGTGTTGACCTGTCAAAAAAATCTGGCCAAAATTACGAATCTTATAAAATCGGTCGAAGAAATCAGTGGCAGTGCCGAGTATCTTAATATAAAAAGGGTAGTGGCGGCATTCGAAAATAAAGAGAAGCTGAAATTTCAAGAACTACAAAACTATGGATTCAACGTCAATATATTGCGAAGAGATGTTCACGGAATGACAGTGGAACGAAATAAATTAAAATTAGATCTTCGATTACAGAAAATAAAGTACAACGAGTATATGGATAATAAACGAAAAGTTGAATGGCATTTTGAAATGTTAAAGAAATTTGACCAGCAAGACGAACATTTCTGTCTTTATGACGAGCAATCATTTCAGAAATGTACACGGGCTAGTGTACGTCAACAATTGCTTGACATCTTGGAACAGGTAAAATATATTCAAGATCCATTAGTTTTAAGGATTGATTCAGTCCAATCAATAACAAATGCATACGCGAATGATAACTATGGTGGGCTATTAGATCGTGACGATTATGATACGTACGACGATGATGTTGTCATTCAAATTAAATCAGAAGAAGAATTTCCGCGTAAGCGATCTCGACCGATCAAAAAAGAAGAATCTAAAATCGACATAATACCAATAGGTAGGGATATAAAACGAGTGACCAGTATTCTTTCGGTTCATAGCGATATTGTGGTAGATGTTGAGGTGGATGATACAGAATTTTTCTTCGAACCATCGGATGCTGAACTATCGGAACTAGAAGAAGAAGAGGCGGACGAAGAAGACTTTAATTATTCATCGTCCGATTAATTTGGAATAATAGCAAATAAATTACGTCCGTATTTTATCACTTTAATCAATAGTTTTCCTATTTTGAAATTAAATTTATAGTTAATCTCGATTGTAAATTATGCAGACGTATAGTATCTATTATGGAATGGGGTTTTGGTGCGGGTTGGTAAACATAAATATAGATTAAATTTGAAAATTGTATGATGCAGACATAAATATACTGTGTTGTGTACATTTTTTTACAATAAATTCTTTTGCAATAATTTCTGAATGATGTTATTATAGAGCAAAGTCTAGTTTTCCGTTGGGACCAATGAATAGTCACAGTACACCTGGGTTGAAGTGTGTTCTTGTGCTTTAATATTTATATATTCCGGTTCAAGGGAATTGTCACAAATCAGAAAAAAAACCTTGTGCAGCGGCGTAGTAAGCGGTTTTGGAATGCGCCAGTAAATCGACACTTTGGTAGAAAATCAGCCAAACGCACGTACAATGTTATGTCTTTTTTTAAACTCAACGCACTAGTGTTCGATGTGTTTTCGGTTAAGTTTAATATTTTGGTGTTATTTGCATTTACAAAATTTCCATCGTAGAATAATCGAACTCTCTTAAAGAATTTTGATTCTATAAAATTTTGTATCATTTCACCTAACTCCTTTATACCAATCTTTGGTAATATTGATTCAAATTCCGAGTTGTTTTGTCTCTTTATAGTTTCATATTCAGCCATCTCTGCATACTTTGCACATATAAACTTCAACGAACAGATGGAATTGTGCCTCTGCCGTAGCTCCTTGTTAATTACTTGTTGAGTCCAAAACTGATAAAAATCTACTAGATAATCTCAGAGTCAATATTCTGATTCGAAAAATTCGCTTGTCACAGACTACCTTTCAGATTATGATCGGCACTCGAATAAAAATGTCAAATGACTTATCCTCGAAAAATCGCTAACATGTTAAGAAACCACTAAAAAAGTAATAGAAGTATTACGAAAGGCAGGATTCAAATTGAATCGGGAAAAATGGATATTCAAATAAAACTTCGATCATGTTCCTTGGTCACAGATTATCTGAAAACGGTTGGAAAATTGACAAAGATAAAATAAGATGATCAACGATATCACTGTACCAACAACAGATGATCAATTATATCGCGAAATCCATTCCAAAATCTTATGAAAAACGTTGTCGACATATAATTTCAATTGGAGAAATACGCCCAAACAAGATCAGGTATGAGATCACCAAATCCAAGATTAATGAGCTAAAAACCAGACCAGTATTGCCAATTTCGAAAGAACTGCTAAAACCAAAAATATAAAGACCGACATTACGGAAAATGCAGCCACAATGTTGTGTTAAAGTCGAAAACAAGCTATAAGTTTTTGCAGTTAGCTCTGTATCTCGTGAACGACAAGAAGATGCTTGGTCCTCCCACTCTTTAATCTGATGTTAGAATTTAACTTTCGTAAATTTTAAATACCTCAGGACAACATCTTATATACCATCAGTTCAACCAGAATCTGGCATATGCAGATGATTTCTTTATAATTAGACTGAATGACTGAATGGTATCGTTGAGAAAACTACTGGATCGACTAGTAAGTACGGTATGCGGCTTCCGGGTCCCAAAATCAATGAGGCTAAGACAAAATATATATGACCACAGATCTTAGTATATGATAACCGCAAACATAACGATGAACACCCTTATCGAGTTCTCCGAGAGGATAGCCAATATTTGGCCGGCGCAGAGGTCACTGTCGTAGACTATGGCTTCTCGGGATAGAGAACCACTTGCTTTCTTCTGGTTATATAATGAAAATGACGAACTGCGTGCCGATATTTATCGATTGAAAATCGAAGAAATATAAGACGATAATATTGATAGTCGGAAGGACCGAGCGAGTGGCGCAGTGGGTAGAGCTGTGGTGCCTTGAGCGGGAGGTACCGAGTTCATATCTCAATATAGGGACAGGATGCAAAAAGAGAAATTTTCACACGATTACGATCGGTAATATTAATGAGCACTTTCTAAATATTAGAATTGGAATATA
Organism: Tipula confusa; assembly: GCA_963556175.1. NCBI lineage: Eukaryota > Metazoa > Arthropoda > Insecta > Diptera > Tipulidae > Tipula > Tipula confusa. Next base: position 150,956,971 of record OY744476.1, on the reverse strand, counting down.
AGAATGCTGTAGTGAACCACAAGATTTAAATAGTTAAGTTAAGCTTCTGATACACATATTAAAAATGGACGAAACTAGCGGGTTGTCCTTGATAGTGAATATAGTTAAACTGGAATAATAAAAACTCGTGTCCCAATTAACAGTTCTTATGTACTTAAGCTATACATAAATGATATAATATCACTAAAACTGAAATTATCACTAAAATCAAGTAGATTGATTTTGTTAATTTAACGGTTGTTTCCTTTGATTTTGGTGTTCATAATTTTTTTTTGAATCTGTAATTTATATAAGTTTTAGAATTTTGTGTGTATTATTATTATATTATTATATTATTATATTATTATATTATTATATTATTATATTATTATATTATTATATTATTATATTATTATATTATTATATTATTATATTATTATATTATTATATTATTATATTATTATATTATTATATTATTATATTATTATATTATTATATTATTATATTATTATATTATTATATTATTATATTATTATATTATTATATTATTATATTATTATATTATTATATTATTATATTATTATATTATTATATTATTATATTATTATATTATTATATTATTATATTATTATATTATTATATTATTATATTATTATATTATTATATTATTATATTATTATATTATTATATTATTATATTATTATATTATTATATTATTATATTATTATATTATTATATTATTATATTATTATATTATTATATTATTATATTATTATATTATTATATTATTATATTATTATATTATTATATTATTATATTATTATATTATTATATTATTATATTATTATATTATTATATTATTATATTATTATATTATTATATTATTATATTATTATATTATTATATTATTATATTATTATATTATTATATTATTATATTATTATATTATTATATTATTATATTATTATATTATTATATTATTATATTATTATATTATTATATTATTATATTATTATATTATTATATTATTATATTATTATATTATTATATTATTATATTATTATATTATTATATTATTATATTATTATATTATTATATTATTATATTATTATATTATTATATTATTATATTATTATATTATTATATTATTATATTATTATATTATTATATTATTATATTATTATATTATTATATTATTATATTATTATATTATTATATTATTATATTATTATATTATTATATTATTATATTATTATATTATTATATTATTATATTATTATATTATTATATTATTATATTATTATATTATTATATTATTATATTATTATATTATTATATTATTATATTATTATATTATTATATTATTATATTATTATATTATTATATTATTATATTATTATATTATTATATTATTATATTATTATATTATTATATTATTATATTATTATATTATTATATTATTATATTATTATATTATTATATTATTATATTATTATATTATTATATTATTATATTATTATATTATTATATTATTATATTATTATATTATTATATTATTATATTATTATATTATTATATTATTATATTATTATATTATTATATTATTATATTATTATATTATTATATTATTATATTATTATATTATTATATTATTATATTATTATATTATTATATTATTATATTATTATATTATTATATTATTATATTATTATATTATTATATTATTATATTATTATATTATTATATTATTATATTATTATATTATTATATTATTATATTATTATATTATTATATTATTATATTATTATATTATTATATTATTATATTATTATATTATTATATTATTATATTATTATATTATTATATTATTATATTATTATATTATTATATTATTATATTATTATATTATTATATTATTATATTATTATATTATTATATTATTATATTATTATATTATTATATTATTATATTATTATATTATTATATTATTATATTATTATATTATTATATTATTATATTATTATATTATTATATTATTATATTATTATATTATTATATTATTATATTATTATATTATTATATTATTATATTATTATATTATTATATTATTATATTATTATATTATTATATTATTATATTATTATATTATTATATTATTATATTATTATATTATTATATTATTATATTATTATATTATTATATTATTATATTATTATATTATTATATTATTATATTATTATATTATTATATTATTATATTATTATATTATTATATTATTATATTATTATATTATTATATTATTATATTATTATATTATTATATTATTATATTATTATATTATTATATTATTATATTATTATATTATTATATTATTATATTATTATATTATTATATTATTATATTATTATATTATTATATTATTATATTATTATATTATTATATTATTATATTATTATATTATTATATTATTATATTATTATATTATTATATTATTATATTATTATATTATTATATTATTATATTATTATATTATTATATTATTATATTATTATATTATTATATTATTATATTATTATATTATTATATTATTATATTATTATATTATTATATTATTATATTATTATATTATTATATTATTATATTATTATATTATTATATTATTATATTATTATATTATTATATTATTATATTATTATATTATTATATTATTATATTATTATATTATTATATTATTATATTATTATATTATTATATTATTATATTATTATATTATTATATTATTATATTATTATATTATTATATTATTATATTATTATATTATTATATTATTATATTATTATATTATTATATTATTATATTATTATATTATTATATTATTATATTATTATATTATTATATTATTATATTATTATATTATTATATTATTATATTATTATATTATTATATTATTATATTATTATATTATTATATTATTATATTATTATATTATTATATTATTATATTATTATATTATTATATTATTATATTATTATATTATTATATTATTATATTATTATATTATTATATTATTATATTATTATATTATTATATTATTATATTATTATATTATTATATTATTATATTATTATATTATTATATTATTATATTATTATATTATTATATTATTATATTATTATATTATTATATTATTATATTATTATATTATTATATTATTATATTATTATATTATTATATTATTATATTATTATATTATTATATTATTATATTATTATATTATTATATTATTATATTATTATATTATTATATTATTATATTATTATATTATTATATTATTATATTATTATATTATTATATTATTATATTATTATATTATTATATTATTATATTATTATATTATTATATTATTATATTATTATATTATTATATTATTATATTATTATATTATTATATTATTATATTATTATATTATTATATTATTATATTATTATATTATTATATTATTATATTATTATATTATTATATTATTATATTATTATATTATTATATTATTATATTATTATATTATTATATTATTATATTATTATATTATTATATTATTATATTATTATATTATTATATTATTATATTATTATATTATTATATTATTATATTATTATATTATTATATTATTATATTATTATATTATTATATTATTATATTATTATATTATTATATTATTATATTATTATATTATTATATTATTATATTATTATATTATTATATTATTATATTATTATATTATTATATTATTATATTATTATATTATTATATTATTATATTATTATATTATTATATTATTATATTATTATATTATTATATTATTATATTATTATATTATTATATTATTATATTATTATATTATTATATTATTATATTATTATATTATTATATTATTATATTATTATATTATTATATTATTATATTATTATATTATTATATTATTATATTATTATATTATTATATTATTATATTATTATATTATTATATTAAAATACTCAACTAAACACTTAACAGTTTGTTAATTTGTAATTTTGGGAAAAATTAATTAGTTCAAAAACATTGCAGATTACAAATATATTAAAGCTAGATGTATTTTAAATTGAATTTAGTTTTTTTTTTGGAATGCAAATACTTGTGAAAGCTTAGACATTAAAATAATACACGTGATTAATACACGTGGAAGAAAGACCATCTTTTGAAAGTATCAAGTTAAAAAAACCACCCGGTATAAAAATTTCCCAGAAAATTATATTTTTAAATTCTTTATATTATGTCAACAAATAAAATTTAAAATTTCGTTTTGAAGGTTCCAAAACAAATTCTCAGAAATATTATTGTGATTGTGTGCAGTCGTTTTTATAATACGATTATTTGTTGAAGAAATTCTCGTAATCTTAAGCATTTAATTTAAACCAGAGCACGTGTAAATTATTTTACCCGAAAACGTATCTTTGAGGTTTGTCTGGGTAATCGGTTGATCACTGCATGATGCTAAATGAAACTTAAGAAATAAAGAGCCACTAACAAGGCTAAACTCACTACCATTTTGAAATGTGCCTGGGAAGCTGACGAAATCATTTTTTGTTTCAATGCTCGGATTTTCATGCATTAGCTGTCGGAGCAATCGCTTTTATTTACCTTAGCAGTCGCCTTCCTAATTTAAGATGCCTCTCCAGTAGAAGGTTCCATCATTTCTTACTTCACATCTTTAAAATCATTCCTTACTTCATGATGAGGGAAACTCTGTGAGCATCACTCACCCGCAAACTAGCAAAACTACATCGATATTAAACGCAGCCTCACACTGCCCTCAGTGTCTTAAATGTAAGGAATTATTCCGAAAAACTTATCCAGTAAGGGCATTGAGATTCTGGCTCACAAACGAGATATAATGCCAAAATCCACTAACAGTATACTTCAGTAGAACCTGGAAATAAAGAAAACACATTCTTGGAAAGGGATTAAATTAGCCAACCCGCGCTTTCATATGTTAGGGGATATAGATATCCTCATTGGAGCAGATCACTTTTTTACTGTAAAATCTAAACAAACCCATAAGAACCTTTGTTGCAAAATACTTTTTTCGGTTGGATAGTTTCGAGAAGGTCGAATGACATCAGTTTAAATCAGCTTACATCCATGCATACAACAGCCCATGTGCCCAAAACAACAAACGATAAGAGAAGTCTGGGAGCTTGATATATTGCCAATGAACAGAATAACAGTTCGTCTCCAGAAGAAGCTTTCAGTGAAGGACATTTTGTCAAAGACAATGAGAAATAACTTTCAGGGAAATCCAGAAGGTATCCTTTTAAAGAATCACCCACGAGCTTGGATGTTCTGTGCATCAAGATATTCAGGGGTTAAAAGGAATAGAGCATCGTTCGGCTTGGGATATGCAATTTTGGACAATTAAACCACGATATTCTTATAGAGTACGAGCACTTGAAATATAATATTAGAGAAATTTACCTAGAAGAAGTAACAAGTGATGGATTCTAATTGCCTCAATATGGTGTTTTCAAGCCATCAGAGCCAAATAGCAAAACAAGTATGGTCTTCTTCGATGGTTTTGAGAAGACAAGTATCCCTCAACAACTATTTGGCTTCATTTTTCTTGACAACCAAGGCCATCAAAAAAACAACAGAAGACCATAAATCGTTATCTCCGATAGTAGTCAATACGATTATACAGGACATGTATACGTAGAAGACAAATTGGCTTGATTTGACACTGAAAAGCAGCTTCCACGGTACATAGCGAGGGAGAAGATTCAAAGTGACTTGTCGCATATTACATTTATTTTGATCCCATGATTTATACAAAAAAAATAAGTATAGTCAATTTGCATGGCTTCTGCCGAGTGAGCGGGTATATGCCGCAGTTGTTTATTTTAAGATCACTCAACCCAATGAAGAAAACTTTGTAAATATGGTATCATCTAAGGCCACTTAAGCAACAAACGCTTTGTTGCTTAAGTGGCTGTAATTATGCGCTGCTGTTTTTTGTCCAACCTGATCAAGGTAGTTCATTGGGAAACGCAATCTAATATAAATATAGATTGATTGGACAGTCACTCTAGATGTTGGAATACTTTTATCGGTAACCGCACGGCACCAGCCAATATCGTATCATTTCTCCCTCGCATCACTACAGTCACGCGCCTTTCGCCGAAAATCCTGCCATTTGCGGTACACGGGGCTTATTCCCATGTGAATATGAAACATTCAATTTGTAGTGATATGGGAAATTACAACGAGTGCTGTGTAACTATGTTATGTATTTCGATTTGTTGGAAACGCCACTAAACCAAAGGAATCCCGAATCATGTGACGAGAAGAGCTCTTCCACATTCTACACAAACTTTTTTACAGCGAACAGCGAGAGTACCACTACGAGGACATAGTCACACTACAAGCCAACGGGAAAGTGAAGAAGTGTATCATCATAAAATCACTAAATCCTTTTTTAAATATCAATGGTATTAATGCGGGTTGGTGGTAGACTACAGAACAGCACTGTTCCATACTCCACCCAATATCCTAGTTAGTAAGTTTTTATTGTGGGGCCAAAGCTCTCACAACACTTTCGTGGTCTATCTGACCACTAGACATCCTGTACTGGCATGGATGTTGCTTTGGCCCATGGATTCTACACTCCAACAGAGGTTCATAATATAATTATATCATTGATTCTGCAGGACGTACGTGAATATAGTAAGCATGCAACACCATTAATACTATTATCGCTCCTAAGGCAAGGGTCCTGGATACCTACCGGTAAGACCAATGCAAAAGAAATAGTAAGGAAATGCATCAACTGTAGCAAATTCAGGGCGCAGTGTCAGCAACAGTTAATGGGCAACTTACCAAGCTCTCGAGCCTAACTGATACACGCCTTTCAGAAAACGGGTGTTGCATAGGGAAATGGTCCAAAAACTCACGTACAAAGCTTATATGTTTGTTTTTATGCTTAGATACTAAACATGTCAAGTCACGCATTTATAGGAGCTCTAAAAAGTTTTACTGCTCGTCGAGGTATTTATCGTGAGCTGCATAGCGATGATGGCACGAATTTTGTCGGCGCTGATTCAATATTACAGAAGGAAGTTGCAAAAATAATTAGACTTTCTGATAAATTGTACAATTTCTTTACCAAAAATCGCATAACGTGTCATTTTATCCCGCCCAGCTCGCTCCAGTTTGGAGGCATCTGAGAATCAGCCACCGACTAAGTTTTACGTTAGAAAAGTGACCGATAAAAGAATATTGACACTGGAAGAAATGAACACAAAAAGTCTTAGCAGAAATCGAGGATACTCTTAATCCCGGTCCTTTACGTATCTTTAACGGGTCGAACGTCGATGCTCTCTTTCCTTCTAATTCTTTTAATAGGTCATGCCACAGCCAAAATCCCTGAAATGGACATCATCGACCTGAAGATGTCACATCTATCCATAGATGGCAAATCATACAACCGATGAGTCAACAATTTTGAAAACGCTGGTATCTAGAATACCTAACTTCATTGACGTCATGCGAGAACGTTTTAATCGAGGAAAACAACTTGTTTGTTGACTAATGGCTCCTAAGAAGAGTTATTCATGATTACTTTCACTTTCAATTCATGGAAGGTATAGATCACCGATGTGATGCATTGGAGTAATGTTTTTATGCACAACTGAAACCTACTTAACGAATGGTTCATTGTGGAAAGTGATAACCCTAGTTGTCTACAAAAAGAGCATATGGGCTGCTTGTGTAAATTCTAAACAAGTTGCTTAATTTACATCCGCTATAAGAAACCACTATAGCTTCGGCCCCAGAAAAGAGTACAATGAAAACAAAGATGTGCTGTACAAAGTGATAATTATGCCCATATATGAAACTATCAAATGCGATGCACCAACATATTTCTATTATCAATTACATTTTATATGTATGCCGAAATAATTAAATTCCCACATAATAAAAAAGTATGCAGGACAATCAGGATCATTAAATAATATTATAATGTATCCTGAATAATAAAGAGCTGCATAAACCAAAAAATATATAAATTAACGACATTTTAGCCCACAACAACATCAATAATAATATTCCGCATTCACCTATTTATTTACCGTACCTACATTAACCAACATCATGGAAAACATAATAAAATAATTTTTCCGTATTTCCCTCTCAGTGTGTTTTATTATGTTATTTTGTTGTTGTAATTTTCATAAAATTTATGTTGCATTTGAAATGTAATTTTAATTATTTTTATGTTCTGCCCCAACAACATAACTACGTAACTAAACAAAACCAAAAAGCAAAATAAAAAACTACTCCCCCATTGGGATGTTGAGTTTCGGAATTTAATTTTATATTTCATTATTACTATTATTACTACTATTATTATTATTACATTAGTTAAAAACAATATTAATTTAAAATTGGAATAATCAATCATTTTAGAAGATCGAAAATAAATTTTGAAAAATTCTGCATAATGTTGGGTGGTTGAAAAGTGTAATGAACGAAATTTTAAAAAATTACCTGTCGACAACTTTGCAACTACACAACGATATTTATATCGATTTTGCATTATAAATACATACCTCAATCACATGGATATCTGAGAAATTATGCTATTTTATAAATGCACAAAGCTGGAAACAATAATTTTTCGTTTCTAAATTGCATAATCTAAAATGGTCTGGTTCAAATTTATTGATCGTTGATATATTCAACATATTTTTACAATTTCCTTTGTGAACATGAGCAATTGCAGGTAAATATTTTATTGTAATATTGCTATAAAAATTGGGTTTATTTATTTATTTAATATTCATCAATTTTGTACAATTACAATGATCGATTACTCACATGACCACCAAGAAAAATATATACTATCAAAAAAAAAAAACAATACAAATGTAAATAATAATTAACATCAAAACTTTTTGTAATAATAGCCGATTTACATTCAAAAAATTTTACATCTGGAAAAAAACCGAGACACTAGATTGAAAAAGTATGCAAGCCAAACCGAGAAAAAATTTCTGCTTGTAAAAATAAACAAATGAAACCCGAGATCCAAACCCAAAAACTGTTATGAAAAAGATGATCTTGGGTGCGATTATGTAAGCATTTAGAGTTTCGAGTTTCGAGTTTCGACTTTCGACATGTCATAACATGTCGAAATATGTCGATAATGTGGCCAGTTTAATGTAAAAAAAAGTTATTTTACTCATTTCGACATGTCTGTCGCAACCTATAAAGTGTTCGAGTAAAACAACAACAACTTGTCGCAATTTTGACATGTCAAATCATCCATTTTTAAAAATATCAGCCATCTTGTCGAAACTCGAAATTCTTACATAATCGCACCCCTTGTTTTTTACAAGATGAAAACTTTTATCTTTTTGTAGTAAAACATATAAAAAATGACAATACATGTATAAAATTAGTTTAATATATTATGTTTTGGTTACTCACACAAATAAAAACGAAATGTAATTGCAATTTTTGTTTTTATTTCAATTTTACTAAATTGATTTCAAGATCCACTTCTTCTTCAAAATTGGTTGAATGTAAATCGGCTTTAAAAGCCTAATTCATCCAACACGTACGCTGTACAAATTCCAGACTTGCTAAGATATTAGTGAGTATATATATATATATATATATATATATATATATATATATATATATATATATATATATATATATATATATATATATATATATATATATTTTTTATTTTATTTTTTGAAAACATTTCGATATAATATCAAATTCAATGTAAAAACAATAATAAACCATCCATATTGTTACACAAGAAGAAAAAAACCCGTATCGTAGTGAGCATAGCCAAAACAGCATAATGTCATTATAATGTCATTTCGACATTAAATTTTCTTGTTTGAAAATAATATTTTATGTACATTTAATTAAAAATAAATATACATAATTTAAATTAGGATAAAAATAGAACACAATTTATGTATGAATTAAATATTATAATTAAAATTAGAAAACAAACTTTTTGAAAAACTATGTGATATGAAATATGAATTAGGAATGACAGATAGACAATATGTCTGTTTTTTAAAATAAATACAGAATAATATGCGCACAGATTTAAAGTAGTGTGTGTAACTTTTTGAAAAAATTTGAGAAAATTATGCTCAAATTTTTAATGACATATTGTAGTGTGTGTTCTTTATTTATAAATATCTGTAATGGTGGTAGTAAGCAATGATTTTTTTTAAATTTTTTTTCGTATGGTTTTGAACAAACGCCTCTTTATTACAAGCTGTCTTGTAACTTTCGGTGACACAGGTGAACAAAAACTTTGAGTGTATTGGTGCTATGAAAATTCATACCAAAAAATCAAGACCCTCTTTACTACAAGCTAAAACCAACACAAATGTATTACAAGCCTGATTGTTGCATCGAGTACGCAGATACATTCTTATTTTGTCCATCTAAACTTGAAAGTGTTTGTGAGATAATAGAATAAATATACTTTCATTTCACTAATACCTTGAAGATAAAATATAAAATCAACCAATGAAATTCTTTGAAATATTGTACGATACGATTGTATAATTCTTTTATTTTCACACTCTCTTCAAAATAAATCTTGTTAGTACGTTTGCAAGTAGCACGTGCAACAATGATGCTACAAGTATCTGTTTCTGAACTATGTGGTATGTAAGGAAATTTTATAATAAAGACGGTTTTGTACAAGCCGTATTCATTGCATACTCATGCTATTTAATCATATACACATGAGAATGTATTGTAAGTAAAAAACGTGTCGATATATGATTTAGAATATAGTCATAGACAACTATAGATGTCCATTTTGTATGGGCAAAAAATTCCCATAAAAAAACTAAAACATTTTATGAAAAATATTTTTGTACTTTTTAACAACAAGGTACACAGTATTTTGCCATTATCTCTTTGCTTCTTTCTAACTTACATGAATTGCATAAAAAGAAATTTATTTGTAGGAAAAACTTTAAAATAAAATAAATCGACGGTAATAAGGCGGTGCCAAACTCATAAAAAATCTAAATATTTTTTTTCCATATTTCATTTGTCAAACAATAACATATTTTTTAGGATGTACTCCCTCCAAACACCTGTATATGATCCTATATTAAAATATAGGAGGTTTTTCCTTTACCGATCGACGTTTTTAAATATCTTTTAAAAAGAATATCGTCAAAACCAAACAACACATATCGTCGGTGAAAAGAATAGTGTGTAAATGTAATCGAAATGCATTTTGATCGATGTTTTTAATTTTTTTAAAACAAAATATCACAGATCGTCGGTAGATCGAATAGTGTGCAAAAGCGGGAAAAAATTTTTCTAAGCCGTCTTGGTAAGTTTTCCTTGTTAAAACAAATTCGATATCGTTGTTTATTGTTAAATGGTCGACTAACATTATCTGAGCGTCGATAGTTAACTCAAGGCCTTTGAAATAATTTTCATTTTTCGATAAAATTTTCAATTTACCCAGAAAGCCTAAACTTTCTACTAAATAATAGTAAAGTTCGTTGCCTTGCTTTAATGGCTTTTCGAACAATGATATCAAATTTAGTTCCACGAATTTGGCCTTTGACAATGCGTTTTCTAAAGATGTTTCCGGCCTATCTTTGGTAATAACTTACATTTGTTTGTTGCATCTCATTCAACAATTACATCTTTTTAATTACAACTATATCAGCTGTTCCAATTTCACTATGTAATATTTTGTTACCAATAAATGCATTTCGGACTAATTTCATCAAGTGTGAAGGATCGTACTGCAAACACTTTTTTGCCACTTAATATAAAATAAGGGTTTTCGACCGTAATGCGGAGCTGCTTTTATGCTTACATATTTATTGCCCCTTGATCACATGTCGACATTTTAATGTTTAATCCAATTTTTACTTGACATATTGTGATGTTTTTTTATCAACTTATTTAACTTTGCTGCAGAGAATGACTTGTTGATACAAGTACAAGTACGTAATTAATTACGTATTTCCATTCACCTATTATTGATCTGGCCATAAAAAATCGAGCTGAAGTTGCTAGCCCGGGCTTTCGTACTTCGCCGTCATCATAAAATCCTTCTATTCTATCGGTTAGGATATTATGAGTTAAATCTTGCTTGATTGTTATTTTGTCAAAGCTTAATACAGAAATTTTTGAGGTGTCCGATAAATTTTTAAAAAATACTCTATATTGAGCTATTAAAGTTTCATTAATTCCAGGCGGAACAAACTTAATTGGGGACCATTTATAACGCCGATTTATAAAATAAACAATGTGCAAATGTCTTTTCTAATCTATTTTGTCTATGATATAGTGTAAAATAAAATCAACATTTCCATACTATAAAACAAAAGAGAGTAAAAATTGTCATAAAAAAAATTTAAAAGACAAAATTGATGTTATCTCTTTCCTATACAAAACACAAATAACAAAAACAAGACGAGACGAAAAAATTCTCATTTATCCATACACATTAAATAGTGTGCGTAACTTAGAGATAAAAATATTAAATAGTGGTAGTAGGAATGAGAAAATTATAAATTTTTTGATATGGATTTTCATAGCACCAATACACTCAGTTGTGTATATAGGTTTTGTTTATCTGTGTCAACGAAAGTTACAAGACGGCTTGTAAGAAAGAGCGTTTTGGTTTTGAATATTACTAACACCACAGCAGATCTTATATTAAAATATAAAATAAAATAATGTAATAAATTAAAAATGCAATTATTATGACTGCAACAGCTGTCTCTCAAACAACGTTCTTGAAATATTAAAATCAACAACAGTGTAATTGCGATTAAAAGTAACAAAAGCATTCAAAATAAGTTCCGTATTTCTAAAATTATTTGGACAGTAAGGAATATGTAAAACCCCCGAACGTACTTTTAAAGCTTGCTGTGAAGCATAAAAGCTAAATCTCTCAAAAACGGCACAAGCTATTTCCTTTCTACGCGCTAAAATTTGTACATTTAATAATACAAGACGGTTTACGTAAGGTTCTCGGACAAAACCCAGATTCAAATTAGGTAAACGTCGCAGTGCGTATATCAAAAAATGCTTCTGAATGCTTTCAATTTAATCAGAATGGGTTTGATAGAAAGGATCCCAAATTACTGAGGCATATTCTAACAATGACCTTATAGTACGTAACGTAAAGACGTTTTAAAGTCAAAGGATCACAAAACTCACCACCACCATGACGCTTAATAAAACCCAGCATAGCAAATGCCTTATTTACTAGAAAAAAATACTAGAAAAGATAAATCTAATAAGATCGCGGATGTCACAGATTCTACTGATCTGTACGTCGAATCTGTTCGTCATAACTTTACACTTTTTAGCATTCAATGGCAACTTGTTTATTGTAGGCTAATTACAAAGTTAATTGAGCTCTTCCTGCATCCGATCAGCGTTGATATCAGACTTAATGTTTTCATACATTTTTAGATCATCTGCATACAACAAACACTTACAAAACTTAAAACATTGGTCTACGTCATTAATAAATATTATGAAAAGTAATGGTCCAAGATGACTACCTTGCGGTACCCCAGAAGGGACATCATACCAGAACGAACTGAATTGTGCGATATTGACGCATTGCTTACAATTTGAAAGATATGACGCAACCCATTTAATCGGAATGAAATCGAAACCAAAATCAAATAATTTACACAAAAGAATTGTGTGATTTATTTTATCGAAAGCTTTTGAAAAATCTATACTTCTATATCTATACACATCCACCTGTCCAAGGTTTTCAACAGTCTCAAATATTTCACTAGAAAAAACCATTAAATTGGTAATTGTTGATTTACCTTGAAGAAACCACTGTTGGCGAGAACTTATTCTATTTCTTCCAAATTTCGGGCAATACACCACTCGAAAGGCTTACATTAAACAAATGAAGGATAGGTTCACGCACAAAGAATGTGCACATTTATTCAAAATAAATGATGGGATAACATCCGGACCAAAACTACTAGAAGTATTTAAACATTCTAACCCCATCAAAATCTCCGAGGTACCGTGTTGGATAGTAGTATATGAATTGTAGCTGCCATGACGATCAGCTGAAGCGGAAGGAATTTTTAAAAAAATATGCAAAAGCGTTGCATATTTCGTGGAAACCTGAAAAAGAATCATTATTGTACGCTATAACTTGTGGATAGCCCTGTGATTTCTATATTTATAATATAAATGCAAAAAATCGCTTAGGGTTACTAGAAATTTGACTTTCTATCTGTAAAATATACATTTTGAACAGGAAATTATTTAGAAATTTTAACTCTTTGCATAAGTCGCGATATTTTAATTTATCATTTTTATCACCAGAGCGCTGAATGTCTTAAAAACTTTTGATTTACGGTTTGAGATATTTTTTAATCGACGATTGAACCAAGGCTCACCAAAGTTTGAATTTAAATTTTTTTACGACAAATAAATCAAAAGCATTATACAAAATCTTATAAAACTCCGATACAGCATCCGAAATTATCAATCCACCAAAAATAGGGCAGAACAATCGACCATAAGAAGAAAATTGTTTAAGGATGGAACATTAGCTTTCAAAAAACCATTTTTTACAAAATTACCGAAATCACAATCAACAAAATTAAATTTTACTAACACTGGCATGTGGTAAATACTAGGACAAGACTCTATGTCAATACAGCATTAAATTGACTAATTTTGGAACACGCTAATTTAATGCGTAGCTGTCTAACACCAGGTTGAAAAGGTCATCAGTTGTAGACCCAACGAAATCATCTGTAACAACAAAAAGCCATTTGATCTTGATAATGATTGACTCACCACCATTGCAATTAGCGTTAACTTTAGTATTGCCTGGATCAGGATCACGACAAAACACAGTATAGCAAGAAGGAACGAACTCCTCAGAATTGAAATCAGCATTCAACCATATTTCTGTAAAAATGACAACATCATAACCGTTGCATAAAAGCAATGAATAAATAGGATGAGCTTTGGTCCGCATTCAACTGTTGTTATGGGGATAATACAAGTGTAAACTATTCAATTTTTTTGGTTAAATTGGACGTTGATAATAATTGCAAATTAGAGTTACATGAGATAGTTGTGTTAGATTTATTAGTTGTATTGGTACAGGGAGATTTTTTTAAATGATCAAGTGTCGGTGCTAATCCAAAACTATTGGTTGGAAGTTTTTTGGACGGTAAACAAACTCTCTTACCAAAACTCCTGATGTATATATGTCTGATTGCAATAACATTTTAAATAAGTCAAGATAAGTCAGGACACCGATTTTGAATAAAATGTAGTTCAAACTGGTGCCATCTTTGTTGACTGACACAAGTAACCGACAGTCAATATCATCCTCAGATACTTCTAATTTATCGCACAGAAATTAGGATAAAGCGACAGGTAAAGTATTATTTGAAAATTTAGAGAAGTAGATATACTTCTTATCCGGCACGGCTTTGATTGTATCATCAATATCATTACACGACTCAACAAGGCACTCAACATGCGGTAAGCATGGAAACAACATGCACTAGAGTTGTAATTTGTTCTTTTTTTGTTAACACAGCAGCTCAGCCGACGTGCAGTATTTAAAATTCTTCTGGCAATTCGAACAAACAAATTTGGCATACGAACAATCTTTAAACATTTTAATCCATGTGTCCATTTTATAATCGAAGCAATTGCGATGAAAACTGACTTTACACATTCCGAGGCAACGCAATAAATCCCGACTGGTACTAGGTTTTTTGTATTTGCCACAAATGTTCGACATTACGATATTTATTATGTATAAGCAGAAACGTTACAAATGTAATATTAGCACACTCCGGTTTTAGTCGCCGCTCGATGAAACGATATAAAGCGATATTGATATACTATGATTATATAACACAAGATGACAGCACACGACAAAATATATGTTACAAAAGACAAAACTATAATTAAACTATGGAATAATTTTTTTGTATATATACTCGTATATATGCCATCTGTTATGGCCCAATGGGGCCGCGCTAATCATGTCAATATCGCGCTAATCATGTCGCATGTGTTCACGACGCAGCTTGTATTTCGATTATTTTATAGTCTTGACTTAAGAAATCACCAAGAAGCACGCGCGTGAGACTGCAATACGCAAGGTCAATTTTGGTAAATTAAGACCTTGCGATCTGTTACATTCACTGCAATCACAAACTGGCCCTATATGACAACGCACTTGGAATTAGATTAACACTTAAGATTATGATAAATTTAATTCAGCTGAAAGAGATTTTCAGAACGAATTTGAAGCAGTTGCAGTTCCAAAAGTAAATGAATACCCACTCTATCACCGACGTCAAATATTTTATGTTCAAGTTTGAACTGATACGATGGACAATCGTTTAGCGGTTTTACATAACAAGTACCTCAAATATAACACTCGCATCAATGTCATGATTTGCACGTCATTGAAGGGAGTCAAATATATTTGTACCACAAATATATCTATAAAGTATATGACTGCGCTAATGTTACTGATGGATCTGATATATAGATAAAAAACCGATCCTTGAAAAAGTTGCCACTTTTATCGATGCCAGATACCTCAGTGCTCTTGAAGCAATTAAACGATTACTATAGAAATGCCGATACACGGGTTCAACTAAAACATAAAGATGCAACAGCTCATTCAAAAGACTTAGCTCTTTACATTAATTTCGTAAGATTTTGCTTTTAATCGCGGGAAATGGACTAGACGACGGAGAGGTATGGATATATAATTATGGCTCGCAAGTTTATCGTTTCGCAAGTTTATCTGTGGATGATCAGGAACGGTTCTGCCTTTAATTCCTTATGTTCAACTTCTTAATGTTCCGGGCGCAACAGTTAGATGCACCAT
Organism: Tipula confusa; assembly: GCA_963556175.1. Taxonomy (NCBI): domain Eukaryota; kingdom Metazoa; phylum Arthropoda; class Insecta; order Diptera; family Tipulidae; genus Tipula; species Tipula confusa. The sequence continues at coordinate 150,940,017 of OY744476.1, read as the reverse complement.
ATAAGGAGGAAGCATTTCAATGCAAATGATCGCAGTTAGCTGTCTTTGGATGACGAATAGGAACAACTTTCAACGAAACCAAAATGTTCCTTCTCATCGGTCATGGCAAGTCTATTAAAACTGAATTACATGTGACAATAGTCAAAGTTCACGGAGGTCGAAAAAGTATTACCAGTGGTTTGTGGAAAATTTGTCAGGATACAAATCACAGATTAAACATTTTTTTTAAACAATTCTATCTTAGGACGGGTTAATTCTACTGGTTCTTTAATGATTTGTTATAAAGAGAACAATTTGTAGTATAAGGATACAATTTTTGCCTCAGAGTAGAAACTGTTGGAAAAGCAAAATATATTGGCTACGGGTAATCAATAAAAATGAGAAAAATTGTTTGGTCTAGAAACTAAAAGAACAATAGAAATTACTGGTGATAGTTTTCACTCTTCAAGAACCTTGCAAACCCACAAGTGAAAAAGAGTCTCCTCTCATGAGAGATGGTGGCACCATTCATTTAGGATGACATGCATACTAGGATATTTCATGAATGGCATCAGGAATTTTCTTCAATAACGTAATCTCTCATATTCATTCCACGGGGTTTAATTCTCATTCTCAGCTTGTCGGACTTTGCAAGATATTTACACTTTAGCCACTGATAACTATATAACAGATAAACATTTTGTATAGGCCAAATTTACACAAAGAAATTCATTTTACGCAAATTAATGCAATCAAAATCTAACTTAATGAAAAATAGATGTACATATAAAAATGCATGCTTAAACGCCTTTTATATTCTTTTTTTCGCACTAATTAGGAAAAGTACAGGTTGCCACTATGAAGTTAAAAATATAAGTACAATTATAGGTATGATTACAGGTACAAAAGTTTGTGGATATAAACCACAATGTGGTTAAAAACAATGTGGATATAGATTCAATGGAAGATCTACTTACGGTAAAGTGTAACTTACGGTAAACTGTACATAACACCAATATTTAGTTTCAATATAAAATTTCAATAAAATGACGAAATATCACTAATAATAATTCATTCATATTAGTTCCGTGGAGTTGGTGTTCAATTACCAGTAACTGGATACTAATGTATATGGCAGTGAGCGAATAGTATGCTTAAATTACGCATCAGTACTCCGATTTTGTTCGTTTTTTCATTCATTCTAACGCAAGAGAATTGAAAATTTTGTATAGGTATACAGTGTATAATATATACATTTATTATTGTTTGATTCCATTTTATTTTAATGGAGTCAGTTTAATTCTCATGTAAATTACGCCTAAATGTTGTTTCAATAAAGCCTAAATGTCGAAGCGGTTGAAATCGGTTATTGCATGTGTGTTATTTTCCCAACCTTTCGATGTGACGATAGATGGCTTATATCAAAAATCAAATGTCGTTTTGTATTATCATTGAAACAAATGAACTAAATTTATTTTTTAAAATGGTAAATGACAAATTAACTAAAATTTTACAAAATTTAAAGCGATTTTAATTTATAATATAAATAATTATTTGTGTATTTAAAAATACAACTAAAACTTTAGATGCTTACAAATTTTCCAAAAATGTTGTACCGAAAAATACTAACAAAAAAAATATAAACAGAATGCGCAAATACATTGCGCATGTACAATACCACGAACATAAACACCAATATTGATAAGTTCCGGTTTAACAATTCGTACGCATGGGAATCACAATAAACGAACAAAATCGGGATACTGATCTCATTTTAAAAATAGTTTAGTAATGAGTAAGTTTTAGGATTATCTAATTAATTGGCTATTAATATGAATTTTATCAGCTCGCCACTGAAAACCTGCAAAGGCAGAATTTGTACATTTATCGCAAAATGTTTTAACTGTGAAAGGTTCTGTGATGAATTATTATAGTAAGATGGTTCTAGGAAGAAATATAAGTAACATATATACAATAGAGATTTTGTGCTGTGTTTGGTGAAAGTAAACATGCCGCAATGATAAATCAGTATGCGTTTTTTATAAAATTCGAAATCGATAACTGCTTAAGAGGTAATAATTCAAAAACAGGAGGATCAAGGGCAGGGCCTTGTAGAATACTCACATTAACAAATTTTGCATCGCTTTACGAATTATTGACGCAAACCATTTGCACTCTATTATATATAGATATGATTCAAATTGATTTAAAGTATATCCTCTTACACCAATATGACCGGTTTACTTAACAATAGTTTCTGATTGACTGTCAACAGTGTCTCTCATCAAGCAATCAGATCGTATCGAAGTATTTCAACAATCTGACTTTAATATGCTTTTCCAATACTTTCAAAAACGAGCTCAGAAGAGAGTTTGGATGATAGTAGGCAAAGAAAACTATGTTTTTATGGAATAATGCCTCTTGATAAGCACAAAGTAAAAACGAAAGTCAGTACGTAAATATATAGATCGCTTTAAAGCAATATTAGACTTTTTTAAGGTTTTTTCATCCCTAATATTGTTACTAATAAAAGCACTCTGTTGGTCGGCTTGAAGAATATTGGATGAAACTTGCAAAAATATCGTTAAACATTTTGGCGAATGCATCAGAATCCAATATCAATTTCAAATATCAACAGGCGGTATATTATTGTTATTTAGGTCATACCCCAATAAACCATAACCTTCCATATGGATTTATGGTCTGTATATATACCTGCGTAAAAATACGTATGTGTTAGCGACATCAGTTACGACTTCAGTTAGAAAAAGATTGAAATTCTTGATTACAATGGGACAACTGGAGTCAATTGAGTCAAAAAAGCCACGATCATGACATGAATTAGTAATCAGCCTTGTGACATCATTTAAAAGACTTTCCAGCACAAAAGAAGCACAAAGGGATAGCTAATTTTTTTTCAGGAGGATTTCTAAAAGATCAATATTTAAATCACCCAGTAACATTCTCTGCTTTGACCTCTCAATAGTTAGAAAGTCATTTTTCCCGCTTAAGAAGATTCTTAAATTTTACCTTATTAAACATTTATTATCACTGTTTTGTCGATATATACGATCGAAATAAAGATCATTATATCTTTTTATTTTGGAGGAAAACTGCAACATTATTTGTTTCACTGTGACTTGCGGTTAACAAAACATTTCAACTTTGAGGATTTTTTCAAATATCTTTAGAAGGACCCCTTAAAAAAGGGATTAGTTTTTGCTTCGTTTTCGACAGTTGTCGACAGTCAAAAATTGGGACATATATTCGCTGTTTGAATTTAATTCCATATAGTTACACTCCCTAAATATTTGCGCTATCCTTACTATATAATTACCGACATTTATATGTATGATCGAATTTCTGGTTTGTCCGAAATGAACCAGATTGCTAGATCAAAATTAATTTAAAACAAATGAATTTTTGTTTTTAAACAAAATTTTTGTTTCTGTGTAATCCAATCCAGAAGTATATTTGCCAATCTCTATAACACCATCAATCCACGTATAGCTCTAAAACTGCACCCGAATTATCGATATTAGCCGACTTTCATTTACCAATGTTGAAAGGGAATATCTTGATGATAATTTGACGCCTTCTAATTTGATTTGAAGGTTTAACTCATCAAAAATGTATACATTATGTCACCTAGTTACAGTAAAAAATAATTTTATTTGCTTTCTTTTCAATGGATTATGAAAATAGCTGAATGTACTGATGTGGCTGAATGATCTAGTAACTTTTATTATCCGTGTCATATTTTAGTTTATCTAGAATTGAGAATAAACAAAAAATCCATTCTTTATTTTAAATATATATTTATTGGTCCATTCTCTGCGATCCAGGAAAAATGTTTGCCTTAACAGGCAAACATTTTTTTTAGATTCAAAAGCAAAGAGCCGAACGGATAAATCCCGGCACGAAATCATGACTTATTAGCAAAGAGAAAGCGAACGTCATCGTCATGGCGTTGGCAATAAGAATTGCGTTGCGGCTATGTAAACATATTTACAGGAAATAACCAAAGAGTCAACATAAAATCAGCAAAACAAGCTTTCTTTAATTAAATTTAATCATTTTTTTTTTCTTTTCGAATTAACGAGTAAATTTATTATTTGGCGGAAATTTTACATTCAGCTAATGAGGATCCACGAAAGTTTGCACAACTCAAATAATGAATAAAACATCAAATGCGGGGTGTAATAATCGTGAAAGATTTGAGTATTAATGACAGCACTCCGTGGTGTGGTACCACTAAAGGTTACTACAGCCATTGTTCAAGACGATATGAGGCGATATAATCCTCAGCGATGTAACGAAATAGCCTCCTTTTTAAAATAAAGGCAAATCTCCTCTTGATAGGAACTTTCTGATTCAATGCCACTCTAATAATAATGATCAAAATAATCAAGAAATGGAGCGGATTAATATTTTAGATCCAAATTAAGACCAACGACAAAATGATATACGGCAAAATAAAAACAATTGAAACCGGAAAAATATATCACTTGAATAATAAAAACCGAAGCACAAAATTTCTTCCCTGGACTGTTTGTTATTCTTCCATCTTCATGTCAAGGAAGCCTAAGAAATATAGCTCAAAATTAGCAAAATACAATCAATGGCCACTGTTCGGAAGTACGTTAAACCAGATTACTTTAGAACAATTATGATATATAATCTAAACAATTTTGCATGAAATTAAGGATAACTTGAAACAAGAACATCTATCTGCTGGTAGTCAGAAGAATCTCGGCCGGATTAAGTAACATGGATTTTTAAAATAAAACTAAATGAGCTTGTGGAAGATATATCGAAGAAGCATGTATAAGAAAATTGTCAATATGGATGGACACTAGCTAAAGTTTACTTGTAATTGTAAAGAAACACATTCTAAATCGCCCATGTGGGGAATATAACTTGAATTTGACCAGGAAGACTGTTGGAAATGGTTAAAATAATTTCTAAATGATTTCCAAAGGTAATCGTTTGTAATGATGGTTATCTCTAATATCATTGCACAAATAATGAAAGGGACATAATTGTTAGTATAGAAATAGTTTAATATAAGTACTTCAGCCTCAAATGTAAGTGCCATATTAATGAAGAAGTTGTGCATCAGTAAAGAGCGTAAAATATATTATTTTATATAAGTGTACGAAGGACAAGATTTGCTAATGTAGAAATTAAAGAGCCAACCGTATTACATCATAATGAAATTAAAACCTTTATGGGTTCAAGGTAGGTTAGAGCTTCCAAAGTAGCTTAGAAGATTTTTGGATTGAAAATGCATAAACTTATATAATCGTGTTATTTGGTATGACATTATCCGTGCCGTCAAATATACCCAAACTTTATGCAAGGTATAAAAAAAATCTTAATAAGGTCTTTGCAATGAAATGCAATGAAATGTGTGGATTGTAAAATAATTTCTAATATTTTTAATAATTGTTTGAAATAAGATGTATTTATTATTCACTTAAAAAAATGTGTTGACTTTGGACTACCTACTTTTTCAGAAATTTTTTAATTTATTTGTAAAATATTGTATAATACACAGAACGAAAGAGAATAGAGTGCCATCAAGCAAACTACTTTGAAAGCACAGCAGAGAGAGGCATTTGATAAATTCAATTTCATTCTAGGTGGTGGTTTTAATCAAAGTTTAATGTTTGAACGCCATAGAAAGAGACTTTCTTAGAAGCCAATTTAAAATATAGCTACCTCTGGGATAAATTCAAAATATTAAAATTAACAAATAATGTCCGTTCTATAGATTCTAAAATTAGCGATGAGCTTATAAAACTAGGGAACTGACTAACGCCTGAAGATATAGAACATCCTTACAATTATATTTGTAAAGGTTCAATAGATTATATGAAGAATGCCTTTAAGTTAAAAACATAGATAAACATTCCAAAATAACAGTATTCTTTTTCTGAAAAATTCTGCTGCAGATGAAATTAACGAAAAAGTTGAAATTTTGAATGATTGGCTCCTTTTCGAAATACTTTTCTTATATATAATGATTTTGCTCACTTCGCACAGGTGACGTATTATATAGTATGAGTACAAAGATTACTTTCGCTTATATAATTGTGAACGACACAGGATATTTACTTTTTAATTTTTCGGAGTTAGTTCAACGATGATGCAGGTACGCTATGATCCATGTACAATTCTTTTCTTTCAAAAACGACAATCAAGCTAAATTTTCTTTTTACCCTTTTTATACCATCAACACTATACAACTACTTGCTGCTATCTGAATTGTGATGATAGAAAGCAACTAATTGAGTAGAAATTTCATGTTGTCTACCAAATATTTTACGTAACACTTAAACTATTTATGTTAATACGGGATAAATAAATTTATCCGTTTATATCTACTAGACGATTGTTGATAAAAACTAAAATCGTTTTATGGATGGAACTGTCTGGAACTAGTTTCACCAATTTGTATACAACGTTAAACGTTTAAGAATTTTATAAATGTTTAATGGTTGTACATCACGCTATAAGCTAGCTAAAGCTATCCGGTAAAATGGAAAATGATTTTTCTTTTTTATTGTAAAATTGAAAGTACTATTAAAAAGTCACACAAGCACTTAACTATATGGTAGAACAACATGGTTGACAATAAAATTCTACCGAAAATAATATTGACGTATTATCGTAACAAAAATATACAATTTTTTAACTTTATGTATGGCATCATGAATTTTATTGTTTATAACTAAAACCCATTTTCTTCTCAACATATTTCATAAATATGCTTCTAATAATATTTTATGCTATTTTTTTATTTTTAGTTTTGGTATGTTAACTTTTATTAAGGTTATATCATATAGTTTTTCATTTTTTGGAAATATTATTTGTCTGCAAAGCAAATGGATTGCATTTGTGGGAAACTATAAAATATTCGATACCTGGTAAATATATAAAAACAAATTGGAAAATATTTTTATAAAGCAAGGAGGGCTGATATAAATCTATGTAAATGCAATTTTTCATAGACTAGAAAATTTAGATATTAAACATTTGTAGGGTTAACTGGGTTAAACGAGTAGATTGATAATTGGTTTTAGCCAAGCTTCACGCGCTGCATCCAAGAAAGAGAATATCCGCTGAACCTACCGAGAAGGTGATGAGTGGCTTTGACCACTTATTTATTTTTGTGGCCAATTTATTTTTGTGATCAGTCTATGGGAAAAAGAGACTAGAAGCAAACACCATTAATGTTGCCGCTAAAAAGGCTCCTCCGAAAAAACCGTTTTTACCGACTGTTCCTTTGAGCCGCCAAACAACGCCCGAGTTATATAGCCCGTGGACAAGACAAGACAAGCCCATTACTGTGAATCTCAAGATAGAGGAAGTGGAGTCGTTCACCACAAAACACATGAGCCCAACCGGCATCGAACACTTCAAGGCCAAAATTACTAATCGCAGCGACGTTCGAAAGCGAAAAATTAAGACCATGATCAGCGACATTTGCAATGACTCTAACACCAACCCTACTTGTTTATTTCCGAAGATGAACCGGACTGCACTATCGCCAGACCCAACCCACACCACATCAAAGTAGAATCGATGAAACCTGCCACAGCGCTATGGGACGCTCCATAAAAGTAACAGCCTCCCGAAAAACAACATCAAACTTTTTGCACCCTGCCTCGTATCTCACCATAGGAGCAACGAATATAAAGAAACTTCAAGAGAAGTGTGGATCACAAAGCAAAACTACCATAAAATCCAGCAGCAGCAGCCCCAAAAATATGCAAGCCCACCACTAGAAACTCCCTTGACATTCCCAAGGTATAAACACAGGAACTCCTACCAATCCCGAACATCAAAGGCACCACCGGTAAACCCGAAAAACTCATCAGCCTAACAAAATCATCAAACTCAACGCAAGAAGCGGCAACAAGCCCACCAACCAAAAACAACCATTTTCACGGGAACATAGTCTTGAAAATATAAGAACCGTCCAGGCACCACACTCACAAGCTAGAAATTCATATATTACCCAGAACAAACCACTAATACCTACTCCACTAATCAAAACCAGAAATACCACCGTAAATACAGATTCATACAACCAAAAGCCAACCCCTGCTTGATCGAAACACCGACAAAACACAATGCCAACGTTTGCTGACAGAAGCCAGATAAATTCACCACAGACTCCAATAGAAACAGTATTTCAGTAACTTTTATCATGTATGTATACTCAAATATGCATCACACTGAATCGTGGCCCAGACCGATTAAATCCATAAAATGTAAGGGGTGAACTCCTAGTAAAATTTAACTTTATATTTTAGATTCCAATATAACATTTTCTTATTAAAAATATCTGGTGACCCTACTCCCAACACTTATGACGGCTCACGCTTTTGACCCTGCAAAACATTCATTTATGTCAACGCAACTTGGTGACCACCTGTTAAATTATTTAGGGAACACAAAAACAAAACCCAAATAAAAGTTTAACGACGCATGAATTATGTACAAGAAGATTAAAGAAACAAGTAGAATTTTTCTTTACCTTCTAATGAAAATTATGTAGGTACAATACTACCAATACTATTATGTACAATCTACAAAACGAAACCAAACCCAAAACCGAAATCCTTAAGTAGTTGCCACATGCAAGACTCCACCACCAGCAAACCAAACCGACAAAACCAACCCCGGACGTGGCCACTACACTTGTCAAAAGAAAGCAATCCAGAAACAGTGTAAACCCATACATCACACGATATGCAATCAACAATCAATCAAATATAATAAAACTCCATTCAAAATAATCCATTTCTATGTATTGTTGTTCGACAAAATAAAATCTGTCCAGCAAAATTCTAAATTGTATAATTTTGAACGAAATCCTACCACCTCTAACACTTCACCGATTACATAGTATTAAACAAATCTACACCACGTCTGAACCATCTTCACTTAAAAAACGCAACAATGACATCCAAAATTGGTTCCGAAGGGTTCAGCCCGCTGTGGTGAGATTGGTGTGGATTATAGTCAAACCCCTCTTTACTTCAAGCTGTATTCATTGCATGCTAATGCTATTTAATCATATACACATGAGAATGTATTGGAACTAAAAAGCGTGTCGATATATGATTTAGGTTATAGTGTAAAATAAAATAAACATTCCCATACTATAAAACAAAAGAGAGTAGTAAGTGTCAAAAAAAAAAAATTTAAAAGGCAAAATTGATGTTATCTCTTTCCTATACAAAACACAAATAACAAAAAAAGAGACGAAAAAATTCTCAATTATCCATACACATTAAATAGTGTGCGTAACTTAGAGATAAAATGTTAAATAGTGGTATCTTGCAGATAAATTGACGCAAAAATATTCGAAACTTTATTGTAGTGGCATCTATTATACAATCTGAGAAACTATATTTTCCATTATTTTTCACGTCAAGCTGCGTACCAGTGAGCGAAATTGTGTGTGAAAACTGTTTTTCGCACTCATAGCTAGCTGAATTTTATGTCAAATTAGCATGGCCAATTTATCTTAGCTTGAGCCGCGTATCGATCTTAACACCTCATAAAATACTTGTCTTTAAGGTCCTTTTAAGTTGTTTAATTCGTTTACTATACAATCTGGTTTACTTAAGACAACTAACCCTATGGTTGGAGGGTACTCCAATGTCTCTAAAAGACTTCTAAACATGTCATTTTCGGAATTCCACCACAGCATCTTTGGCTTGTCGTAGCAGGCAACTAAATTAAGTTTGGATCGCTTGGCTGACTACGCGCATCCTTAAAAAGCGACGCCCGCTTCTGATAACAAACACGCAGTTTACGATTGGTACGTGAAACGTGCAGTGATGCGCAGAAATGAGAGAGATAATTGAGTGCACGCATAAACTGCGAAAATAAATTAACAACACAGAATCAGCGAGGTAGAGAGACGTACACAATAATTTAAAACATATCGCAACGAACGTGTAGGGAAAAATGTATTAAGGGCGAGAGCCCTGCGCATTAGCACGTGTTTCATTCGTTCGTATTTCGTTCGAATATGCACTAGACATCGATTATTCACCATTCACAAATAGCTATCAATGCAATGCACAAAGAATTCCAATATTATCACTCGTGAAAATTTCACAATGAAGCACCCGCCATCTGTTGCACATCAGGAAAAGTTATACTACTTTATCTTATCACTCCGACGGAACTTTTGCAATCGCTTATAGCTGGCAGATTAGACGATTCAATATTGTTTTAGCACACGATACTCAAATTCAATTGTTTCACAACTACGCAGAATCGATGGACTCTGCATTCAGAATTCAAAGCCAGGTGTACCTTAAAATTGGTTCAATGATGCCGATGCCTAATGAGGACCCGAAGTTTTTCCAAATATATTTTATGGGCAGTAATGAAACGCGTGACAACCAGGTGCCAGTATAATTTCATCGAATTGGTAGAAGAGTGAGCAATTTTGGAATTGAGAAATGGCAACTATCAAATCGACAAAGTTCCATCAGAAGCAAATGCTGGCAGGTTCAATGCACCAAACGTAGACAAAGTTGCTGTTATTATGCTGGGTGATCCAGTTGAGAGCCATAAAAATTAACCATAAAAATCACGCGTCGAAACAGTACTGTGAGTATGATTTCGACAATACACCATTCGCACGATGCACGTCAATATCCGCTGATATATGAACTGCTTCGATATTGTCAGCTGTATACCATCATTATGTTGTGGACTACATGCTAAGATCGAAAGCGATTACAATTTATTCGATTCAACCAGGCTAAATTGCGATCGAATGGTTACATCCAATAAATGCTATTATCGGAAAGGCCGATGAAAATTTAGATACCAACAACATCGGTTATGTATTTATTCTACCATCAAGCTACATCGAAAGTTTACGACAAATGAAATAATACATACAAGATACAATAACTAACATACGCCATTACGGTCGTCCAGATTTATGTATTACATTTACATATGATCTAAAATGTAAATTTGAGTGGCAAAAACGTGGTTTGTCTCATGTTCATATTTTGATTTGGGTTAATGTTAAAACCTGCCCACGCAAATGATCAAATAATTTCGACAAAATTCCAGATCGATCAATTCTTCAAGAGTTATTTGATATTGCTATCACAAACAGATCTAATGACCGCGCGGTGCTTTTAACATGACAGAAATGCTAAAAATGGTGGCCTAATTTTCACAATGCGAATGGCGGACACTACAAAAACTATTAAGATTTGTAATTTATGAGCCTAAAGGCTAAATTTGTTTGTTGGTTATTCAACTGGTTGCGATGAACAAATAGTCCGAAAGAGTTGACCAAATGGACAAAATTTATCGGTTTACTAGTTGAAAAATATCAAAGTCCAGTGTTTAACTTTATATATTCTGTGATTCTAGTGATTTTGACTGATCCACGGATGGCTGAAATAATAATTAAAGGACATACTTGGCATCAGTATTGGAGTAATTGATGTCTGGGGGAATTTTTTAGCAGATTATATAAGGTGATTCGCAGTGGTTTGTAGCACTTTGTTTTTCATAAGAGAAACAATTTAATTTGCTGGGGAAGTATCTTGGCTAACGATCGAAACAGACATGTGTTTTGGTCGTTACTGAAATATAATTCATTTTAATAGTTATAGTGAAATTTAAAAATAATACAATGTGTAATTGTTTATTAAAATAGTTTTGTACTAGATTTACAGTGTAGTGTAATTTTTTTAAAGTGTTAAATGTTAGTGAAGTGATGGTTTCTTTTCGGGCATTTTTAACATTATATTATATAGAGAACATTAAATAATCATTCTCTTTGATTATATGGTTTAGTGGTGAGAAAAAAAAACAAAATCGAAGTCAAAAATCAATGTGGTAGCAAAGACGCAAACCAAAATGGATGTTTCTGGTTTATTTTATTCACCAAACTAATATCAAGATTTTTGTAGTTTATATCTGATTTATAGCCGATTTAAATTCAACAAATTTTTCATCTTGACAAAAACCGAGACACTAGATTGAAAAATTATTTAAGCCAAACCGAGAAAAAATTTCTTCTTGCAAAATAAAAAGATAAAACCCGAGATCCAAACCCAAAAACTGTTATAAAAAAGATAATCTTGATATTTTACAAGATGAAAAGTTTTATCTTTTTGAAGCAAAAGATGAAGTCCACACAAGTTTCAGAGTTTGCCGTAATAGGAACAATTTATTATGTATAGATAGTTCAGAGTTTCTATGAGCCAATACATTTTCCTGTATTTGATGTTTAATTCGTTCTTTTTCGTTTTGACATGTTCTTTCCATTTTAGTTTGGCATCTAGCGTCATCCAGCGTCATTAGATATTTTGCTGTATTTGCATAAGGGACTTATTTAGAGTTTATTACGATTGGTATACTGACATAGTTTGTTTTATTAGTAAAATTCACATGAACCGATTTTGTTTCATTGAGCTTAATTCTCCATTTCTTCATCCAGTTACTAACTGTATTAATCGATGTTTGTAATTTTGCTGTAGCTTGCGTTACATTGCTCCTAACTGCCAAAATTGCTGAGTCATCATTAGTGGTATATTGTTTCTTTCATTAGTGGTATGTCTCATGTGTACAGGAGGTATGAGATGGGGCTCAAAACGCTTCCTTGCTGAAATTTTCTTTAGATCCAAATATTAATCTTAATATTTTACACGGAAATGCATGTCGGTTATGTAAGTTTTTAGGATTTTATAATACTATTTGGGAAGATCTCGATGTAACTTATACTCTTATCCTTTGTGCCATACACGATCAAATGCTTGCGCTACATCCAAGAAGAGGCTTGAACAAATCTTTTTTGTTTCTAAACTTCATTCTATAATATCTGTGATTCTGTGAACTTGCTCTAGGGTCGAATGTTTTTCTCTGAATCCAAACTGATGTATAAGATCCTCTATTATAAGCTTTAGTCTCTTCAGAAGTAGTTTTTCAAATATCTTTGATATAGTAGGAAGTAGAGATATTGGTCTAAATGACTTTTAATCGTTACTGTTTTTGTTTGGCTTTAAAATCACGATCACTTCTGCTACCTTCCACTGCCTTGGAACGTATCTTAATCTAAACATACCAATGATTATGTGCAGAAGTTTGTGTATTGCTTTGTCTGGTAGTTCTTTTATAATTTGCCCAGTTATTAAATCATATCCAGAAGCCTTTTTCGGATTTACATTTTTTATTTCTTCTTTTAACTCACGGAGCGTTACAGTTTCTATTTCAAGCTCATTTAATCTGTGTTCACAATTAACATTTTCATTCGCAGATTGTCTGAGTTGTGGTTGAAATGTTTCTTCGAGGTGCTTAATGTCATGATAACAAGAGAGTGATCTGATGTAAGGTCTTCATTATTATCAATTCGTATGTAGTTGTCAAATATTCCTTTCGTTACATAGAAACCTATAAGATCAGGAGTTTTGTTTAGATCTGATGGCCAGTAAGTAGGTGCACCACCAGATTGAAACTCGCATTTTAATTTTTTTGCTGCTTTAAACAGTCCTCTTCCTTTTGGTGTTGTAATTCTGGAGCCCCAAAAAGTGCTTTTTGCGTTAAAGTCACCGCTAATAATGAACCATCGTCCCAAAGAGTGAAAAAGTTCTTCGTATTCTTCTTTTTTTAAGTTATAGAGTGGTGGACAGTATATAGCTGAGATCTTTACATCTTTGTTCAGAGAGTAAACATATGGCTTTCAGAGAGTAAACATATGTTAATTTTTTACGTGTTTAGGAATATTTCTAGCACAGGAATATGACTATTCTCAGCGTTTGTAAATAAATTTTTATTTTTATTCACGTTGGAATACTGCGATGATAGAGTTTTCAATTGGTCAAATATAAGTTTATTTATTTCAGCTTGCTCGTCAAGTTTTTTATTTAAAGCTTCTACGGTTTTGATGAAATCTATTTGAACTTGGCCAGTATCATTTACTTTTGTGGTTGATTCTTGATTTTTAGCAACTTCTGAATATGATGCGTTACCTCGTAGATTGTATAATCCCTTACTATTCGGTTGATTTATTGTACCAGGGTTTCTTTGATTTTGATCAGAATTTCTTGCATGGTTTCTGATTTTTTGCAATTTGTGGGGTGTTGCCCTTTACAATTTATGAATGTTGCTGTAGTGTTTCTAATGTGCACGTGCTCGTAAGATGCTTACCAGCACATTTGAATACATCTTGCGTTACGCCCGCAATATTTCTCGGTATGATTATAACTTTGACATATTCTGCATTGGACTATCTTTAAAGTACTCTTCCTCATTGGCTCTATTCTAACTCTCATGTTTTGAATTGCCCGAATATTATATATCTTTTGGATGTTTTCTTCTTACCAGTTCGCGGTTTCCTTTATCACTTTCAGTTCTGTCTTTTTTGATCATATTGACAGCATCCTGAATATCTAAATCTTTATGCTGTAACTCAGCTATTATGTCATTGCTTTCACAGGTATGGTGTTGCCCTCTAGCCATAACCTTAATTGGTCTAGCTTGCTTATCTTCATAAGTATACCACTGAAAATTGCCAGCGTTCAGCTTCATGGTAAGTATACGATATGTTTCTGGGTCTGGTAAATTTTCCTTCCAAACATCGTATTTTAATGCTACTAGCTTGTAATCTTTATCCGTGATATTTTTCATCAATGCATTGATAGTAGGGTAGTTTTTGACACCAGCTATATTAATAGATGGTGGCTGAATTATTTTCTCTGGTTTAGGATCTTTATTGCTCTGAGTAGTTGCATTACCCGATACAGACGTCCGGGTTACTTGCTCAATTGATTTTATAATTTTTAGCTGCAATGGGACAAATTAATAAATTTATATGTTCAGGTGAAAACTAATTCAATTTATTATAGCCTATGGCTAAGAGCAATTAGTTCCTTAATAAATTTCGTTTTCAGGGCACCTTTGGAGATTACAGGTGAATGAGAGATGACAGAATGCAGAACAGTTCAGTAAAATAGTGATTGTCTTATGCTAACAGGAGTTTGAATATTGGCTACCGGGAAATTGGTCAAATTCTGTCATTACTGACTTACCTTTCCTTTCCCTACCCCACAACAATTTACTAATTATTGGCCGCCAAGGTACCTGTAACCAGGTCGATCTCAATAATTTAGCTAATATCCTGCCTTATCCTTCTAAGTGTATGTAAAAACGGGTGTACGGTGGGCCCGGTCAAATATCCGGGAGATCCTGCTTAATGCTTGGTCGTACATTCTAAATCAATACATCAATCAATAAGAGAAAGAATTTAATTTGCTAAAAAATTCTTATTGAAATTAAGGTATAACAGAAACAGTTCATGAAGATGACGACTATAAGAAAAGAATATAAGATTTAAACCAGGACCACTCTATATCGAATCTTTTAGACCATTTTTGACATGCTGATAATGGTTAGGCCGCAATAATACCATGCCATAACAATAATATAGCACAACGCTTACGTGTCATAATTAAATCTCAATGTGGGGAAAAACCCATTGAACACGATAACACCGCACCACCGCACGATGAAAAGATCAAAAATCATTTCGATTCATGTAAACGAGTAGAGTAATCTCATACATCATAATAGATATCAAATTAAGAAGTGAAACAAAGTAATATGTCGATGAAAGTGTTTATGTATAATATGTTGTACACCATATCATTTTTTTTTATGTAAAAGCTTTTTTTGTGCAAATATATACGAACGAGTACATAAAATATGCAGTAAAATGATTTTCTTTTATGTCGGGAAAATAAAAACAAAAAAAAAACTCTAAAATCGTTTTCGCTTTTCCCATTTGTGTCTCGTTGGGTGAAGAAAACCGAGAAAAAAAAATTATGTTATCTATGATATGTACATACAATATATGTATTTTGTATGTTACATTTCGACATAAATTCTATCTTTGAATTTATCGAACAGAAAATATTGTTGTTTACGATGTGTAGCATAAAATTGAACTATTTTTTATTTTTATGATTATTATTGATGATTGTTTTGTATTATATTTATTTGTATGTAACTATGTGCATACACAATATGTGAAATGTCAATATAAAATAGTTCGCGATGCAATTTATATAAATTTGTAGCAGATATATAAATGGAACAATAATGATCTCGGAATCTATTTATTACTTTTAGATTCTAGAGTAATAAAATGAATTACTATCTTATTAAATGTAATAGATTTGAGATCCAATTTAGAATACATTATAATATTGGGTAAGAATATGCGAATCCAGAACGGTTTTCTAAATAATCTCAATTTCAAATGGTCCGTTACCAATATACCGTTTCACCACAGCAAAGAAAAGACTGTAACAAAGGATCCAAAGCCGAAACTACTCCTTTTGCTTCTATGGAAAACTATCACATATCTATCAAAGAATGTTTTATATTATTTATAACACAGCTGCGGTGTTTGGGACGGGAGGTATCGGGTTGGAATCCCAACGGGGTTGCAAAAGGAATATTTCATCATCTGATTACGATCGACGATGACGATGAACACAACAATGACCCTCTGTGGGAGTGCAGAATCCATGGGCCGATCCATCGTCGCTGTAAGTACAGGCATGGCTGTACTAAAATAGCCGCGAAAGAGTTGGGTAAGCTTTAGCCGCAGAAAAAAGATTATATGGATTAAAAAAAGACCAAATTCCTCTACAATATAATCTACAACCATAGAAAAAGAACATAAGAATGATAAATTTCGTATGTTAAAACGGTATTCGAAACAATAAAAAATATATAGTGTATACTGGTTGTTGCACGCCATTACAAAGAGAAATAACAACATATTTTTAAGTATGTATCTATCCTTGTTGCATATTATTTTGCATTAGTGATTTTTATTTCCAGTTTTGTTTGGTTTTGTTTTTCCTTTCTCATTACTACTGTAGAGGTAGACGAATGCGGATGTAATTAACAAAATGGCTATAGAAAAAAATGTGCTTGCAATGCAACTATGATTTAATTTTTTTTGTAAAATAAAGAATATAAAAACAAAATAAATTGTATAAAACAAAATAAATTGTATCGGTTTTACACACTTTTTTTCGGCCAAATTCGTGATGTTTATTTTTTTTTTTTTTTTTTTTTTTTTAATTTTCTAATTCGTTCGTACACATTTTCCTTTCAATTTCGAACCAAATATTTCATATAATTCATATAATTCGCTAGCACTTCATGAATACAATACAATGATATAATATATAGAGTTGTTTAGACCTATTATTTGATTATTTACAAAATTTTATTTCCTCTTATGCCCAATTGTGATTTTTCTTGTTAAAAAAATAATTAAATCATAATACCTCCGCATTCGTCGACCTCTGCAATATAGTATTGAATGACAAAGAAAAAACAAAACTGAAAATAAAAATTTTTGGTTGACTGTTAAAATGGTATATATACTGAACAATACAATATCTATTGCAATTCTACCTTGACTATTTTAGTTCAAATCAGGCTCACATAGAATAAACCGGCAAAACTTATTCCTTACAAAAATGTTAACATAAAAAATATCGCGAACCCCAACGCTGCATTTATGGCAAGGAAAAAGCAGAGAAACTACCATTCTCAGCACTCCTTTAAATTTAATTGTTTTCAAAATCTAAGATAAGGTCTTTCCATAGAGACCCACGAAATTTTTTAGGCGTAAAATCATGTTGTTAAGACAACACCTATTAAATTTATGCAACAGATCGATGATAAGCAACTACTTGCAACGTTCATTAGGACGGTTCAATGTGCCAAACGGCGCATGCCACGATTGTGCGGTTCAAAAAGCTTGAATACTTCATTTTTTGGGTCTATTTTGCAAATAAACCGCAAACTATTGATACCCTCAAATTTACGTAGACACGCCTGCAAATTCAGCCAAATTTATGGGACAAAGTCTTCTTGATTTGAACCTACTAAACATGTGTCACCAAGCCGCAGTGCGCATTTGAAACAAAACAGACTAATGAGTAAATCAGTAAATCTATTTTTTTAGCAGGTCAAATAAAATTGGCTAATCCTTTAAAAATAATCTCAGTAAAAATTCATAGCGCTCCAAGCTCATCTAACTATCTGCTACCTACAGAATTATCGAATAATGACCGAAATGAAAACTTTTGGGAGGTAGATGAAACATGAGAAGGTTATCAGCATAGTTGCCAAATATTTTCTGACCCACAGGAACCATTGATGATAAATTCGTTATTCGCTTGCCATTTACAGAAATTAAGGTTCAGAAAACGCCTTTTGAAGCATCTGGATTGCAAGTACTTTTGGATGAGTTGATAAAATCATAAAATGGCATTTTGCTCATAGATTTACTTTTAATAGTCATGTCTATGCTATCAGTGCCGACATTGTGAAATTCTAAAGACAAGTTTGCATGCAATATGACAAATACTGCTGTTATTATGTCTTCCTTTCAACGAGATGCGTACTTCAGTTTCATTTGAAAACTCCATTTGAAAGCTACTTTTATGCGACGATCTGTTGGCAAAACCCAATTGCATAAGAAAATATCTGACTAAGCAGCGATCTTCACTTCGGTGCAAAGTCTCTTTGAAAAAATGCTCAAGCTCATAAGTCGTTCTATATAATATCCCAGAATCAGAATGTGAAAAGTTTTTAATAGCGGTGACAATTCGTTCATCAGAAAAAATTTGGTATTATTATGAAAAGCTGTGAAATGCATCTTCAAATTTACAACCCAAATTTCTACAGACGAACATCTATTAAATCTTACTGTAATTTTAAAAGCACAAAAAAAACATTTTAGAAAACGGATGTGGTTCTGGAATTTAATCCGGAACTCAAACTGGAACTCGATCAAGATCCGTCAATGGTCCGAATTTAGAACTCATAAAAGATTGACTAATCTATCCGGTACTGGAATTAAAACTGGACCTTAAAACGGAACTGGAACTGAATCCGGAGATCCAGGATAGTACCGTAAAGGTTGCCAATTGTGGAACTAAAACTGGACCAAAAAAAACAGAATAAATTTAGTTCCAAAAACGTGTCTGGTTTCGGAACTAAACCTTAAAACGAAACTGGAACTAGATCGGAAAATGTTCCGGATTTAGAATAGTACCGTAAACGTATCGAATTCTGGAACTGGGCCTAAAAATGGAACTAAAACCATATACAAAAATGTTTCGGAATCTGACACGGAAGGGTGTCCAACTTTGAAACCAGATCTGGATATGTTTCCAAATCCAAAAACGAAACACACAGAAAATTCAGAAATGTTCCAGAATCTAATCCGGAACGTGTCATGACGTTGATTGTCATAACGAAGTAATAGACACATCGTAATGGAAAAAACGCTCCAGTCAGTATGTAGAGCCTGGATACGTTTCCAAATCTGGTATCGGGACATTTTTGGATCTGTTTCAAGTTCCCATTTGTTCCCCGTCAGATCCAGTAATGTTCCGGATTTAGCAAAGTCTAAAACTGAACATAGGAATGAAATTAGAACCAGGTCCGAAAATGTTCCAGATTCTGACAAGGAAACTTATCCAGCTCCAAAATTCGGAACACGGATCATATTCGTATTACAGCTTAAATTTCAGAAATAGATTCGGCTCTGGAACTCGAAAAAAACCGACAATGTTCTGTATTTAGCTCCAAAAACGTATCCAGTTCTGGAACCAGGACTGGCCTTAAAAAGAAACTGGAAATAGAAACTGGCAAAAATGTTCAGAATTCAGGATAGCACTGTACTTGTATCTGATTCTGGCAATAAAACTTGACTTGAAAACAGAACTGAAACCAGATCCGAAACTGTTCCTGATTCTGAAACGGAAGCGAGTCCAGTTTTTTAACCAGATCTGGCAGCTCTAAACCTTGATCTGGAAACGTTTCCAGTTCCAGATCCAAAAACACATTTTATGCGTTATCTGATCAAGATTGAGATGTGATACGTTCCATCATGATGTTAATTGAGAAATATCGAAGTGATAAATACCTCAAAATAAAAGCTCCAATCCAATATGCCAGGCCTGGTTACGTATCTAGTAATTATCCGAATTTGGGATAGTACCGTAAACGTATCCAATGCTGGAACTGAAATTGGAACTAAAAACGGAACTAAACCAGATCCGAAAATGTTCCAGATTATAAAACGGGAATAATGCCCAGCTCTAAAACCAGATCTGTATACGTATTCAGTTTCAGATTCAAAAACGAAATCCGGAAACGGTTCCGGAACTCAAAAAAGATCCGTCATTGTTCCGAATTTAGTTCGGAACTTATTTCTGAATACAAACTGGAACTCAAACAAAATCCGTCAATGTTTCGGATTTCACTACCGAAAGAGATCCGGTTCCAGAACTTAATCCATAACGCAAAACAAAACTCGAAACAAAACTCGAACAAGATCCGTCAATGTTTTGCATTAAGCTCCGGAAAGACATCCAGTTTTGGTACTTAATCCGAACATTAAAACAGAACTCGGAAAAGATTGGTCAATGTATCTAGTACTACAACAATGATTGGACGTTAAGTTAAAATGGAACGGGAACTAAACTCTAAAATGGTCCAGATTCAGGATAGTAACGTAAATTTATCCAATTCTAGACCTAAAAACGAAACTGATTTAGTTCAAAAAACGTATTCAGCTCCGGAACTGTACCTTACAACGGAACTATAACTATATCCAAAAATGTTCCAGAATTTAACAGGGAAGCGTGTCCAACTCAAAAATCCGGGTCATTGACGGATCTTGTTCGTTTTGCGGATTCAATTTCGAAAACGGATCTAGCTCTGGAACTCGAAAAAAATCCGTCAATTTTCTAGATTTAGTTCCAAAAACGTATCCAGTTCTGGAATTAGTACTGACACTCAAAATGGAACTGAAACTAGATCCAAACAGAATAGTACCGGTAAATGATTCCAATTTTGTAACTAAAACTAAACCTAGAAACTAACCTGAGACCAGATCCAAAAATGTCCCGGATTATGAAACGGAAACGTGTCCAGCTCTAACACCAGATTTAGACACGTATCCTGTTCCAAATCCAAAAACGGAACTCATAAAAAATTCACAAATGTTCTAGAATCTCATCCGGAACGTATCAAGACGTAGATTGCGAAATATCAAATTGATAAACACTTCGAAAGAAACGCTCCAAACCGTTTCCAAATTTGGTATTGAGACATTTCTGGATCTGTTTCTAGTTTCCTTTTGCTTTCTGTCAGATCTAGTAATGATCCGTATTAAGTAACATAATTGATTCGGAACAATCAATCAATTCTTGTTCGTGTTCTAGATTCAGTTTTAGAAACAGATTCGGTTCTGGAACTCAAACAAGAACCGAGAATGTTCCGGATTTAGTTCAAGAAACGGATCCGGTTCCGGACATAAATCTGATACTTAAAACGGAACTCGAATAAAATCCATCAATATTCCGGATTTAGTTCCGGAATTAAAATGGAACTTGAACAAAATCCGTCAATGTTGTGAAGTGATTTCGGAGTTGGGTTCCGTTTTCGTGTCAGAATCCGGAACATTTTCGGAACTAGTTCTAATTCCGTTGTTAGGTTCAGTTTTAGTTCCAGAATGGGATACGTTTACGGTTCTAAATCCGGAACATTCCTGGATATGATGGGAAACTGAAATTACCTTATACAAACTTCGAAATAAACGCTCCAATCCAGTATGCCGGGCCTGGATACGTTCCAAATTTGTAATTGGGATTTTTCAGGATTTGTTTCCAGTTCCCTTTTATTTCTCATCCGATCCAGTAATGTTTCGAATTTATTACCGTAAGCGTATCCCATGCTAAAACTGAACTTAATAACGGAATTGGAACCAGATCCGAAAATGATCCGGAATCTCCCACAGAAAGGTGTCAAGCTCCCAAATCCAGGCGATTTAGCTGGAATTCGAACAATATCCACTAATGTTCTGAATTTAATTTCAGAAACAGATCTGGTTCCAGAACTCAATCCAGAGCTCAAACCGAAACTCGAACAAGATCCATCAAGGTTCCGGATTACGTTCCGAAAACGGATCCGGCTCCGGAACTCAAACAAGAGCCGTTAATGTTCCAGATTTACTTTGGAATTTATTCCGGAACTCAAACCGGAACTCGAACAAGATCCGTCAATGTTCCGGATTTAGTTTCAGAAACAGATCTGGTTCCGGAACTCAATCCAGAGCTCAAACCGAAACTCGAACAAGATCCATCAATGTTCCGCATTGGAACTTAATCCGAACATTAAAACATAACACGCAAAAGATTGGTCAATGTATCTAGTACTGCAACTATGATAGGACGTTAAAATGAAACAGGAACTAAATCCAAAAATAGTCCAGATTCAGGATAGTAACGTAAAATTATCCAATTCTAGAACTAAAACTGGACCTAAAAACAGAACTGATTTAGTTCAAAAAATGTATTCAGTTCCGGAACTGTACCTTACAACGAAACTGGAACTATATCCGAAAATGTTCCAGAATCTGACACGGAAGCGTGTCCAATTCAAAAAGCCGGGTCATTGACGGATCTTGTTCGTTTTCTGGATTCAATTTCGGGAACAGATCTGGTTCTGGAACTCGAGAAAAATCCATCATTGTTCCATTTTGGAATTCTGGCCCTAAAAATGGAACTGAAACCAAGTAATTTCATGGATTATGAAACGGAAACGTATTCAGCTCTAGAAACTAGATCCGAAAAGGTCCCGGATAACGTATCTAGCTCTAAAATTAGTCCCGGGTTTAGTACTAAATTTAACATAAAAAGAGAATTAAGAACAGGTCCAAAAATATTCCAGAATTTGACATAGAAGCATGTTCAGTTTCAACATCCGAGTCATTCACGGATCTCGTTCATGTTTCGGATTCTATTTCGGAAACGGATCAAATTCTGGAACTCGAAAAAGATTCGCCAATTTTCTAGATTTAGTTCCAAAAACATATCCAGTTCCAGAATTAGGGCTGCAGCTCAAAACCGAACTGGAACTAGACCCGAACAGGATAGTACCTGTAAATGATTCCAATTTTGTAACTAAAACTAAACCTAAAAACGGAAATGAAACCAGAACCGAAAATGTCCCGGATTATGAAACGGAAACGTGTCCAGCTCTAACACCAGATTTAGACACGTATCCTGTTCCAGATCCAAAAACGGAGCTCATACAAAATCCAAAAATGTTCTAGAATCTCATCCGGAACATATTAAGACGTAGATTGAGAATTATAAAATTGATAAACACTTCGAAAGAAACGCTCCAAACCGTTTCCAAATCTGGTATTGAGACATTTCCGAATCTGTTTCCAGTTCCTTTTTGCTTCCTGTCAAATTTAGTAATGCTTCGTATTAAGTATAATGAATGATTTCTATTCCGGAACTAAAATTGAACTTAAAAACGGAATTAGAACCAGGTCTGAAAATGTTCCGGATTCTGACAAGGAAACTTACACAGCTTCAAAATTCGGAATATTTGCGTTAAATCCGGTACTTAAAACGGAACTCGAATAAAATCCGTCAATATTCCGAATTTACTTCCGGAACTAAAACGGAACTTGAACAAGAGCCGTCAATGTTCCGGATTTTGGAGTTGGTTTCGTTTCCAGAATCCAGAACATTTTCGGAACTAGTTCTAATTCCGTTGTTAGGTTCAGTTTTAGTTCCAGAATGGGATACGTTTACGGTACTAGATCCGGAACATTCCTGGATATGACGGGAAACTAAAATTACCTTATACAAACTTAAGTAAGATAATCTTAGAGCAAAATTAGGTAAATGATTGAATTTACCAAAACTACGATGAACACAATCAAATATTTATATTTTGACAGACACTATTCAATTAGTACAGGTTCACGTGATATTTTTATTTTAGTAATCCGTTGATAAAATTGAATATGTTTCGACATGGGTTATTACCTCTATTATACTAAATTAGTTTAGCTGCTGTGAGTTAATTATGTGTGACCAAAGTTTGCAAATTTTAAAACAATTTGATATCATTATAGTTTGTCGTACCGTTGCTATCCAGAAAGTTGTATAAACTATGAAGCCGTTACTATTTTTTGTTTTACTGACTGTTATAGGTGTAAGTTTATTAAACATGTAATTAATTAGCATGATTAACAATGTAAATTTAATTATTCCATTAAAGGTTAGTGTAAGTCAAATTAAAATTAGTGTTAAACCACTTCTTACATTTTCGAGGAGGTTTAAAATGCTTACGACAACAAAACAACCGGTTACATTCAGGGAAATACTGGTAAAGCTGATTACACCAACTGTAAGTGATCAAGTCAATACAAGCGTTATAAATAATTATACATCAACGGAACCGAGCATTGAATTAGAAACAGAATCTTTTGCGACAACAACTGATACCGACAATTGGTCGACTACAACTGATTTAAATGGTAATTTGTCGATGTTTGATACAAATACAGTAGCAGTTAATAGTTCAACGGAGCAAATAACTTTAGCACCTGGAAATTATACTGATATAAAAATATTATCGACACCAGTTCCCCAAAATATAACTATCAACATCGAAATTCAAAACCAGTTGACTACTCCCCATCCATTGACAGACCAGGAAACTAATCAGGACTTACCTTCCGAATTCTTAAGGTCAGCTCCTATCCCACCAAATATTAGAGAAATCTCTAGTAGGAAGAGAAATTTTTCAACATTTGATACTATATTGAACAATACAAACGATGCCACAACTGTTGCAGCCAAACCAAAGAAATCAAATACAAAAAAAAAGAAATCAAAATCAAAAGGCACTAAGAAACCGGGACGAAAAAATAAAAATGTAAAAAGTGGTAACCATAGCAAAAAAACAAAACCAACTGTAGCAGCGGGGAAAAAAAGTTCTATAAATCAATCCATAAAAAACTAGAACAGAACAAAATTTATTTTAAGAAATACATATTTTAAGTATTTAGACGGAGAAATGTTGTTAATACTTTTAAAAAGTTAGTTTGAATAGATCTGAACTTAAGAATTTATCTTGAAGGCTCATTTTGAGAATCAATCAAAAAAATTGACCAAAAATTAAAAATAATTCCTAACTACGACGAATATGTTATTTTCAAAATGAATCTAAAAAATTCTAAAACTTTTATAATTCTAATAGCGAAGTACCGCTCCAAATTTACGGAAACGTTCGTGAAAGTTGCCTTAAAAGACACAGATTATTGGTTTTTGAAGTTTCAAAATGTTTTCTTAGGTTGTTTTTCCCTGCCTTGTCTTTCTTCCAAGTGTTCTAAATTATATTGTGAGCCTTCCCGCTGATTAGTTTAGCCTTTGGGATTGTTCGTTGAAAACTGCGAAATAAAATATGGTGAGCTTGCCGTTGCCTTCGAGTTGATTGCCACATAGTCACATCATCGTAAGTTTTTTTCCAAGTAAATTTTCTTGCAGGTTTTGAGATTTTTCGAAGCAATACTGTGTTTGCAGGAATTTGTATAGTAAAAGTAGACAAGTTTTGGTACAAATTGATGGTAATAACTACCCATACCAATAAATTGTTGGATTTGTTAAATGCACGTAGGCATTGGAAATATCGTTAATGTTTCAACTCTCTTTTCTGATGTAAATATTCCCTGAGACGATTTAATGTTAAAACTAAAATATGCCAGTCTCTCAAAGAGTAATTGCAAACTATGCATTATATGCTCTCCTTCTGATTAGAAAGTAACAACAATAGCATCGGTGTACTCGAACACAAAATCGAAACCTCTAATTACCTCGTTTATATAGCTTTAAAATGTTTTGTAAACCAAACGACATCCTAGTGAATTCAAATATTTCGAAAGGTGATTATTGTAGTCTTTGCCAAAACAACATGAATAAGGTAATATTATCAGTATTGCTACTGTTTTTTTTATTTCTATAAAGAAATCAGCTATGATAAGAGCATGGGTAAAATTTCATCTCAGTCCAACATTTTGTTTTAGAAGTTTACAACCAAATGTTTTAATAGCCGGGTAATTTGCAGTGGAAAGTTTGAATTCGATTTTAGTGGACGAATTATTTTGAATTGCGGAAATAAATGACAGTTAAAGCGATGACTTTAAAGGCGGAGATGTCATGCTGTGAACCGCTGTTATAGCATTTTTGAGTGCGAGAACCACACCGACGATGAAACCAATAGCGTCTCGAAGATGAGAGGTTATGACAGTGATTACAATTAGAACTTCTGTTATACAACTTTTTATATATAACGATTGACTACGACCACATAACTTCAAAATCAGTATTGCTTCCATGTTCGCCCACATGGATTATACACGGGATACTCTTTTATCGACTGTATTAGGAATTGTAGTAATGTTAGTGCTGGTTGTGTTTGGCCTTTGGAATTAACACTATAAAGATTGCTGTTCAGTGACGATTCAAAAAACTTATCAGTTCGTTAATTATTTTGTTAGTTCATCGCGCATATTAAAAAAGAATTCCAAAATTTAAATCCCAATTTCTTTGAATGAGGAAAAAATAGGACTTGTCAGTTGGAAACAGACAAAAGTCAAAACGGTTGGAATCTTCACTGAAAAAAATACAGGTGTTCTACCTGTACCGATTATATTAGGCAAGGAGCTCATTCAACAGACTGACTTTAACCACAGCGCAGATGCAATAATCCTGAAGAAGTTTATAAATATACAAGAAATTGGCCGCCGCAAATATAGATAAGCATTAGATCATATTGTTGATTGCAAGGTTGCGAATGATTAAGGAAATGGTGTTGAAAAGCATATTTTTCTATGTTTAGGAAGGTGTCCGTAAAATATTCTCCATTCACTACACTATTCGGAAATTATGAATTTTTTCGTGTTTCGATGGATTATGTAAGGCACCGGCAATATTCCAACGATGCAAAAATAATTATGCAAAATTGTTTGCCCAGAAAATATCAGAGACATCCAAAGATTCTTCGGATTAACCATTTATTTCCGAAAATTCATTAGAAGTTTAATGATGATTCTAAAAACTTTGTCAGATATGTTGAACGGATGATTCAATTTTCAATACATTTTCGGTGAAGGTAGAAACTAAACTACATATGAATGCATGCAAGACAGGAACAGCCATTCTTGTTTCAAAAATCTGCGGAAGATTAATCGTTCCATTCAGTGTTTTTTCAGTAAAACCACCTCGATAGCAGAAGAAAACTCTTACAAGTATGCAAAAACTTCTGCGTTTCTTACATAATTCTGTCTAGAAGAGTATATAGACATGTCTTCATTAAATTAATGATAAGAATAAAAATAGGTATGGATTTGGAAGATTTGCGGCTGAAAAAAAATGTTAAGAAACATTTTATTGAAGTATTTGTTGCAAAAGGATTGAAAGCAGACAAGAGGTTAAAGAAAAAATTAAAGAAGTACAAAATTGTAATAAGAGGAAACCATCTGTAGTTCCAAGTGGGATATATCGTTGAGCGTAAGAAGACCCAATTTGTGGGAACTTCTAAAATTGAACCAACCATGTAAAAATGTAATATTACGATATATATATATATATATATATATATATATATATATATATATATATATATATTTATGAGTGATTGCATCACAATTCACAAAATTTTTCACATTTTCCAAAATGTGGGTACATCTTAGATTTTATCTACGAGATGTACCCACATTCTTAGATAAAATCTAAGAGCTGCAATCTATTTAATTTAGAAAACCATACAAATTTAAAAACTAAATCGATAGCTGTTAGCGCAGAATTTGCTGAAAACGCCATACAGTATATGTGAAAATTAAGGAACGACTGCTGATAAAAATCTGCCATATATTTAATCAAAGAATTTTGATTGCTAGTAAGCACTAGCGCCTCAGATCAATCGAAACTGATATCAATACCACCAACAGAAGTTCTAGAAGAAGTGTATCAAAATGAGCTCGTTGAATTTTGTGTACGATTAGGCGGATCACTAGTAAGAAAATACAGGTTCCTTGAGACAAGCTATTGTCAAAAACAACTAAGAAATGTAGTAAAACTCACTTGTAAAAACGTACTGCGTATGCTTGTTCCAAAAATATTATCTATACCTGATGAGGCAGATGATGAAGATGTCCAGGAAATGTTAAGGAATATTTTGGAAGCATACAATTGGCAGGAGATATCTTACGCAAATTAGGTGTTCCTTCTGCCTCTGTTACCAGAACCGTCATCTTTCTAGGACAAATGATTTCGTTAGTGTTCGTGATGCTAATGGAGGACAAATTAAAAAGCAGAAAATGCTAGTTTTATGTAGTTGAGTCGAGGCTTACACAGCATTTTTTTGGAACAAAATCTAACTGAAACTATAGGATTTTCTAAATTTGTGGAACTTTGTCCAAAAAAGTGCATATTAACTGGACAAGCCGGTGCACACATAACATTTGTGTATGCATAATTCATCAGAATAATAATTTACTATGCCTGGTTAAATCTAAAATTCTAAAATGCGCTCCTGTTATTATAAATGAAAAAGAGTTATTAAAAAAAATCACGTCTTCACTTGATGAAATTACAGAGAAATGGTAAAGATCTTCGAAATTGCAAGGAGACTGCAAGGAGCAGTCAAGTTATGTCGTGTAATAAATAATGATCACAAATAAATATAATTTTACAAAAAATAAAAAATAGCATTTTTATTATTGACATCCTCTAGTGCTAGTGGCTAAACTAATTAAAAACCTGCTTAATTGGGTTTTAAAATATTTGTCAGAAGTTAATTCTTTCTAATTTAAATAAATTTTACTATACATTGAAAAATGCAATATGTACATTAATTTTTAATGTCTAGCGAGCCAAAACAAGATATTCTACAAACAATATGTTTCTCATATTTTACATTTGGAACCTTCTACTGGCCAATCTGTG
This sequence comes from Tipula confusa, assembly GCA_963556175.1. Taxonomy (NCBI): domain Eukaryota; kingdom Metazoa; phylum Arthropoda; class Insecta; order Diptera; family Tipulidae; genus Tipula; species Tipula confusa. Next base: position 150,911,125 of record OY744476.1, on the reverse strand, counting down.
CTACAAAATTGTTTATTTTTAGACTTATTTGAAGCGTTGCTTAATCGAATTTCAAAATCAATAATCGAAACAACATTTGTTTCTCTCTTTTTTTAGCTTAAACCACTTTTTCTGTGAAAAAAAAAAATAAAAAAAATATCCTATAGCAATCTAAACTAAGTAGGCCTAGTGAAATTTATAACTCGCTTGAAAGCTTGAACTTTCTGCTATAAAATGGTATATCAACACTTTTAAGATGTTGGTAGCTAAGCCATCTAGCGGTCAAAATCGATTCACAAGTCTAGCTTACTATAACCACACATTAACCAGATGAACCAATAAGAACAAAATTCTGAAACAAAATACGCCACTATACGGTGTGAATTATTTTAAATAACCTTCTACTGGCACCCCTATCTAAGATAAAAACTCTACAACATGAGTTCCATCTATCGTAAGATGAAACCAACGTGAAAATAAAAAAAGGAAGGTAAAATAATTTTTTATAAAAAAATGCAAAAAGATACATTTATTCGTAATCGTATTGTTACGCACATTAGGTATCGAACACCCATACATAGTACACTACTTAATTGTTGTTAGTTTTGTCAATACGTAATATTTTCAAATTTTTGTTAAGATTTAACGGTGGTTTTTATTTGTACATATACATCGTAATATCATAGAAAAATCTAAAAACAAAATCATCGAAATGTAAACTGCATAATATTTTGTATGTATGGTGATGACGATTTTTGTATGGCATGTATAGGTATTTAATTTAATGGGATTTTTAATAACAGAGATAATCTGCAATATGAAATTACGGCTCTCGATGAGCCGCCGCTCTACTCGAACCACCAAACTGCGAAAATTGTTTACGGAATATAAAAAACGAAGACTATTATATTTTAAAATTTTATGAATCATTGAGAATAATAAATGTTAAGGACATGGAAATATACAATTTAAAACGATATCGTAATAATTACAAACAGCAATCAAATGGGTAGATTTAAAAAGTCATCCATACACATTAACAAACCAAAGTATGTCGAAGGACAAATACATACAATTATTAATCAATTGACCATTCATGAAAATTCGTAAACATTTTGTAAAGTGTTGACAAACAAAAGATCGTAAAACGACAAATGGCCTATCGATGAAAAGCTTTTAGCGCAAAATATTTATTATAGATCATCTGCTGAGTATAAATAATTACGAGAAAATCTAAACCTAAAACTACTAACGAAAACATCATTAGTAAGGTGGCAACCAGTTAAACATCTAAGAATATTTAATATGAATATTCTGTCAAACTTTAAAGAAAAATTCTTAAAGAAATCTGATTTGAAATGTCCTGATGGAATAGTCAGTTGGAACATAGTGAAAGCTTTGTACAATTTAGAACAAAATTCGGTGACTAAATGCTGACCAAGAATCTTTAAAAAGCACATTTATCCTAACACATTCGAGAAAATGAGGATTAAGCTGGTTGTCCAGGTATTAAGAGGAAGTGTTGTAGCTGAAATCAAAACTGCGGTTCAACTAGGCAAGTTCGACAATGATCACAACTATTGCCATTTCTGCATATAAGTTTATCGAAAAATTGGACAGACTCTTTAATTGTTTAACTCAAAATCAAAATACAGCAAAAACAAATTCGCAGGTGCCTATATGTTAAATAATGAAAACTCGAAGAACTTATATTTACACAACCTCCAGATACAACCCGCTTAAATTAATTTTGCTATCCCTTGTAACAATGGCAAATCTCAGTGAAGAAACATTAACAAATGACGTTCCATACAATTTAACTACCTTCACTCATGAACCCAGGATTTATTTTGAGCACATTGAAAACGCAAGATTTACTAACAATCAATGAAAAATCATAGCATACTTTAATCTTACAATATACTATAAAGAATTGAATACATTTCGGATTTGGGTGAGGAAATTAGAACATCTTTGTATAAATAGCATTAGACAGAATGTGTGCTCGGCCATCAACAGCCACCTTCAACATATCCTATCAGATATCGAGTTGGAGAATGAGCTTCGATATGTGAGCTATAATTATAACAATCGGCTAAAATAAATGACTGCCAGGTAGTAAAACAAGTAACGAGAAAACCGGACAACTGATCTGGAACTGAATTTGGCTTAAAAACAACACCTGACTGTTTTCATTGAAACACAAACAGGTAGCTACCATAGTGTGTAAAGAAAAAGTGTTTTCGACAACTATACCCATAACTGGAAAAATTAAATTTGAGCAAGGGTGTACTCAAAACCAACACAAATTTATAAACGAGCCATGAAGTTGCGATACTTACGCAAAAAAAGTGACTACTATTCCTTAAGTATAAGTGTTGTGACGTAGTATTATTTGTATATACTTTTATTATATGCTTTGATGTAAATAAAAAATGAATACGAATGATGGAACAACAGTATGTTGCGCTCTTTATGACAAAGCAAAAAACAAATTTATTATTTAAAGAGAGAGAGAAGTATTGTTATTATTATATACTTATATACTATACTATATACTATGAATTTAGAGCAGAATGGACAGAGCAAAATATAATTTTTGTTTCGTTTTTTTTTTTTGTAGAAATGTTATATACTTTGAATTTAGAGGAGTGTGGACAATGCGAAATATAATTTTTTGTTTCGATTTTTATTGTAGTCAAATTCACTAACACATAGCCAACTAGTAGTCATAATATGTTTTCTTTAGCCAAGCTTCATGGCTTGTATAATTATACAATAGTGTTGGTTTTGGTATGATTCAAAACTCCACTTTGTTATTTTAATTTATGTATTTCTATTTACGATAGATGGCAATATAAAATATGTGTACGTAATAAACTTTGCTAGGGGTGTCAATATGAGCTTATAATTTTCATCACTTGTTCAATGGCGCTTTTAGCAGTCGGTTTTAAAAAATTCAATAAATCCCTTTTATTGATCTATCTAGTTTTCTTTATCTGTGCAATAACAAATAAAATAACGGTACATTTTCTAATTTAATTGCAGATTAATTTAGCATGAACATCATTATTATTGGTGTAGAAAAACCAAAAAAAAAATTTATATAACGCAAAATATAGCATCTTATTTACATGGACACAATATAAAAAGTTCAAAACATTCTAAAACTGACAAATCGAATAACGGGACGATCAATTGTTAACATGAAAAATAAGAACACACGAGTCTTCTTATTTGATCTGATTAACAATAAAAAAAAATGAAAAATGGAAATCTAAGATATATATATATATATATATATATATATATATATATATATATATATATATATATATTTATAATGGCTTCTGCACCATTTTGTATTCCCAAAAGGCATGTAATCTAAATCATACTAATTAAACTTTTAACAACGCATGTGACAGATATCATATCCTATATTTGTTTTAAAATTACGCATCAAATTTATTATAAAAAATTAAAGAATAATTAACGAAAAAGCAAAATCATTTTTTATAAATAGGTAACTAGGTAAGTAGATACCTGACAATCATTGTTATAATTTATCACGTGCCAAATATTTCCCTGTATAGTAAAACTTTTTCAAAGGTATAATAATTTATATTTTGGTGAATTGAAATAATTTCTTTCATACCCCCTTAACGATGACAAACATCAACAATATAATAATTAAAATAAATTCTAAATTTATATTTAAATTAGAATTAATTCTTTTTTTTTTTTGGTCGTAACACTTGCGGATATAAGAGACACAATTGAATTAAAAGCGAATGCTTTAAATGTGATTGTTGGTAAATAAATTAAAAACGTATTATAATAATTATTAAATAATTAAACTTTTTAAAAGCTTATTTTAGGTATGTATGTATATACAGGTAACAAATAAATTGTGCGTGATTTTAACTTCGAAATTATTATATTATTTTTTTTTAAATTGTACATACCTCACAAAATTTTGCACCGTAACGAGGTGGTGGTGAATCACAAAATCTATAACGATTTCGTGTACCACCGGCACATGTTGTTGAACACGGTGTCCATTGACTCCATGGTCCCCAACCTCCCGTGTCTGATTCTGAAATTGAAAAATTGTAAAACGGAAATTAAAAATAAAATAATTGCCATCGTAAAAAAAAGGAATTTAAATTTTATTTTAATTAATCATAAAATGTTGGTTTTTCTGGCTTTTCATTTCGCCAAAAAAAAAAAAAAAAATGTTGAGATGTACAAAAAAAGGGTTATGTTATATTTTTTTGGAACGCTTCATGGTTTTGGTCTTAAATGTATACTATTGATTTTTTACCACTAAAGCTACACAGTGCGGTTTATAAATCGTTAGCATCATCATTTCGAGTGACTTTCACTTTCAACTCTATAATAATTTTCAGTTAATTAAATCTAAATAAAAAAAATCACAATTTCCAAATGTTGTTATAGGTACAAATCATAATACCGTTACTGCTAGACATGCCAGTGTTTTACTGGAATTTCCGCAACGTTAAAATATTCAAATGAATGGAATATCCATCCATGTTTCGGTTGACGATTACAATTTGTTTCCTACTGTTAGTTTCCAACATTCTCCCCGGCATTGAATCAGCCGATTAAATAGGCATTATACACAGTGCATAATTGAAAAATTTCAGCAAAATCTATTTCAAAAATGCTCGAATATGATGAATCCTGCATGTTGGTATCGGTTCTTTATTACTTGTGTCTGATCACCTCTTGTATTTACATGAATATTAGAAAGTTAAAAAATCTGTTAAATCCAATAATTTGCGAATACTGAACGAACGCTTTAATAGTATGCTTTTTTGATCATGTCTGTCATAATTATAACTTCTGGAAACTTTAAAATAATTAGATTTCATGAAAGCTATATGTCACGATAAATTGTAAACGTCTCACTTAAATAAATTCATCAAATATTGTAATTTCTACGGTGCCGATAAATTTGTTTTCCCGTGAATAGTTTCCACATAAAGGTCGTAAAAAGACTACCATACCGTGAACTGACCAGAAAAAGACTCACAATTAATCTTTAGAAATCTAACATCGATTGACTGTGATATATTGTATGATTCATACTAGAATTGTGCACCGTATAATATTGTTCCGTTAAATCTAGTATGCCGGTTTTTCCAAGATTGATATCAAATATTATATTATATTATTATATTATTATATTATTATATTATTATATTATTATATTATTATATTATTATATTATTATATTATTATATTATTATATTATTATATTATTATATTATTATATTATTATATTATTATATTATTATATTATTATATTATTATATTATTATATTATTATATTATTATATTATTATATTATTATATTATTATATTATTATATTATTATATTATTATATTATTATATTATTATATTATTATATTATTATATTATTATATTATTATATTATTATATTATTATATTATTATATTATTATATTATTATATTATTATATTATTATATTATTATATTATTATATTATTATATTATTATATTATTATATTATTATATTATTATATTATTATATTATTATATTATTATATTATTATATTATTATATTATTATATTATTATATTATTATATTATTATATTATTATATTATTATATTATTATATTATTATATTATTATATTATTATATTATTATATTATTATATTATTATATTATTATATTATTATATTATTATATTATTATATTATTATATTATTATATTATTATATTATTATATTATTATATTATTATATTATTATATTATTATATTATTATATTATTATATTATTATATTATTATATTATTATATTATTATATTATTATATTATTATATTATTATATTATTATATTATTATATTATTATATTATTATATTATTATATTATTATATTATTATATTATTATATTATTATATTATTATATTATTATATTATTATATTATTATATTATTATATTATTATATTATTATATTATTATATTATTATATTATTATATTATTATATTATTATATTATTATATTATTATATTATTATATTATTATATTATTATATTATTATATTATTATATTATTATATTATTATATTATTATATTATTATATTATTATATTATTATATTATTATATTATTATATTATTATATTATTATATTATTATATTATTATATTATTATATTATTATATTATTATATTATTATATTATTATATTATTATATTATTATATTATTATATTATTATATTATTATATTATTATATTATTATATTATTATATTATTATATTATTATATTATTATATTATTATATTATTATATTATTATATTATTATATTATTATATTATTATATTATTATATTATTATATTATTATATTATTATATTATTATATTATTATATTATTATATTATTATATTATTATATTATTATATTATTATATTATTATATTATTATATTATTATATTATTATATTATTATATTATTATATTATTATATTATTATATTATTATATTATTATATTATTATATTATTATATTATTATATTATTATATTATTATATTATTATATTATTATATTATTATATTATTATATTATTATATTATTATATTATTATATTATTATATTATTATATTATTATATTATTATATTATTATATTATTATATTATTATATTATTATATTATTATATTATTATATTATTATATTATTATATTATTATATTATTATATTATTATATTATTATATTATTATATTATTATATTATTATATTATTATATTATTATATTATTATATTATTATATTATTATATTATTATATTATTATATTATTATATTATTATATTATTATATTATTATATTATTATATTATTATATTATTATATTATTATATTATTATATTATTATATTATTATATTATTATATTATTATATTATTATATTATTATATTATTATATTATTATATTATTATATTATTATATTATTATATTATTATATTATTATATTATTATATTATTATATTATTATATTATTATATTATTATATTATTATATTATTATATTATTATATTATTATATTATTATATTATTATATTATTATATTATTATATTATTATATTATTATATTATTATATTATTATATTATTATATTATTATATTATTATATTATTATATTATTATATTATTATATTATTATATTATTATATTATTATATTATTATATTATTATATTATTATATTATTATATTATTATATTATTATATTATTATATTATTATATTATTATATTATTATATTATTATATTATTATATTATTATATTATTATATTATTATATTATTATATTATTATATTATTATATTATTATATTATTATATTATTATATTATTATATTATTATATTATTATATTATTATATTATTATATTATTATATTATTATATTATTATATTATTATATTATTATATTATTATATTATTATATTATTATATTATTATATTATTATATTATTATATTATTATATTATTATATTATTATATTATTATATTATTATATTATTATATTATTATATTATTATATTATTATATTATTATATTATTATATTATTATATTATTATATTATTATATTATTATATTATTATATTATTATATTATTATATTATTATATTATTATATTATTATATTATTATATTATTATATTATTATATTATTATATTATTATATTATTATATTATTATATTATTATATTATTATATTATTATATTATTATATTATTATATTATTATATTATTATATTATTATATTATTATATTATTATATTATTATATTATTATATTATTATATTATTATATTATTATATTATTATATTATTATATTATTATATTATTATATTATTATATTATTATATTATTATATTATTATATTATTATATTATTATATTATTATATTATTATATTATTATATTATTATATTATTATATTATTATATTATTATATTATTATATTATTATATTATTATATTATTATATTATTATATTATTATATTATTATATTATTATATTATTATATTATTATATTATTATATTATTATATTATTATATTATTATATTATTATATTATTATATTATTATATTATTATATTATTATATTATTATATTATTATATTATTATATTATTATATTATTATATTATTATATTATTATATTATTATATTATTATATTATTATATTATTATATTATTATATTATTATATTATTATATTATTATATTATTATATTATTATATTATTATATTATTATATTATTATATTATTATATTATTATATTATTATATTATTATATTATTATATTATTATATTATTATATTATTATATTATTATATTATTATATTATTATATTATTATATTATTATATTATTATATTATTATATTATTATATTATTATATTATTATATTATTATATTATTATATTATTATATTATTATATTATTATATTATTATATTATTATATTATTATATTATTATATTATTATATTATTATATTATTATATTATTATATTATTATATTATTATATTATTATATTATTATATTATTATATTATTATATTATTATATTATTATATTATTATATTATTATATTATTATATTATTATATTATTATATTATTATATTATATATTATTATATTATTATATTATTATATTATTATATTATTATATTATTATATTATTATATTATTATTTTTGATTGATTGATTGATTTTGAATGTACTGCCAAGCATTAAGCAGGATATCCCGGAAAGCGCCGGGCCCACAGTACACCCGTTTTTACATATACTTGGAAGGATATGGAAGGATACTAGTTAAATTATTGAGATCGACCCGGTTACAGACACCTTGGCGGCCAATAGTTAGTAAATTTTTGTGGGTTAGGGAAAGGAAAAGTATGTTAGTTATGACTTAATTGGTCCGATTTCTCGGTATCCAATATTCAAACTACTGTTAGTGTAAGACAATCACATTTTTGTTGTACTGCTCTGCATTCTGCCATCTCTTATCAGCAACCCCAATGTGCCACCATTCATCTGTAATCTGGAGAGGTTTCCTGAAAACAAAATCTATTAATGCACTAATTGCTCTTAGCCATAGGCTGTAAGAAATAGAAATAATTTCAATCTGAAATTATAATTTAATTAATTGTAATATTATAAAATTATAATTCTGCAATCCATATGCTGTAATAAATTTGATTAGTTTCCCTTGAAATTCGTTCCGTTGCGTTTTTGCTAAAAATTAGGTGTTAATTTAGTACCGTACTATAGTGGTAATATAAATCATAATATAACAGTACCAAGATATGAAATAATATAACATACAATAATATAATAATATAAACACCAAAATTCAAATCTGAAACATAAGAATATACAGAATATAAAATATAAAGATATAGAAATTAATTAAATAACATCGGCATTTGTACGCAAATTAAATGGAGCAGCGATACTTGATTCGTCACTTATTATTTTACGGCCCTTAAGATCTTCGTTAAAATATGTAATTTGTAGGAGAAGCCAGCATCCATAATCTTCGGGATGATAGCTTTCAACAACGTCACGTATTTGAGAATACGGATATTTTTTTGGGTTTAACACAAAATCTTCAAAGCTTTTCTGGTACAGATATAATTTACATAACTTCATTTTATTAAATAAAATTGATCTTTCAACATATAAATTTTAATTTAAACCCTAAAAGAGACCACCCAAATATTACGAACAGACAAAACCACTCTACACTCCAACAAAACTAAAAGATCCTAAGAATTACAAATACTTAAAAACTAATAAATTTAGAGTTATTAGTTAATATAGAAATATTTTATCTATTTATATATTTTATATATTTGTATATAGATTATAAAAATGTTTGCAAACTACATTTTCCTAATTTATTTGTTGAACTGCCCAAAAATTCAACAAATCGAATTTTAATAAAATAATTAAACAACTGAATTCGATCAAATCCACCGTTTTTTAGCAATTACACAATGTACTTGCATTAAAATCCTATTTATATTTACTTTACCACCAAAAACACTAGAAATCGAATTTTATTAAAATAATTTAACAATTGAACTTGATCAAATCCACCGTTTTTTAGCAATTACACAATGTACTTGCATTAAAATCCTATTTATATTTACTTTAAAACCAAAAACACTAGAAATCGAATTTTATTAATTTTAAATAATTTAACAATTGAACTTGATCAAATCCACCGTTTTTTAGCAATTACACAATGTACTTGCATTAAAATCCTATTTATATTTACTTTACCACCAAAAACACTAGAAATCGAATTTTATTAAAATAATTTAACAATTGAACTTGATCAAATCCACCGTTTTTTAGCAATTACACAATGTACTTGCATTAAAATCCTATTTATATTTACTTTAAAACCAAAAACACTAGAAATCGAATTTTATTAATTTTAAATAATTTAACAATTGAACTTGATCAAATCCACCGTTTTTTAGCAATTACACAATGTACTTGCATTAAAATCCTATTTATATTTACTTTAAAACCAAAAACACTAGAAATCGAATTTTATTAATTTTAAATAATTTAACAATTGAACTTGATCAAATCCACCGTTTTTTAGCAATTACACAATGTACTTGCATTAAAATCCTATTTATATTTACTTTACCACCAAAAACACTAGAAATCGAATTTTATTAAAATAATTTAACAATTGAACTTGATCAAATCCACCGTTTTTTAGCAATTACACAATGTACTTGCATTAAAATCCTATTTATATTTACTTTAAAACCAAAAACACTAGAAATCGAATTTTATTAATTTTAAATAATTTAACAATTGAACTTGATCAAATCCACCGTTTTTTAGCAATTACACAATGTACTTGCATTAAAATCCTATTTATATTTACTTTAAAACCAAAAACACTAGAAATCGAATTTTATTAAAATAATTTAACAATTGAACTTGATCAAATCCACCGTTTTTTAGCAATTACACAATGTACTTGCATTAAAATCCTATTTATATTTACTTTACCACCAAAAACACTAGAAATCGAATTTTATTAAAATAATTTAACAATTGAACTTGATCAAATCCACCGTTTTTTAGCAATTACACAATGTACTTGCATTAAAATCCTATTTATATTTACTTTAAAACCAAAAACACTAGAAATCGAATTTTATTAATTTTAAATAATTTAACAATTGAACTTGATCAAATCCACCGTTTTTTAGCAATTACACAATGTACTTGCATTAAAATCCTATTTATATTTACTTTACCACCAAAAACACTAGAAATCGAATTTTATTAAAATAATTTAACAATTGAACTTGATCAAATCCACCGTTTTTTAGCAATTACACAATGTACTTGCATTAAAATCCTATTTATATTTACTTTAAAACCAAAAACACTAGAAATCGAATTTTATTAATTTTAAATAATTTAACAATTGAACTTGATCAAATCCACCGTTTTTTAGCAATTACACAATGTACTTGCATTAAAATCCTATTTATATTTACTTTAAAACCAAAAACACTAGAAATCGAATTTTATTAATTTTAAATAATTTAACAATTGAACTTGATCAAATCCACCGTTTTTTAGCAATTACCAGAGTAAATCCGCTATGTCGACAAAATATCTAGCTCAAGGATTACATACATCGATAAAAGCGGTATCTAGATTACGTTGTAAACGATGTCAATCACATGTATCGATCTGATACTTGCAATGTTTCATTACATTCCATTATTATATTATTATATTATTATATTATTATATTATTATATTATTATATTATTATATTATTATATTATTATATTATTATATTATTGTATTATTATATTATTATATTATTATATTATTATATTATTATATTATTATATTATTATATTATTATATTATTATATTATTATATTATTATATTATTATAAAATTATAATATTATAATATTATTATTATATTAATATATTATTATATTATTATATTATTATAAAATTATAAAATTATAAAATTATATTATTATATTATTATATTATTATATTATTATATTATTATATTATTATATTATTATATTATTATATTATTATATTATTATATTATTATATTATTATATTATTATATTATTATATTATTATATTATTATATTATTATATTATTATATTATTATATTATTATATTATTATATTATTATATTATTATATTATTATATTATTATATTATTATATTATTATATTATTATATTATTATATTATTATATTATTATATTATTATATTATTATATTATTATATTATTATATTATTATATTATTATATTATTATATTATTATATTATTATATTATTATATTATTATATTATTATATTATTATATTATTATATTATTATATTATTATATTATTATATTATTATATTATTATATTATTATATTATTATATTATTATATTATTATATTATTATATTATTATATTATTATATTATTATATTATTATATTATTATATTATTATATTATTATATTATTATATTATTATATTATTATATTATTATATTATTATATTATTATATTATTATATTATTATATTATTATATTATTATATTATTATATTATTATATTATTATATTATTATATTATTATATTATTATATTATTATATTATTATATTATTATATTATTATATTATTATATTATTATATTATTATATTATTATATTATTATATTATTATATTATTATATTATTATATTATTATATTATTATATTATTATATTATTATATTATTATATTATTATATTATTATATTATTATATTATTATTATTATATTATTATATTTACATTATTAATCAATCAATCATAAAATATATAATGGAACCAACAAATATTTCTAGTACAGTAAAAATAAAATATAGACGACTGGCAATGTGTGTATTTTACAAAACCCCGTTGCGTTGCATGAAAATTCTCGAACTTTAATACAGTAAATTTGATCTACTATTTAATTATTTAACTTTAACAATTTAATTTGAACTACAGCAATATAATTATTCCAATTGCTTGTATTTCCAGCATACTGCAATTTTTTTTTAACAAAATTATGTCATAAAAATTAATTTCTTATACTGACACATCTTAAGCTATAGTCGTAAACAATTTTTTATATATTGCGTACGTCACTTCATCTATAAAACGAGATTAATAAGAAAAAAGCAAAATTTCAGGGTAATAATTCAAATATGTCGTAGGCGTTTAATCTCAGTGATTTAGCTTATCATAACAGTAAAAGGATAATAAAGATAACAGTTTTAATGGTTTTCCTTCCACAACATCTGTTTTATATATACCTTTAAGATATAATATCTCTTTAAGTATTACATCAATAATATATAAATAAAGGATTAGTAAAAAAGGATATTCTACTATTCTACTATTTATAATATATAGAAGCAATTTATCACCCATTAGCCAAGATTTCAAACAAAAAAACTATAATAATGTATTTATTCTTATTATGTCAGTTGATCCTTGTGGCCTCTGCGGTCAAAGGGTACTCTCATGTCTCGTAAAATGCTAATAAACGAGAATAAGATCCACTTAGCAATGAGTGTAGTTCACATGATTTTCTAACTACGTTATGCCTTATATTTAAAAAAGGGGTTCACTCAAAATGAAAACTATTGGAAATATTGGAGAGAACACATGGAGCGCAGTACATCAGGTATTCCAGATTAATATGAGAGACTTTTGAAGAAACTTTTGAGATTAATTAGCAAGTGTTTTGAAATAAATGAACTTGACATTTAGATCAAAACTGATTACTGATTATACGGCTGTTTACCAAGTTAAAATAAATTTAGCAAATTTTAAGTGAAAACAGTGTTAATTGAACTAATTACTTATAAAGTTGGTTATATTGCCCGTAAATCCCGCACACCTCATTTAGGTCCTCAATCAAATGGCTTTTTTTTATCCCACATTTTAATGAAGTTTTAATTAGAAATTCTAGAAAGGTATGACAGACAATGATAAAAACTAGCATTAGTTCACGTTTGACAATACAAACCGACTTAAAAAATTGGTCCAGTGTGGACTAAAATGTTTTACCATTATAGGTCGTTATGTAAGTATCTGAGGGGCAGTTTATTTATTTGTGTTACCCATCCATGGGCGATATCCCACCGTCATTCAAGTGACCGTCTATTCAGAAAAAGGACAATTTGAATATTTCACAGAAGAAAGTATGCAACAAATCGTACAAATTGTTCGAGGGAACAAACAAATATTTTGCAGGAAGATGCGCGAGGGTTAGACATATTAAGCACATTATGATAAATTGTAATGAATGAGGTACAAGACGTTTCACATTAGTCTCATTACAATTAGAATACAATCACTAAGCTCAAATTCAAATTTTTTTTATTGGAAATCCCAGTTGGTTTTACGCCATTTATGTATAAAATAGAACAGCGTTCATATAACCAAGATCTTTAAATTTTCTTAAGATCCAGAGTTGATTGTAGATCATTCCTATCCCATTTTATTTTTTTAAAGACCGCACAAAGAATATAATCTAACGGTATAAAATCGAATGATTTTGGCGGCCAGGAGGGCAGGGATTCATGCTCTTACGCTTTATGATTTGCTATTGAACCAGTTTCTTTAAAATGTTCAACAATTTTGCAAATTACAGTTTCTGTAAGACTTCCTATGTTTACCAAAATCATCCCGAAATTTACGAAATCTTTTTTTTCAGAACGACTATTTGCGTTATGAGTTTGGATAACCAAAAAGTGTTCTTGTGTGGTAAACGAGCCTAGACTAAATAGAAATTTGATCCAGAAAAGCTTCTGGAATTGATTTTTTTTAGATATTCAACATTTATTAAATTAGCAAAGTGCCATAAAAATTGCGTTCGAGTCATATCTCTTCAATCGTAAATTTTGAGTATTCCATAAAAGCATGCTCTCATTAATAATAATTCATAGCAGGGAAGCTACTAGGTATAGGTACTTTGTGCCGTATTAGAACACCTTCTTTATGTATATTTTGTATGGCTTATGTAACGACAATAGAATAAACTTTGATCAGCACTTTTGCTAATTAAAACTGGCACTGTAGCATTAGCATTGAGTAAACTGCAATAGCAATTTGAAGTATTTGCATACTTACGACAATGATTTGATAGGACAAGTGAATTATGTGTACAATTGGAATTTAAAACTAACTGAGCTAAAATCAGTATAAAATAACCGCCTCAACAGACATTTTTTTTTAAATTTAAGATTGAACTGAAAATATCTTACGAGGTAAAATGCAAACAAATTGCAATAAAACAATTTATGAGGCTGTACTAAGCGGTTTAATTGATTAATTATCCAACCATACCACAATAAATATTTATGTGTGATTACCTACTTAAACGGTCATCAATTACTAATACGGTCCAGGTCTTTTTGAATTAATAAAGTATTTAAAACACAGCTGACAGATGCATACATTTTTACCTCATCTACATGCGACAGTCATTTGTAAAATTAAACAATTATTGATGTTATTCATATATGCGATAGAATGCAAACCTGCTGGTACAGCAGGGAAATTTCCATCTGTTATTAAAGTACACTTAACACTAATTTAAATATTTAAATGTATCTGTAATTTTCATATTTGCATACATTTTGTTGGTCTAGTAATCGACATAAAGTTTAAAGGTTTTGTTATTTCAATTGTCATATTCATAAAGTTTTAGTCATGGCATGCTGAATGAATATATCAAATTTTATATTTTGACTTCGCTTGTTTGTGGCACCCATATAGTTTTGTTTTTTAAATAACTACTTTGTACCGTTTATATTTTGTTGATCTAGTAATCGTCGTAAAATTTAGAAGATTTTGACATTTGCATGACAATTTTAACTGTCATTTTATTGAATTCAGGGACGGTAGCCTACAATTTGTTTGTCAAGTGTGTCTGGCTACTGTCCAAAGGGTCAACGTATGTAACTACATTGTAATACGGGTCTTCAGAAATACTACTGCATAATACTACTGCACGGTATGTTTGAAGAAGAAAAAGTAGCAGTAATTTCGCAAGAATTGGAAGCAGGTGAGTCTGAAATATTTTTGAAATAGCAAAAATGATGCACCAGAAAATAGCGGAGTGTTTATCACGCAACGAATAATAGCATAAATCTTAAACTCGAGGGCAAACGAGAATCGTCAAAAAACGAAGCAATCAACGTCTTCGCAAAGCGTATGCCCAGCGTTCTTCAAAGGTGGCATATTTTCACTAGACCACCTCGCACTTTTTGCAACAAGACTTGTGAAATCTGCCAAACGCAATGGTGCCCTAATCAGTTAGAAAAATATCGATTTATCTTCTGGCCATACGCACTTATGTCGATTTCGATTGAAGAATAAAACTTGCACTGAGTGCAAAAAGGGTACTCGATTTACCCTGATTATGTTCGATTGATGAAAAAAAAAATGGTCTGACAGCTAATTTGACAGGTCTAGTGCAAGTTTTGCTACTCGAGGTTTTTTGGTCGAGTAACCCCTACTTTACACACACCAACAAATATTCTGTTTATTTGCCAATAAATAATTTGTCAGTGACGGTTAATTTGTTTAGCGGAAAATTTGAAATATAATTTAATATGAAATAAAAAAATCATAAATTTGAAATGTAATTTTGCAATATAGTTTGTGTGTAATTTTTATGCAATTGTGTACTCGACCAGAGTGGGACCAGAGTGGGGTACTCGACCAGAGTGGGGTAAAAATCAATCGAAATCGACATTAATGATAGCCGTATAACACTCGCTTTTTTGCCTGTTTTTCAGTAGCTAGAAAATCCAAATTGAAAGAAAAATAATGTCTATACAAAATATAAGAAAGAGTAAGTGAATAAACCACAGGCATGAAAATAAATTTAAAAAGTCAAAAAAAAGTGTTACATTTCGTACTTTTTCTGATATTTTACACGATCATATGTGCAGGAAAGTATATGTTGATGTTTGTTTTGTTGTGTCTGAGTCTGAAGTGTATGAAAAAGTGTACAAATAAAAAACATTAATTATTATAACATAATATATTAAAATAATATTAAATTGCATTTATCATATCACTAGAATTAATAGCCGCAGCAAACGCAAATTTATTGTGAGTAGCCGTGAATTTGTTCTATTTTGTTTTTTCCAAAATGTCAAATAATTTATATAGCGTTTATAGGTATTGTCTGCAAAATTAATCATTTTCTTTCTCTGTTTCGCGTTGCTAGTTTTCCAGTACTTTATACTGGAGCCAATTTAATCCAGATGAAGTTGTAGCATCGTCTGTTTATTCACTTTCAATTTATATATAAACAGGTATATGTCATTTTTATTTCTTAATCAAAGAGCTCAATTTTATAATGGAAAAGTATATTAATTTTATATGTAAAATTGCTGAATTAGGTAGGCTAAAAAAAACAATATCAACTATATAAATACAGGTTGAAGTTGTTTTTTTTCAGCAGAATTTGTAAAGAGTTGAATTAAAAATTAATGAACAACCTCGTTAATAAAAATAATTATTATTAATAAAATTCTAATTTATAAAAATAAATTATAAATCAAAAATTAAATTATTAAAAAATTTATATATGTTTATAATAAATAAAATTATAAATAAAATTTAAACAATATATGTTGTGTATTTTGATGATGCTCCCATAAATTGGTGACCCCGACGTGATACCTTAAAGAGGTTCTTACTTCATTACCAAGCTCTATATATAGCCAACGTAATAAAAATTTTGCGAAAGCATCATCTTGTATTGATGGTATACTAAGTTCATCAAATTGAAATCTATACACCATCAACTTAAAAACTATTTATCAACCGTAATCAGCAAAGGCTAGTCAGCAGTAATCAACAATATTATTAATAAGGAAATCAACATTCATCAACTTGAAAACTATTTATCAACCGTAATCAGCAAGTAATTGTCAGTTATCAACATTATATTATTATTATTATTGGGTTAAAACTGTGAGTATTTTTCTATTATATTTCTTGAGCTTCAAAGAATAAAGATAGATTTGAATTTTAAGAGGTATCCATAGTCGATAATTTTTATTATTATTATTTTTTTATTTTTATTTTTTTTTTTATTTTTTTTTGAAAATTATATATACTTGTTTGATATTGATTGTTCACATTAGCAATGTCTCAACAAGTTCCTCGTTCTTCTTCTCCCGTAAACAATGGTAATTCTAGTGAATTCGATCAAGATGCTACAATCACTATTTCACAATCGCAATTACGAAATCTTATTGCCGAACAAATGCAAAATATGCGTTTGTTAGAATCAAATAATGAGACACGTTTAATAGGCCAAAGGGAACCCAAATCCTATGAACACTCAAGGCAAGGTTTAAATACCGACTTAACCGGACAAAATTCATCTTCATTAACATCACAACCTGTAAATACAACGATACATAATATCACTTTCAAACCTCCACAGCCCCTTTTTGAACAAAATCCTAACGTGTGGTTTAATATTTTGGAACAACAATTTTCTTTAGCAAAAATTACAGTCGAATCCACTAGATATTCTCATGCAGTCGGAGCGTTAGATCCTCGACATCACAACAAATTTGCGCATGTAATACTACGCGACAAAGGTCCTAGACCATATTCCGTATTCAAAGAAGAAGTTATTCGGGTTTTAGGCGAATCCGAAAAAACAAAGTTAAACAACCGTCTTCACGGATTATCATTAGGCGACAAAAAGCCATTACAATTATTAAACGAATTTAAATTGAATGCTGGTCCAGACTTTAACGAAGGATCAATTAGACAGTTGTGGATTAACCGACTTCCACAACAAGTCCAGTTGATTTTAACTTCGTTCGAATCTATGGTGACACTACCAGTTTTGGCCGAACAAGCAGACAATTTAATGGAAACAATGGCACAAGCCCATGTGAATGTTGTCAATTTACCACATGATTCATTCAAAATCAAAAATAAAAACAAGGAGACTGAAATTGACGAAAAATTATCTCTGTTTAAGGCAGATATTTTGAAGGAAATATCTTCAATTGTAAACGGTAATGCAAGATCACGATCGAAATCTAGATCAAAATTCAAAATTGCTTCAAGATCAAATTCTAGAAAAAGAATTAACCCAAAATTTGAACAATGTTATTATCATTTTAAATATCGAGATAATGCTAAAAATTGTATCCAGGGTTGTAAATATTACAATAATTTCTGTAATAAATCAGATTCCCAAAATTTTTAATTAGTCATCCCAATGTAGCGACAGTTTACGATGACCATTTATCAAGTCGCCTTCTTATTTTTGAACGAAATTCCAAATTAAAATTTTTGATTGATACAGGAGCAGATATTTCGATTTTACCTTTAAAAAACGCAAAATTCCTCTAGCTATTTCGACATTTAAATTATATAAAGCTAACGGGACACCCGTACAAGCTTTCGGCTCAAAAATTTTAAAATTAGATCTTGGTCTACGACGCGAATTTCGATGGGAATTTATAGTAGCTGATGTGTCATTACCCATTATTGGCGCTGATCTACTCAAACATACCGGACTTCTTGTTGATATTCAAAAAAAACGAATTATTGATCCATCAACATCATTATTTAATAAATCAAAAATTAAATTATTAAAAAATTATAATAAATAAAATTATAAATAAAATTTAAACAATATATGTTGTGTATTTTGATGATGCTCCCATAAAGTTACTGATGAAGCCAAAGTTCTAACTGAACCAGAGCGTCGATTGCCAAAAAGATTAGCTAGCAAAAAGCTGCCTCAAATTCTTCTTCGATCGAGCAATGATGCAGGAATTGTTGGAGTTACTATGAGAGTCTTGAGAATGGCAACATCTCCAAAGATTACAACATTTTACCTGATGGAGCTTATAGATCAAGCGATTGTACGTCTAGATATGCAGGATATTACATACATTACCCAGGCAGATCGCATCTATACAAGCGTATGAAGCTGAAGAGCAACACAATGCTGATCCATTAAGAAGTGCCTACATGCGAATCTACCAATAAACCAATGGACAAGAATGGGATGAAAGAGATGGTCTATATGCACAAATTATGTGGGATGAAATTGCTACTGCGTACATGAGCTAGAGCCAGAGACATCACTGGTGGCTCTAATTAATTACCAGCAGCCGTCTGATATTAATGACGAATTGGTTGATAGTGAAAACACAAAGATACTGTGTTTGCAAAACCAAGGAAATTATTGTTAATATCAATCACAAGAAGATAGCAGATTGATTTGTTTTGTTTTTTCTCTTTTTGTATGGTCTCGATTGCTTGAATAAGGATTGATAAGTCACACTACTAGACTTCTTTTAGCAGTGAATCGTTGGTAAAGATGCTCGTTCCCAAAAGACAGTATATACCTGTTTTATTCGCTATCAATGTTCAAATACTATTAAGTAGGGTACATAATTAAATCATTGGGGAAAATATTACGAGGACAAAAAGTATGTCGATGATTTTGAAAAAATTGAGAAGATTTGCAGCATTCTGACAAACAACTCATAACAAACTGGTTACATTTATTCACTGTATTGGGCTTCCTACCTTGTTCAACACCTTGAGCTGCGCAATGACATCATTTAGTTGGATTTGCAAAAAACATTGCTCATTGCAGAAGATAAACCACAACGTCTAATCAATATTTATGCTGTTGTGGTTAGCTACCGCTTTTTTCGACGAGTCGATGCCTTTATGAAGTTAATCAATAATAATGTCAGGTTCCTCATTGGCAAAGTTATTGGTTAATGATCTTGAATTGAGTTTAAAAACCTGCATATGTAACCCGCATATGCCCCTTGTTGTTTTGATCGAGAATGCTTCGTCATTGGAGACGCCAGGAGGGCTTAATATTTTCATGACGCTTTCTATAATAAAATGATCCAGAGCTGCAAAAGCTTGTGAAGCGCATTTAAATGCCTCGCCAGTGCCACATGCTTTAAGTCACACGTGGTTTAAGAATAATTATGAGACATGTTGATTTGCATCTCCTCGCAAGCAAATCGAACAAACTTAAATCGTTCCACCAAGCTCACACGAGTTTATTGAAATAGCGGAAGATTTTGTGCTCTGCTGCGATCCACTACCGAGAAGTGGGTTAGTATAATTAAGTGACACTATTGCTCACTACATTGCGAAATAAATGTCGAAAACTGAGCCAACAGATATTAAAGAAGGTGTAGTTCAAGCCATTTGTCAAATTAGAAGCGATGAAACATACATCGCGTGCAAGCTCTTTAAATTGTGCATCAGAATTCTGGTACGTTTATCGACTTTGCCATTTGGTCCTTCGATACAATTTAAAGAAACTGCGTTTTCTTAAATACATGAAAGCCTGAACAACGTTACCATGTGCTTAGCTTCAAAGGAAACTAAAAAGTCAGAATATGTACGAATATTTTCTAACAACTTTCCAAAAATATGCTTGCTTGAATTTGTTGTGCAGTTCGAACCTTATTACGAAGAGAGTAAAGTGTTGACGAAGAAGAATACGAAGAGCTGCAATCGAAAAAGCTCGTTGATAACTAGAAAATGGTTATCAGAAATATGAGAACTACTTCTGCAGTCTGCTTCTTCAGTTTGTACTATAGTACTCAGAAAATGTTCTACTTGATGAGCTTGATAGTGTTTGAGAGGCCTCTTTTGCTCGAAACAAGTAAATAAAACAAACTAAAGTGTTTATTTAGAGAAAAATCGTGAACGATATAAGCATATTGAGTTGGCCTTAAACTCGATTAGTCACAGCTAGCTACCAGTGAAAACCTCACCAGAATATTTATCACTAGTAATGTTGAAGTTGGCTAAACATTCACTTTTAATGTTTTGAAAGAACAGATTAACCGATGCTTTTGTAGGAAAGTAGTGCATTGAATAGCAGCATTGAATGGTGTAGCTGCAGACTTGTGGATGGCTTAACACTTCACATCTTATACAAGTCTCTAGATAAGAATGGTAGAAAAATAAATCGCAATTTAGCTTCTTAGACTGCATACTATCTTAAAGTGATGCAAAATTTGTAAAAGGATATCGAAAGCTTGTTTGCAATAGTTGAAGAAGAAAAAAGGTATTTAGCAGAATCAATATCATTGTATTTAGAAAATTAATGAAGCTGTAACCTACTCCATCATATTTTTCAGTTTTTAAGCAACCTGTGTCTGTTTTCAAAATAGTTAACGAAACCCAATATCGAATTGGTTTTAAATATAGCAGTTCGCAAATATTCAACTCGCGCTTTTTTAGTTGATATGCACAGTGCAACGGTGCCTGATCATTATCGAGCATAAGGCCAGTACATTTTCAAGTTCTGACAATATTAACATGGACAACACTATATCTAATATATGCATCGGTAGATACAAATAAAAATGAAGGCTTGCAAAGGATGTAGGAACTATTTATCGAAAAGAGAGTTATGCTTCAGTCGATCATCAACGTTGAACAGGGTCACGTCAACGATGCTTTGGGTAAGATCGTTGACATTGTCTGGCAGCTTTTTCTTCGAGACCACATGTATGATATCAACACTCAATCTGAACGAAGACTGCTGCCAATATTTGTATGCTGGGTCTCGTTAGTATATAAAACGCAACGCTTTACTGTCGATCATATCATCTATCATTTCCTGGAAACTCTTTGCCAAGAGACATGCATATATCTCCCCTTGTTTTTCGTTTTGGATTTATCATAAAACCTTTTGTAATATTATAATCATTTTATAATTCTTTTTAGTCCACTTTAAAAGTGGAGTCGGAGTACGGAACGACTTGTCTTCTTCGGGTTGTCTAGAATAATACGAAAAACAAGCTCGGGATCGAATCCGATGGTGCCAGAATGTTGAGCAAGAAGGCACGGGCCAGCAATGACCTGTAAAACCGTCTTATTATTATTATTTTTATCCGTTTAAGGAGCAAAGCTCTACCAAACGGTGCCCTATCGAAAACAAAATTCGATTTGTTTCAAAATGATCATATAGATTAGAAAAGAACGAATATATAATAATTAAATATCATGTCATTCGCATAATACATTAAAATGTCCGAAATTTAAAATGAAAGTAAGAAATATTGCCTATCAAACGCAAGGTACACAATTTATACTAACGGTTTTAAAGACAAACCATAGAATCTATCACTTAAAAATAACTTTGGATTAAATTAAATTGTATCACTTAAAACCAAATTGTTTGTCACATTTAAACGATCACATCACGATAAAAACAAAACCTTACCGTATGAAGTTTAAATTCCAACCGTTGTCTGTGTTGAAAAAATTGACAAGATAAATTATTCCGTTTAACATTAGTTAACAACTTAATTACCAACCGATTGAAATTTAAATATTTAAAATGTAAATAAGCTCCATTAAGTCGCATTGCAACAAAATTGAAGGAAAGCAATTCTACTCCATTCAAAATAAAATTTGATTTTCGATAAACTATAATGATAAAATGTAACTATCATCATAACAATTGATGTACTTAAGTAAAGATATATTTGATAAAATAAATAAATGAAAACTACTTAAGATGATAAACTTGAAAATTTAATAAATTTCTTCGATCGTAATTTGTCATCAATAAAAGTGCATTATAGAAACGAATTGAAAATAATAAAATTTATAGGATAGCATTATCATTCTTCCTGATATTTACCCTATAAATATACTATCCTTTTTTACTGTTGTTGTAATAATAAAGTGATTATGGTCCCATTTTAAAGGAGAAGACAAAATAAAAATCGAATCCATGGAGGTGGAACAAAAATGATTTCCGCTTTTATTTTTATTACTCGTACAATTTTCTTATTGTTGTCGAGTATATGAGATAAGAATGATTTTAACAGTTTTTTTTTGTTATCGATGTAATTTAGTGTAGAAGGGATAAGAAATAAAAAAAAATTGTAATGTTATCATCGTTATTGAAACTATTTTTTCCAAAGACATAGTCAGAGAAAATCTTAACATATGTTCTCGAGTATATAGATGTGGACATTATCGAAAACTATTTCGATGTGTAGATGTGTGTGTGTGTTTATAATTTAAGTAATTTCCGGACGTGTTAAACTGATAAGAGGTTGTCTATAAATGGAAAATTATCATAAAATTTAATGCTGTAATAAAGGGTAAATTGTAAGTTTTAAAGGTATAGTTTTAGATTTAAATCTTAATCTATAAATCTAGCTCTCTGCCCAAACTGCCTTACCCAAACTTGAAACATTTCTAAACTAGGCAAATCTGTTTTCAAAATTTCGTCAAACGTGCAAAGAAAATGTTGAGGAAGCACCTAAAGCTCTGTGTGAGTGTGAATATGTTGTTTTGGGTACATGGTCCTAAAGTGATGAAATGTTTACAAGAAGAAACATAAGAATTTGATGAAAATGACAACTGACCACGTCAGGCAACCTATTCTTAACAAAAAAGCTTTCGTAGCTAACTCCGGAAGAGGTAGCTTAGAGATCGAATATCATTTCTTTATAAACCTTTTCGGTCCTAATACGGACAAAATAAAATTCTATATTCTCGATAGTTTGAAATCATTCAGCATCATAACCGAGAATGATTGTTTGAGGGAGCTCCGTGCAATAGTTCATACAAACGAGGATCATATGGCCATCTACCCAGACATTATAATACCTCTTAGACAGAATCTAAACGACGGACAAAAACAGAAGCTTTTTTTCATTATAAGCAAATGCCCTAAACTATTTGCCGACTCTGAAGAAAAACGTATACGAAAAGAATCAAGGGTGAAACTCAGACTAGAACAGACACACCAGTTTACTCTGAAACATATCCTTACGCGATGGCACTACAGGACGAAGTTGAAAAACAGGTCAGTGAGTTGCTATAAGAAAAGGAATTATAGAACCTTCACGGTTCACATAAAAATCTCCTATCTGGATCGTCCTAAAAAAAGACGCATCTGGAGAGAACGAGGTATCTGGAGGTACTCGATTCCTGAGATAAATGAAGTACTTTCAAATCACGGAAAAAATCACAATATTTTTACGACAAGAGCGATTTCATCAAGTCCTCTCTATAGCCTCTGACATTGAGAAAACTGCTTTTTTCAATCAACAACCGGAAATTCGATTTCGTTTGACTACCATTCGGTCTGAAAAAATCTTTCAAAGGACGTTAGATGATATATACTAAGAGAAAGTATCGCCAAGCGATGCTATGTCTATATAGATGATTTAATAATATTTGACCGAACAATTGGCGCAGTAATTAAAGCTGCGGTATTTGGGACGGGAGGTACCGGCTTCGAATCCCAACGGAGGAGGGTTGCAAACAGGATTTTTCATCACCTGATTATGATCGGTGATGACGAAGAATACAACTATAACCCCCTGTTGGAGTGCAGAATCTATGGGTCGAACCATCAGCCATGTCAGTATAAGCTGACTGGAGCAATGCGATGTGCTGATGGATTTAAAATCGAACCTGTAGTCATGGGTCCTCGATTTGGCTGGTGAAGGCGTAGAGTAGGACGTTAAAAATTAACTGCGAAAGAGTTAGGAGAGCTTCGGCCCCAGAAAAGATTGCAGGGTTCCAAAACATAAAAATAATCTTCAGCAAATACCAGCACAAAAACTTGGAGCTACTTTTTAAAACACTGTAAGACGCTAACATGAAATTTCAGTTAGAAAAATTGGAATTTCTGCAAAGGGAAGTAAAGTTCTTAGCCTATTTTGTTGGAATAAATGGGATAACACCTAATTTAATGAAAGTTCAAGCCATTGTTAATCTATCACGACCGAAGAATCTCAAAGACCTAAGATCTTACTTATAGGTATGTCGGAATACTATCGGCGGTCTCTCATGGATTACGCAAAACTTGCGAAATCTTTAACAACCCTTTAAAGAGGAGAGGATGGACGGCTGACCAAAAATGACTTTAAAACAAAGTGATTTATCACGATAAACCCACATTAAAGGCCTTTGAGAAATTAAAAAACACACTTGTCTTAGAAGAGGTAATGTTGTCTCATCCGCATTTCGATAAAGAAATCGAACTAACCACCGATGAGAGAATCCGCTACCATATGGTAGCGGATGGCTTTCCAACGCTTCATTTTACTATTGGTGTTCTTAGTGCTAAGAACGTATTTTAAAGGTTGCTGGTCTCTAAAAATATTTCCTTTTCGAGAGCCATAGAAGTTGTTGAGATAAAAGTTATTGGTCGGTTATTTTGCTTTAAAACTCCTCCAATCGCATAATTAGAGGCATCAGACTACCTATAGTCCAGGTGAAATAACATCTACTCGGCACAGTGATGACAATTCTTCTCACAACCTTATTCCAACCATTAAAGTTCCGGTCAATGTATTCTTTAATTAAACTATAATGAAAACCGATGACTGCGAAATCAGGATTAAAATATAAAAGAAAAATAATAAAAGAAGATTTAACACTGGACAAAAGGTGGCATAATAAACTCATTACTATTATCAGAACAAGAAATTAAATTTTCTTTCTTATACATTTAAGAAAGAAAATTTACTATTTACAACCGCTGAGGAAGCATTAAATTGTTCGGAAATCAAGGTCATTACTAATTATAAAACAATCCTTTTTATTGTAAACTCAGTAAAATTCTTTATGTTCCGATGTTCCGGATCATAGTTAAGGAATTGAAATTTCCATTATATAATTCTATATACTATTGTTTATTGTACACATTTATATTAGTTAAAAGTCGATAATTGTTGTTTGTGTGATCAATTAGAAGCGAACTGTATTACCGATTATTTATACTGCCATCTACAATTAATGTAGACTATTACAATTTTAGTAGTTTAATTATTTGTTCACCATTTTGTAAATTTAAAATTCCTATAGATCATGACTTGACTTACATTGTCTTCTCGTGCACTTTGATGTCAACAACCGAGCGGCACACAACAATAAAAGTTAAAAAGTAATAGAGTAGGTCAAACAATTATACAAAGACTTCGTGGAAGTATCAGATGATCGAAGTATCGAATGACGCACCAGCCGATATAGAGACGATCGATTCTCATTACTACTTGATTGTACCGAAGTTACAGGGCACTATACGAAAAAGATCATGCACGAATCATTCTGGTGTAAATTTAGATCAAACGCTAAACATTACCCAAACGTCTTCGAGAGATTTTAGATCACCACGCATCACCATTCCTCCATTTGATGGGAACATTAAGGAATGGCAATCATTCTACGATCTTTTTGGATCCACAGTTCATGAACACGCACCCAAAAGTTCCAATATTTAAAGGGACTTTTGAGAGATGAGGCTCTGGCTCTTGTTCGGCATTTTACAATAAATGATGCGAACTACATAGAAACCTATAGAAAGCTCTGTAAGAGATAGGATAAAAAGGGTTATATTGTGAATTAATTCGTGCAGAATTTTTTCGATCAACCACAAATAGTACAGGCATCATCACAATCCATTGCGCGTTTACGCGACACTTGTGATGAAGTAGTTCGTGGTCTGAAGGCATTAGGCCAACAAGCGCAAAGTCGAGATCCGAGGCTTATTTATATCGCTACACAAAAAATGGATGTAGATACAAGGCAAATGTGGAAATTATAGAAACTTATGATGTAGAATTTCCAATGTTCGATCAATTGTTAGCTGTCCTAACTAAGCGGATGAATTCTTTGCAAGGCGTTAAAACAGAAAATGTAAAACGCCAACCCTCTACGGAATTTGCTCAGAAATCAAAGTCCATGCACACTGTACCAGTTCATCACGAATTGGCGGGAACGCCAATTCGTGATGAAGTTAGCTCTTAAAACGTTTCAATTAATCTTCTACTGGATGTTGACTCTCAGGAAATTTTAGGAGATTAAAGATGTCGTACACTACAGCGAGGAAGAAAGTTTTTGTCTTGAACACTTCCAGAATACTATTTGCAGAGCTGAAGACGGTAGATATATAGTCAGTCTACCTTTTAAAAATGGTCTACAGAAATTGGGCAAGTCCAATGGCTATAAAACGATTGTCTAATTAGGGAAAGCGATTCTTTCGTGATATTGAATTTAAACGAAAATATAGCGAGTTTCTGGACGAATATTTAGATGGGCA
Source organism: Tipula confusa (assembly GCA_963556175.1). Taxonomy (NCBI): domain Eukaryota; kingdom Metazoa; phylum Arthropoda; class Insecta; order Diptera; family Tipulidae; genus Tipula; species Tipula confusa. Next base: position 150,882,918 of record OY744476.1, on the reverse strand, counting down.
TCCAACAGTCCTGAACTTATGCGTACTATTCCTGAAGCCAACAAAGAAGTCACACTCATGAATTTCAAGGATGAAAACCAAGCCCTTTCCGTATTCGGAGTGAGGTACTCTCCCACAAATGACACCTTTCAATTCAAGGTGAATTTAGTTAGTCAGAAGTTTACCAAACGTAGCATGCTATCAGAAGTAGCTAGACTATTTGACCCAATTGGATGGTTGTCGCCATCTACAGTTAAAATAAAGACATTATTCCAGAAACTATGGTTGATAGGAATTGGTTGGGATGAACAATTACCAAATACAACTTCCCAGAACTACTCAGCAATAAGAAATAACTTGAGTAGATTGGAAGACATTCGCATTAATAGATGGCTGTACACCGAGGATCACAATGTGGAGCTGCACGGATTTGCAGACGCCTCAAAGTTGGCTTATGCAGCAGTAATTTACAATCGAACCAAAACAGCAAACGGGTATATAAAGTCAATATATTTACGGCAAAGACAAAAGTAGCAACAATTAAAACTATCATAATTCCACTATCACTGATATCAGTGTTGAAGACATTCAAGGATCAAATAGTTGTCAAATACATGTTATGGACTGATTCAACGATTGTGCTGAACTGGATATCGTCATGCCCACGGAAATGGCAGACCTATGTAGCTAATAGGGTATCGTTCATTCTACAACAAACCAACCGTAGCCAGTGGAGTCATATACCATCAGGCGACAACTCAGCTGATTGCACCTTGAGTGGCTTATTCCCGAAGGAACTAGTAATCTAAGATTTATGGTGGAATGATCCACATTGGCTAAAGAAAAGCGAATTACATTGGCCAAGTCAGAAAAAAGTCAATTCGGAATTTCCGGAGACGGCACTGGAAGAAGAGAAGAAGTATTCGATTATATTGTTGAACGTACAAGACCACGATTGGCTATCTGGTCTTATTAAACGAGGTTGAAAATTTTCGAAATTGATATTCGTACTTGTTCGAATTATCATATTATTTCGGAAAAAATCAGCAAGCAGTGCGGATGTGGGATTAGAATTCTCACGACAAAATAATGAAGCGATACGCGACGCATTCAATTTGATCATTCAAAAAGTACAGTTAACCAATTTTGCAGCTGAGATGAATGCGTTCAATAATAACAAACTAATAAGTCGAGATTCAAAATTAACATCCTTTTTTTAATTTATAGATAGAGTTGGTATTTAACGAGTTTGTGGAAGGTTGTTTAATGCAGAGGTTCCGTCTGACGTAAAACATCCAGTCATATTACCATCAAATCATCAAGAGACTACCATAATTATTAGAGAAGAGCATCTCAAACATCTACATGCGGGTCCCACACTTTTGATGGCAATACTAAAACAAAATTACAACATCCTGAGAGGTAAAACTGAAATTCGATAAAACTGAAATTTACCATCGACCATTTTTCAACACAGGAGTGGATTATGCTGGGCCACTATATATCAATGCATCAAGTTTGCGAGGTGCTAAAACTATAAAAGCTTACCTGGTACTTTTCATTTGTATGGCCACAAAGGTAGTACATCTGGAGTTGATGTGTGGTATGACCACTGAGGCATTTTTGGGAGATCTGCGACGATTCCATACACGGCGGGGAATAAGTGGACACATTCATAGCGACAATGGTTCCAATTTTGTTAGCACCCAAAGAGATTTACAAAAATGTGTGAAGATGGTAGAGAAGGACGAAAGCATAATGAGATACATTACGTCCCATAACAATGAGTGGCATTTCATTCCGCCAGGTGCTCCCAATTTTGGAGGGTTATGGGAAGCAGGCGTTAAGTCTACCAAATAACACCTCAAACGCGTACTAGGTGAAACGCTGCTTCCCTTTAAAGAGATGACAACGTTACTTACACAGATTGAATCTATATTACAATTCTCGGCTACTGAGCGAGATTTCTTCGGAAGATATGGATCCACTAACACCTGGTCATTTCCTAATTGGTCATCCAGTTACGGTAATACCAGAACCAAACTTATTGGACCAGAAGTAAGATCGGTTGTCGCGCTGGCAGCATATTCAGCGAATGTTACAACACTTCTGGCAACGGTGGCATATCGAGTATCTGGTCACGTTGCAACAAAGAAATAAATGGAAAGTTACTTCTCCAAACCCAATGACCGAAGACCTTGTGGTGGTGATGGATAAGGATGTTCCACCAACCAAGTGGTTAATGGGACGCATTGCCCAAACAATTCCAGGACAGGATGAATTAGTCCGAGTAGTCGTCATTAACACCAAATTCGGTGAAATCAAGCGACCCATATCCAAAATTTGCATTCTACCTTGTGGCTCTTTTGAGCCAGGAGGCGCGGGATATTTTGGATCATAGTTAAGGAATTGAAATTTGCATTATATAATTCTATGTACTATTGTTTGTAGTACACATTTATATCAGTTGAAAGTCGATAATTGTTGTTTGTGTGATAATTAAAAGCGAACTGTATTACCGATTATTTATACTGCCATCTTCAATTAATGTAGCTATAACAATTTAAGTAGCTTAATTATTTGTTCAACAAAAATTTTGTAAATTTAATATTGCTACCTATATATCATGACTTGACTTAAATTGTCTTCTCGTTCACTTTGATGTCAACAATCAAGCGACACACAACAATAAAAGATAGAATAAACGGTTGCTAACGTGTTGAAGAATTAAAAATTGTTTTTGTCATCTATATTTTAATTGAGATTAATCCATTTCATACATCCACCACTGGAGAATGATTTCGTGCATATCAAAATATTTCACCGTAACTTTATACACAAAACAGTAAAAAAAAAATTGTAAACTTACAGTTTGTCCATTTCATGTTCGTCATCATGATCGAAGATCGATGATAATATCGAAATTTCGTGAGCTACTATGTATATGGCACTAAGAAAATTTAGGTAACACTATCTAAGTATAGCATAGTTATTATGAAATTAAAATTAATTTGAATCACTGCACTACACTTTAGTTACCCACCCACTTGTTTGAATGTTAGATTACAACTGACCGTGACCATGCAATAAAATTTTGTATGAAAAAAAAAAACAAATAACCAACATCAAAAATGTGACACAAAACTGGATTTATTGTGTATTGCAAATTTGTCTGTATTGCACCGGTGCATGGTAATTTTTTTTTTTCCAAATATTTTTTTATAAAATGTTGTCAAGAAAGTTATGTTGTATGGGTTGAGTTTTGCTATTTTCATGTGTTGGATTATCCAGATGGATGAAAAGCGTTTATATTTATGTGTATATGGCCACGAAATAGTGACAGAATTGTTATGTAACTTTGTTCATACCATGCAAAATACGAATGACATATAAATACAATCATTAAAAATAAAATTCAGTTAGGCATAGGCCAAATTGTTTGTGCTATCATTATAATATGATTTGGGCAAACTTAAAAGATAAGTTGAATAAGATGTTTACCCCTAATATTTCACAATCTAACCAAAACAGAAGCAGCGCTGCTGCTGAATCTTCTTTCTGCTGTGAAATCCTTGGAACTAGGCCCGTTATCGTACCAAAATTGGTCATTTTTTATATTTTTTATCAGTACTTAAGGTACTTGCATTTTAGATTTTTTTTTTTTACTTTTGGTGGTTTTCAAGTAGTTATACCTCGTAAAAGACTTGTAAACGTGCATATTGTCTTTAGTACTACATCTTTATAGATTGTCGTAGGTGGGTACTAAATAATGGTTGAATCGCTAGGCTGAAAAACATCCTTTCATCCTTAAAACACCTCACGGTTAAAAAAATCAACAAAAGGAAATATAGAAACCACCAAAATTTAACCCGATTCCTTAGTGTCCTCATAATGGAGGAAAAATAATTATATGTAAATTTTTTCTGTGCCTAAGGCTTACTTCACAGTGGAGATGACTTCAGGAATGTTAGTGTTGGTTTTTTCTTAGGCTCATTCATGCGCCCACTGATGTAACCCAACCCTAAGATAAAGACAGTATGGGATTCATACCAGAGCACGACATTAGAATAGTTACTTTAATGCTAGAGCTGGCAAAAATCAAACTTATGTGAAAATATAGCTCCGTACTCCCGACACGATACAGCGACCGATAATGGGGAAAACATGATGTACTTTGCGGTCGCACTGGACCTAATTGTGGCTAGAACAGTCTTTTCTCATAAAAAAATCCACTTGGCAACATGGACACACCATCGTAAGAGTTACTGAAGTCTCATTGACAATGTGTTAATTTGAAACGGAAGGTTTTGGGTGATGCAGTGATAATCAAGACGGCAGTTTTCATACAAGTCAGTAATCACAAGAAAACGAACTTTACGTTTTACGTCTGATAAACGGAGATTAGAAACCACAATATCAGATCTTGTTAGCTTAGTAGCATTAAGAAAACCAATCGCCGTTCTGATGATGTTCTCAGTCGACTCAAGGTGCCGTAAAAATTAAACCCAACAATAATTAGTTTAATGAGGGGTGTGGTTTTGCTATAGAGCAACAGAATATAGCCTATATAAAGAAGAGCGACCAGAATGGAACCCTGCATTTGAACATCGATGCTAGGCTCGACGCTAGAGCATTTCTCTGGTTTTCTCAATGTTCAACAAGTGTTAAATGCTGTATTTGAAAGTTGTCAAATACAGATTTTGCAGATGTGTGTAGAAAATCCATCCTATACGAAGAATTTACACTGCCCATGCAGAAACTAAAAAGAAATCGTTCCGCTGGGGTGAATTGCAATAATTTCGAGCTTTTGATATTCGTTTATGGAAGTATCCTTTCGATCTTATTCGATTAATATATGGCAAAGCGAAGTTATGCTTATTTAATGGAAGGTGAAAAAACAGCTCGTGGCGTACATCAGTTTTTTGTGGATTACCAAGAAACGTAAGATTTAATCCATCCGGATAGTTTATGGTTTGTTTTGCGATGTCTGATAAAACCTGACAAATATTTGCGTTTTTGGAAAATGACAGTAATGCAGTTACAATGTTGTGTCAAAATTGAAAACAAGCTAACCGGAATTTTTGCAATAAGCTCGGATGTACGGCAAGAAGATGCTCTGTTCCCGATACTTTTAAACTCATGTTAAAATTTATCTTTCGTAAAAGTAAAAACCCTTAGGACAACATCGTGTACCCTCAGCTTAACTAGGTTCTGGTATATGCAGATGATATTTGTGAATTTCACAAATATCATCTGCATATACCAGAATTGAATGGCAACGCAGCCATTGAATGGCAACGGTGCAAAAAGAACTATTGGATCCACTTGTACGATTCTCAGATGCCGTTGGTCCGAAAATCAATCAGTCCAAAACAAACCATATGATTACTGGTTTTAAAGCCCAAGACGCAATAGATTTTAGTAATGGTGACCACAAATTCGAAGAACAAGTTTCCGATTCCTTAGGCCAGCTGAACTAAACAAGCTGAAGTTGTACAATAAGTTGATCAGACCCGTTGTCATGTTTACCCTAACGGATAAATATGAAAGATGGTTAGTGATATTCGGGAGAAGAATCATGCGCTTGATATGTGGCCCAAAACGCGACGATGACAACACTTATCGAGTTTTATTTAACCACGATATCAGGAATTTAATGAAAATTCCTGATCTCGTTCATAAAATAAATGGGAAGCGAGTACGCTGGCTCGGCCACGTTCTGTGAGTCGATCCTAAATAAATGATTCAACGATTTCTGAGAGAATAGTCATCGTTTGGCAGGCGCCGAAGTCGCTGTCGGCGGCGATTTCTACTCGGGGTGGAAAACGACTTATCTTCTTCGAGTTGTCTAGAACAATACGAAGAACAAGCTCGAGATCGAAACCGATTGAGCTAAATGTTGATGGAGTTAAGTAATGGTTTGGTTTAAACCGTTAAGTAATGGTTTGGTTTCCAAAGAATAATTTGGCATTGTTTTGTAACTGCATCCGTAATCGAATCAATTTTGGAGCAGATTTTCAAAGTAAATTTAACATTCTGGTAGATCTAAAATGAAATCTATACTAGATTCAAAAACATCTTTGACGGTAACAGGTATTACAGTATCGCTAGATACCCCGACTCCCAAACATTTCAGCATCTAAAATAAATTTGGAGTATGCTAAAGAATTAGCCAATTCTTACTACACCTCCTGACTAATTATAGTGTCCCTGTGAAACACGCCTTCCTTTTTTTTTGTTTTTAAACTCTGCAATCTTTTCAGGGAAAGCTCTTTCAACTCTTTCGCGGTTAATTTTTAAAGTCCTACCTTATGCCGTCACCAGCCAAATCTAGGACGCACAAATACAGGTTCGATTTTAAAGACATCTGCGCACATTGCTTTGCTCCAGTCAGCCTGTACTGACATGGACGATTGTTCGGCCCATGGATTCTGCACTCCAATAGGGGGTCATAGTTGTGTTATTCGTCATCACCGATCGTAATCAGATGAAGAAAAATCCCTTTTGCAACCCTACCCCGTTGGGATTCGAAGCCGGTAGCTCTCGTCCCAAACACCGCAGCTTTACCCACTGCGCCAATTGCTCGGAATCGCCTGATAAATACTTTACAGCGAAGCACGACTTTCAACAAATGATCGATTTCGGAATATGCCGATCGTCCTGCGTAGCGTTCCCGTTGAATCTCGTTAAAAAGAAAGACCATATTAATTCGAGGGCTTGTGATCATTACCGCTGGTTGAGCGAATGAATGGTGCCTAACCGATATCCAATTTCGCACGTCCATGATTTTACGATGAAACTGCGGGCCTTGATAATCTCGTAGTTCTAAAATAAATTCATTAGACGACCATAACTAAACACCATCCGGACTCATCGAACTTCGAAGAATACCATTTGGGCTAAAAATGCGGTTCAGACTTTTTAAAGATATATCGATGATCCTCTACGAGATTTGGATTAGGCTTACGCGTTTATAATGATGATATTTTGGTAGTCAACTTTAACGAAGTATAACATAACCAAGCGTTTAAGCGATTTCGATCTTAAACTGAAACTTTCTTCCAAATATTGCTGTGACGTATACTTACTTCTATCCATACCCATTTAGCCAAATTGTCATTAATCGTTAAGCTAATCGTTAAGCAAAATCTGCTCTATCTACGGTAACCATGCTAGTTCACCCAAATATTGATATGTAACTCTGAGTGTAACAACACATAGTTCGAGTTCGGCCAATGGTGCAGTGTTGCAACAATTTAACCTAGAGTCCGATATATGGGAACCACTCTTTCGTTCTTCTTTCAACCAAAACAGAAGCAGCGCTCCTGCTGGATCTTCTTTCTGTTGTGAAGTTATTGGAATTAGGCCAGTTATCGGACCGTAGTTAGTCATTTTTTATATTTTTTTCAGTTTCAGGTACTTGCGGAGATGAGCATATAGAGAATCCATCCTAATAGGAGTTCATACTCACCATGCAGAGACTAAAACTAAACCGTTCTCCTGGGGTTGGTTGCATTGATTCCGAGCTCTTTATATTCGGAAGAGATACTTTGTGGAACTATCTTTTCGACCTTATTCAAATAGTATGGCAAAGCGAAGTTATGTCTGATGAACAAAATATGGCCGCGTTGTGCTCTATCCTTCAAAAAGAGATCGCTTAAAATACGAAAACTATTGCATGATATATCTCCTTTGCACAGCATACAAATCACTTTCATACATAATATTGGAAATAGTCACTCTTCTATGGCGCAGGAAATTGTAGGTATCAATTCATAGTCATGCATGGCGTCCCCGTTGCATCTCGTTAAAAAGAAAGACACTAGTTTTTGGTGGCGTTGTGCGTTGGATCCGTATCCAATTCCGCATGTCCATGATTTAACGATGAAACTGAATGGTAGTACAGTTTTTTCCAAAATGGATCTTGATGATACAAGCACCATCGTAAACCCGTAGTTCTAGATGGCATTCATAAGACGGCCACAACTAAACCATTCGGACTTATCGTATTTCGAAGAATACTTTTTGGCTCAAAAATGCGGCCCGGTCTTTTTAAAGATTTATCGATGAAATTATACTACGAGATTTCTCTTACGCGTATATATTGATGATATTTTGGTAGTCATCTGTCATTTAGAACAACATATAGATCATTTAAACCAAGTGTTTAAGCGCTTAAGCGATTTCGATCTTAAATTTAAAAGTCTTGAATTTATATCTCGAAAAATCGAATGTTGCCTCGATGCTTAGTGGATTTATTTTTCAACCACCGCAACCTATCAAAGAAATGCAAAAGTTTTTCTATGATGTCAAACGATTGAATTCCGGCACTAAATCAGATATGAACCCACAACTATAAACATCTGACGATCACGATTTATTCCAAGTTTTTTTTTATCACAATTGACCTTACTTCGGGATTTTACCAGAAAAAGAATGATGGAGTTTGACAGAAATTTTTAAAAAAGTATCATTATCAAAATGATCAAAAACCTTGTTCAAAAGTTTTTGAACAAATCCTACGAGTGCTTCAGATGTCGCCATATCACAAGGAGATATCGGTAATTACCACGTATGTGAAGTTAGCCCAGAAAATCATCCCAGAAAAAATAAAAAATTTCATCAGGCAACCCTAAAGTTATATATTGTCATCCCAGCCCAGGATTTAATTAAATATAATTAAATTGACAACATAATTATTTCAGACCAAAAATATAAAAATTGATCAAACATAGTTTATGAGTACAATAAACATAACATGATAAATATATTCAGAAATGAGACAATTAAAATTCGGCGATAATTTAATATACACATTTGTAAATACATATATATATTGGGCCAAATACTAATGAGCCTATAACGCCAATCACAACGGAAGAATTAACTTGAATTTTTTTTGTTGAGTTGTGGTCTTCATTGCGAGGCGATATCAGTTGGTTTGGTTTCCGGAACTCTAAATTTCTGGGAACCACAAAATAAACACTTCATAGATTGGGCCAAATACTAATGAGCCTATAACGCCAATCACAACGGAAGGATTGACTTGAATTTTTTTTATTGACTTGTGGTCTTCATTGCGAGGCGATATCAGTTGGTTTGGTTTCCGGAACTCTTAATTTCTGGGAACCACAAAATAAACACTTCATATATTGGGCCAAATACTAATACTAATGAGCCTATAACGCCAATCACAACGGAAGGATCAACTTGAATTTTTTTTGTGAGGCGATATCAGTTAGTTTAGTTTCCGGAACTCTAAATCAGCCTTTTATTTGTCAACCCTGGATTTTATTTCATTGAGTAGGGCCAATGATTACTAATTTTCGTGGTAATTTTCAGAATTTATCTATGACACAGTAAAAATATAACAACGGTTAAATATGTGTACTTTTAAAATTGTTCATATGAATCGGCTAAAGTACTAAAGTAGTTGGAAAAATCCAGCCTTCTCGTCAATAATTATATTAATAAGGACATAATTATTAACAAAACTGTTTCGGAGGTATTCGAAAACCTGGTAAATAAAGAAGATCCTAAATATCTTGAAAGCACAAAAACTACCATTGTGAAATCATTGGAAGTTTTGCGGAAAGCTCGTTCAGAAAAACTTCAATAAGAAGATAATGATTCTGACAATATTATCGATATTTTAGAAGAATCCCTCTTTAACAATTTAATTCAAAATTTTTTCGTTAAACCTTTCTGTGTAGTTACATATAATCAAACCAATTAAGCAATTAAAATTAAAATTAAGAAAAAAGAATAATAATCAAACCCAAATAAAATTGTTGGAATTATTACTGAATAATTCCAAAAATTATAACGACTGCGGTGACGTGTCGTTATTTTAATTATTCAGATGTAGATGGTGTGCAAAACAAAGCTCAGTTTCGATCTGATGAGGAATTTAGTTAAAAATTAATTGTCATCTCATCAGGCCATGGCGACCGAGTGCTTTGTGTAAATGCTATTTTACGCTCTATATATATATTTATTTACAGTGTACATGTAGCGTTAGCGGATTATATGAATGTGCACGAAATATCTGAATAATTGTTTTTGTGTTTGTGTAGCGAAGTCGCTACAAAATGAAACATTAGTGGCGTATCTGGATGCAACTAGACCCCAAGGTCAGAAACCCATTTAAAACAGAGTCCTCAATTTTATATAACGCTTTGGTTGTACCTGTTACCGTTACGTCAAGTGAATCTTCTGATCCATTCCCAGTTACTGATATGATCAGCTCTAGCCACAATATGGATACGATTGATAGTTGGCTTAGATCTTATCGTTTTGAAATTGAAAAAAAAAAATTAAATGTTGGCCAATATTCGAAACAGTTGTCACTGATTTTAATTTTGCTGGTATAAATGCAGTTTCAGGTGCTTTTAATAAAATGGACATTGTCCAATATTTAAACCAACTGATATTGCCTCGCAATAAAGACCACAACTCAACAAAAAAAATTCAAGTTAATTCTTCCGTTGTGATTGGCGTTATAGGCTCATTAGTATTTGGCCCAATATATATATGTATTTACAAATGTGTATATTAAATTATCGCCGAATTTTAATTGTCTCATTTCTGAATATATTTATCATGTTATGTTTATTGTACTCATAAACTATGTTTGATCAATTTTTATATTTTTGGTCTGAAATAATTATGTTGTCAATTTAATTATATTTAATTAAATCCTGGGCTGGGATGACAATATATAACTTTAGGGTTGCCTGATGAAATTTTTTATTTTTTCTGGGATGATTTTCTGGGCTAACTTCACATACATGTAATTACCGACCAATATCGTTTATATTTCCATGTCAATGAAAAATAACAAGCCATTGAAAAATATGCTGTCAACGACAAGGAAATGTATAGGCTTTATTTGGGCCATGGACAACCTAATAATTACTGATACAGTGCAAAGAAAATAAAAATCTTCACGAAGGACCCCTTTTACTCACTCTTATAGCAACAGGAATAATAATACACCCTATCAATCCAGGAAAGATTGTACCTAGAAGCACATGCGATGTCTTTATTGATGGAACAATTCCCAACCTGAGAAATTGTCTATACTGCGATAAAGCAAATTCAAATCAAGAATAAGTCCAAATTTTACAAATACAGCCTGGAAGAAAATCTTTAAGGCCCACATCACAAATTTAACAAATTAATTCCCTGTTGGTCCTATATAAGCACCTACGAATACAACCCTCCAATCGTAACAATGAAAGAGGGAAATGGACTAATAATCTAATAAATAAATAGGAGCTCAATTAATACAAAAGGAAAATAGTCATCCCAACTTATTGCATAAAGGGGACATAAATCCATTATTCAAAGCAATTGGAACCCTCCCCTATGTCAATCTTTTACGACATTTAAGTACTGAAACCGATAAAGGTATAGTAATAACGACGACAACCCTGGGAAAAACCGAGAAACTATAACAATTCAATTGCTAAATTGCAACGATTAAGGAAACAATGATTCTAGGTCTATATCAGAAGGATATAGGATATTGGAAGCAGAAAAATCGTAAATGTCGTAAATGATTGAAGACTGAATATCGATGCTGTATTTGAGAGTTGGTAGAGACATTTCATTGATTAGCGTAATGTAAATAGTCATAAGCTTATATAGTTTGTGGAAATGCGTATAGAGTACAGATCCTGGCGATGAGTTCACCCTGGCCGGAGCTCTTGATACTCATCGAAGATACTTTGTGGAAATCTCATTCTAATAATATTCTGATAGTAAAGCAAAGCGAAGTTATGCTCTATCGCACCTAATTATACGATTCATTTAAAGAGCATTGAAAAGCAGGCCTTTTAATTTTCTTTTCGTTTGGTGATTTTGTTTTTCTTTCATAAGTCGTTCAAAGAATTTCAATCCGTAAAAAAAGTTGCTCGCTATAGTAGTGCTTTTATAATTGTGAGAATGTTTACTGTCTAACAATCCGTAAATAAGTAAAATGAAAAAAGTTTGCCTGGTAAGCAAGAGAAATGCGAATATTTGGAGCAAAGAATTGTGCAGACAAACAACTGAAAGTTACTCTTCTCTCATTTTAAAAAATATCCTGACTGTGTGATAAAGGTTCAAAACAAAGTGGTAGTCCCAAGCACGTTATTGGATCGAAAACAAGCAAACACGATCTGAGATTATAGGGAAACAGTGGCCATTTTTACCTGTGTTTAAAATTATCTTTGTCCTCTCGAAACTAATTTCAAACATTTTTCTTAAACGAATATAACACCAGTAAGCCGATACATAATGGAAATATTGATTTACGAATTATAAATTCAAAAATATAACATAAAAAGTCATTTAAAATTGTTCCTTCCATAAATTTTATCAAATTCAATAGAATATTAGTTTAATGGCCGCACACAAACATAAATACAGTGTTCTCCAATGTGGACGCTCGATAATTCAAATTTGGTTGTCTCAACATCTGAGTTCAACAAGTGGTACTACATATATAGTATACCACACAACGAAAGAAACAATCGAACATTACTCGATTTTTTAGGGTTATGTGAAGCCAGAAATCATACTGCTATGTCAACAAACCGCACATACAATTAATCCATTGGAAGGGAATAGAAGAACAAAACCCACAGTAAGAAACGCTGTATAAAAAAGGTAAACGCTTTTACCCAATGTGAATACCAGAACAAGTAGATTTATCGAAGAAAAATTAAGAAAATATTTTTCCCAAAAATTTCATAATTACAAATTTGTTTTTTGCTTACTTCAATTGTTCTACATAATTTTTAATAACAAAAATAAATTAATACACAAATTGAGGTGGTTAAAATGAGGGTTGGTTAATATTTTCTACTTTAAATTTTCTTGAAGTTTGTGTTGTCTTATACATGAACAAAAATTGTTTTGTTGAAATTTCCCTTTTTTAAAGTCACGTCTTCGTTATTGTTTGGTAGATTTTGTGTTTTTGGTTCTAACAAAAATTTTTTAAAACCTTTATTTTAAGTTATCAAAACATAAAAAAAAACCATAGAAACGTTTATGTATTTAATGTCATTTGTGGCCGGAGTTGCACTTACAATGTATAACACAGATTAAAAATTAATTATTTATCTAGATTTGATAATTAATTCTGGGCTATTGATATTCAGAGGGGTTTGTAGAACATTTTTCCGACCTCATTCGATAAGTATGACAAAGCAAAGTTATTCCTGATGAATGGAGAATGGCTGCTTTTTACTCTAACTTTAAAAAAAGATCACGCAAATTGTAAAAACTATAGCGGCATAGCCTACTTTTGGGCAGTATACAGTTGCATAGTTCTACATAATAATGGAGAGAATCACTCCTCTGGCGGAGGAAATTATAGGAGACTTCACTGACTACTAAGGAGGACTTTGTTCAAATTGGTCAGTCATTGATCAATTTTTTATCTGAGGATATGATTTTTTCTTACTAATACGAAACATTTTATGGCGTACATCAGAGGTTTCTCGATTTCCAACAAGCCTATGAATCAATCCATCGGGTTAGCTTATGCTTTGCCTTGAGCCATCTAGAAATACAGTCGTTCAGTCACAATGTTGTACGTTGAAGTCGAAAACAAGCTATCAGGACGTTTTCAATTAGCTCTGGTGTACGACGATAGCAGATGTTTGGTCTCTGATACTCTTTAATTTCATGTTAGAATTTATCTTTGTAAATTGAAACACTTCAGGATAAAATCGTATACTGCCAGATTTATCGGAAAGGCAACGGTATAAAATAACTTGGATCACACACGAGGCCATGATGTCGATATTTAGCGAGTTCTTTTTTACCGCACGAGATCAGGAATTTGATATGAATTCCTGAAGTCGTTCATGATGTAAAAGTACAGTGATTATGCTGGTTCCGCCACTCTTTGCGAGCCGACTTTAAATTGATGGTTTAGCGATTTCTGAGAAAAAATACGCCGTTTGGGGAAGTTGGTTGTCGCTGTTGGTGACGATGGCTCATCGGAATAGAGAATAATGTATATCAGATTGCCTTGTGAACGATAATTTCAAACGAAGACGGACCAAACAAAATTGACAAACAAATTATTGTCTTCTAGTTTCAAAAAGGAAGTTGATAAACTATATTAGAAAAGTTTCTGAAATTGAGATTCTGGAATTTAAAACAAATGTTCAACAAGTTAATCAAAAGTTAGAAACCCAAATTGAACAAATCGAATAGAAATTTGTACAATTTAAAAAAGAGTTACTTGACATCAAAGTAAATGGAAAAACGTCACAAGTAGTTCAACATGTTCGATCAATCAACTTGAAACCACAATCATATGCCGGAAACCACAATCTTATCAACACCGTTTGAAATTTACAAACTCTAATTTTAAACCGCAGCCAAACAAAATAAGTAGAGCTTAACAGATAGGATGGCTGCGTTAAAATTTCTTCCTAAAAAGAAGCAGCAGAGGCATTAAAGACGATTCCCGAAAGTGAGCGCAATGGCTATTTAAAAATAATCAAGGCATTGAATCGGACGTATTTAAGTTATCACAGAAACGAAATATATCGAATGGAATTCAAGGGTCGGTAACAAAAGAAAATCGTGCAATTCGCAAATGCAAATACTGGGTCAGAGTATATGGAGAAGATCAAATTATATGAATTTATTCGTCTAAGGCAACCTTTACTGAGACGATTGCATCAAATTCGAATCAACAAAAATACGCCGAGTGAAAGTAAAGGCTAGCAGGCACATCAAGCGCCAATGAACAAAGAAGACAGCTGCAGTCCGAAATGTTATTTATTCTATAAGGTTGGACCCATATCACAAGGTTGTAGGTGAAAGAGGGTTACACCACTGTGCTGATACTACTGCAAACGAGCAATAAGGTAGTAGCCAGGAATGTGGGCCAAATATCGATATCGCCGGTAAACTTCGAGGTCGAGCATCGGAAGAACCGTAGCAAAACTAAAATTTAGGGTTGTTCCGTCAGCAGCTTTATCGGAAATACACTAAACAATATATAATTTTTATGAAACACGGGTATGAACCTTAATAGAACTATTGTAATTTCAAAGTCGTAGTCGACACTTTCAAAATTCTTCAGGAAAGTTCAGTTTCTAAAAACTTAAGCCATTTGGGAATTAAATTTGGTTTTTGCTAAATCAGGCGCAGACATAAATTTATGGTATATAACCTTGACGAAATTTTATTCAAAATTTATTTTTTTCGAATTGTTTATAGAATTTGTATAACAATTTTGCTAGTGAGCTTTTGATTTGGTTATCACTCTTTCGAATCGGACAATACCGGAGTCTACCGGATTAATTAGGCACCTTCAATAGCTGGGTTTCGTTGGCTTTTTCTGATATTTTTTTGCTGTTCTAGACGCGCTGTTTTATGAATAAACCCGGCCATCTTGTACAATTGACGTTTTGACATTTGTAATTACAATGACGTATCACTTTAACAGTTATTTCATTTGGTTTTCGTGTTAAATGATTTTTTTAATCTGTAACTTATATACATTTTAATTTACGTGTATTGAGAGGTTGAGACATGTTTTGAGAGTGTTTGTGAGTTATTTTAGTGTTATTTTTTTTACCTTTTAGGTTATAACTAAATATAAGTTGTTACAACTTACGGCTTGGAGATATTAATGACATACAATTTTAAAATGTATGATTTATAAAAATTTTTCTGATTAATTTATTGGAGTGTAGATCTTTTTTTAAGTTTAATTTGCATAGCTCCTTATATATTTGCATATCAGTGGTAGAGCAATACCATATATTACAAACTTATTTTATTTAAAAAATATGTGTGTTGTTCGATTATGAAACCTGTCACTTCGAGTAAAACAAATTTCAAAACCTTGTATACGTAAAGTTATCTTAGAGGAAGCAGAATTTTTCAAATTCAAAACATAGCAACTCATGCAACAGAAATCTTTATTTGATAGATTTCTGTTCATGAGTAAATGTGGTATATTGAAGATTGGCTATAGGGTTTGAGCGCCCAAAATGCATAACTCTAGATTTATCGCTAGCGACCAACAGGTAAAAGGAAAACCATTTATTTAGCTTCAGCAAATCGTTGTCCAACAGAAACTAAACACTGTCATTCTAATCTTTAGCTGCATTACTAAGTACGTAAATAAATAGAGAAAAGGAGGCCCTAAAACCGATCCCCGACGGAAACCACAGACTAAAACACCAGAAGAACTAAATGTTTTACCAAACTTGAAAAATTGCTGACGGGTTTGAAGGTAGCTTTTGAATCAGTCAAGATTTTACCACTTATACCAATGCTAGATTATCTGTGAAGAAAGATCGTGGTCAACAGTATCAAATGCTTTACCAATACAGATGTGGCTCAAGATGTGTAATATAGCTTCTTCTGTCGATTTTCTTGAAAAAAAAACGAAATTGATTATTGATTCAAAAATTGTATACTGTCACACAACTGAGCAATTTACGTCTAATAAGCTTTTTAAGTTTTAAGCTAGGTATGGAGCTCGGGCTAAGCTAAATTTTAACGTGGTTTCCACAAATCTACAGATAAATATCGAGCTAAAAAAATGTGTAGTAATAAATTTGGCATGCTAAGTTT
This sequence comes from Tipula confusa, assembly GCA_963556175.1. Classification (NCBI taxonomy): domain Eukaryota; kingdom Metazoa; phylum Arthropoda; class Insecta; order Diptera; family Tipulidae; genus Tipula; species Tipula confusa. The sequence continues at coordinate 150,866,340 of OY744476.1, read as the reverse complement.
GACGTGTCTTTTGGTTTTAATGGTGTTATGCTTTTAAATTTTTTAGATTTTAGTGCTTTTTAAGATTTTTGGCCTTGGTTGGTCATTCACCTTTAGGTGGTAATCCGAAATCATGTACATTATCGAAATCATTAATTTCGACATACGCCATTTTAACTCAAATATATTAACGTATTTAAAAAAATATAGCATACCATAAACGCGTAAAATAAAAACCTATACCCCGATTTTGTTCGGGTTTTCATTCATTCTAACGCAAGAGACTTGAAAATTTCGTATACGTATACAGACAGCGTTTAATATACACATTTATTATTGTGTGATTAAATTTTATTTTAATGTGTCAGTTTAATTCTCATGCAAATTACGCCTAAATGTTGTTTCAATATAGCCTAAATGTTAAAGCGGTTGAAATCCGTTATCGCATGAGTATTATTTTTTCAACCTTTCGCTGTGACGATAGATAGCTTATACATACAAAATCAAATGTCGTTTTGTATTTTCATTCAAAAAAAAAAAAAAATATTATAGATTATATTATTATAAATATTTTATTATTTTGATCAAAAATCGAACAGAGAATACAATTTATGTTTCAAAATGGTAAGTGTTCACAATTTTCCGTTTCAAAATCAAAAATCATGGCCTTATAGGTCGACACGCAGCTCGACGTGAAAACTTCATTTTGTTTTTGTACGTGTACGTTGTTTGATATTTTTAGTTACTATAATAAAATAAAATTAAAATTGATCCTATCGAAATTAATGGTTTTGACACTATACAAAATTATAGCTTACCACATCAAGAAGCTAATCAAAGTGAGGAAGATCATGATCAACCAAGGCCGGAAAAACGCGAAAAAGGCGAAGCGAAAAAATTAAAAAAAATTTACTTTCCAACAAAAAATAAAATTGTGTGAGCTAGTAAAAGTTAATAAAGCAATATGGGATTTAACTGATAAGCTTCATAAAAATCATCATGCCATAGCAAGTTCGTAGAAGCAAATATCAGAAACAATGGAGCCAACAGGTAAATATTTGTATACACATATCATGCATATTACTTAAATCATTGTAATTTTGTTTGTGCTAATTTATATACATATTTTTAAAGTTGAAGATTGTAAATGTGCGTGGAAATCTTTAAAAGATAGTTTCCGTTACCATAAAAGTCGCGCCAAAAAAGCTGCCAAATCTGGTTCTGGTTTCGACTTGAACGATTTCGAAGTTCGCGCGTGGATGATGAAATGGATTGGGAGTTTGGAAAAAATATGTCATTTCTGATATCGGCATCATCCGAAAGCAAAATAAGGTATGTGGACTTTGAAATATTTACACGTTTAAAACTAATTAAATTATTTTCTTTTATAAAGAACAATCTCAACTAATTCCGACACCAATGATCAATATGATGATATTGGAGATAAGAGTTCTTCTAATTATTCTTATCTAAGTTTGTGGTATTCATACATATTGTTATAATACTCAAGGTTGAAACTGTTTTTTTTAATAGATGGCTAAGAAACCAAAAAGACCAGAACATTTTTCAGATACAGATAATCTTACAAGCTCCATAAATGAACTAATCGCAATAAAAAAAAGAACCAACAGACTTCTTTAGCGCCGAAACCGTATCAACAAGTGCATTAAATTATGTTAAATAACATAAATAGAATGCTACAAAAATTACCGGACAATATTGTAGACGAATTAAATTTAAAATTTCAGATTCAAATTATGGAAGAAATAAATAAAAATAAAATTTAAATAAACTGTTTTATTAAATATTATGTTATTTTTTATAAGCTTAAATACTAGATTAGTCCAAAAAAACGATTTACGTTGCCATTCCAAAGATCCTACACCAGAATTCAAGTAATCTTTGATGGAATCTCTTGTAAATTTACCAACGTTTTTTTTTTTTTTTTTATTAAAATGGCTGGAACCCTCAAGGATTCCGCACTCAATGCCACAATGGGCCCATGGTGCAAACCTAGGATTCTATTAAATTTCACAAAGGCGAGTAGCTGCCTTAGCAAACTGAATCAGCTTGAACCAAGGCAGGGAAGACACTTGATCTAACCGAATAGACCTAGAGTTGAAGACCTGAAGCCTAACTCCTTCAAAGGCCGGACAACTACAGACAAAGTGAATGCAATCATCAACCTCTTCGAGACAGTCCTCACATACACCATCCTGAGCTACACCCATGCGATGAAGAAGATCTTTGAATCGGCCATGACCTGTAAGAATCCCAACCAGGATCCTCAACTGATCTTTCCTTAAAGACAAAGCAAACTTAGTCGACCTCAAATTGGGTTCACTAATAAATTGTTTCGCCCAGCGGCAGCCAGACGAAACACGCCAATTTTGTTTTGCAACAGACATAATGAATTTCTTAATAGCTTGCTTACCCAAACTAAAAGAAAGGGGAGTAGCTGGTTCAGTGCCGAAAATTTCCAAACGAGAACCAGCTTTAGCTAAGGAGTCCGCGAACTCATTGCCCTCGATGCCACAATGAGCCGGGACCCACATTAGTGAGACTTTATTTAATACGCAAAGACGATTAATGTAAAGTTTTCAATCCTTGACTAGTTTGGAAACAGTCAAAGGGTTTATTAATGAATCGAGCACAGCTTTACTATCAGTACACATTATGATGTTTTCCTCAGCAAAGCTATACTTTAAAGCAGCAAACACGCAATGCGAGAGCGCAATCAGTTCCGCCTGAAATGCTGTACAGTACGAACCCAGACAACCAGACGAACTCTGAACCAACGCGGGACAGTATGTTCCAAACCCTGCAGAAAGTTCAGAGCGCGATCCATCCGAGAAGAATACTATAGATTCAGACAATCGTTTTTGAAAGACCTGCGAAGCCCACAGATCTTTAGACGGATATTCTACCGAGAATGAATTGGAAAAGTCAAACTCAGGTAGCAGTCTGTCATTAACCATATCAATTTCTGGCATAAGTGAATTGTACCGAGAAATAATGAGCCTATGACCCAAAATGGATCTGAAACTATTCCAAACCCCTAAGCACCTCAAACGGAACGCCGCAGAACACGCCGACCCAAGTATGAAAGAGTGCAACTGAGGCAAAGAAAGGATAGCTTCCATAGCAATAAGTGGTGTGGAGGACATAGCACCGGTAATAGCCCGACAAGCAGTGCCCTGTAAGCCACAAAGCTTCGCTATGGATGATTTCAGATTAATCACTGGCCACCAAACGACCGATGCATAAGAGAGCATTGGCAAGACCATAGATTTGTATATAAGAGCTAACGTTTTAAGAGTCAGTCCCCAAGATTTACCAAAAGCTCTTCTGCATTGCCAAAAAATGGCAGTAGCTTTTGACAGCTTACTATCAAGATGCTTCTTCCACGAAAGTTTACTATCAAGGAAAACACCAAGATGCTTGACATAATCCGATCAAGTAATAACTTTGCCAAAAAGAGATGGAACAGAGAAGTCACCAATATGCCTGCGCTTGGTGAAAACAACTAAGTCCGTTTTTAGAGGGTTAACATGTAAGCCCTTATCAAGACACCAGGCTTCAACAATTAACAAAGCATGCTGCGTTAGATCTGATAGGACATTCAAGTGCTTACCCGAAACTGTCAGAACAAGATCATCAGCATAACTCTGCACGACAAAGCCCAAGTATCTGCACGACAAAGCCCGAGTTAGCAACGTTAGTTGACCTTCCAGCGTTCATTTAATTTTGCTTGAAAACATAGAAACTTCGATAATGTTTTTCCGCCACATTCCTTGAACAAGAATCCCGTTCTCGTAGTAGTCTACATAGTTTGATGGTATATAACTTTTTTATATAATTTAGTCATAGTATTATGGAGATAACAGCAAGCAGCTACGATTTGCTGAGCTCTATCTGGTCCACAAAACATTGTTGTTTTTAAGCACAGCCATTTTCCACATAAAATGCCAAAAGCATTTTCAACGACACGCCTAGCTCTATTGAGCCGATAGTTAAATATTCGTTCTTCATCTGTTAAAATTTGTGGTTTTCGTGGTACAAATGTCTTTAAAATCTTTTTGTATAAGGGAAATGCATCATCACCGATAAAACGGTAGTTTCTTATTTCCTATTGAACAGTCGTCAGGAAAAAGCATCTTGTCGTTTAAAACGGCACATCCAAAGTTGCTCACACCAAATACTGCGGCGTCACTCTCACTTCCATGGACCCCAATGTCCAAATAAATAAACCGATAGTTGGCGTCAGCAACAGCCATTAAAACAATACTGTGGAATGTCTAAAATATCTTATTTATAACCTCAATATTAGAAGATATGGTGTAAGCATTACCTTATAATTGTAAATATGCTACCAGAATTTATCGGGCATTTTAATGCTATATGTTTTCCGTCAATCGCTCCGAGACAGTTAGGAAAATTCCATAAAGCATTAAAGTCATTTGATACTTCTAAGAAATACTCCTTAGCCAACTCTGAAACTTCATCCTTGAGTGACTTACAAATAGCACTGCACACCTCATCTATTATCGTGCCAAAATGTTGTTTACTTATCAGGTATATGAAGGCCATATGCCTTTGAATAGTCTCGGAAGTGAAATATCTGGAAAACAGATTTTACAGTTGCATTACGAAACATCAAAAGGATTTCATGTATAAACATATATATATATATATATATATATATATATATATATATATATATATATATATATATATATATATATATATATATATATATATATAATATATATATATATATATATATATATATATATATATATATATATATATATATATATTATATACAAAATTAATGACTGTACTTACTCAAGCACGACCGTAAACTTTTCTAAGGGGGTGATTTCATCATTCGGTCTTGACCTTACTTTGGGGATTAAAAACGGTTCGACTCTTAAATAATTCTTCAAATTCTTTAAATTTTATATGAAAATTTTCATAAAACTCTTTTTCATTATTCCTCAAATGGTTGAACTGGATATTTGTTAAAACAAACAAAATTAAGACGCTTTACCATGTGTTCTTCTTTCTTGTAGCATCGGACATACTCGGCATCGAGATGATTGTTTTCTTTTAGGCCTTGCCTCCATCATTTGCACCACACGAGATGCGGCTGCAATTATTAAGTTGTCTTCATCACTAGAATCCATTTGATCTCTTTTGCATAAAAACTCTTTTTTTTTACAACTAAATAAAACACAACACTAATCACAAATTAAAACGAACTAAAATTTGAAAACAAAACAAACCAAAAGACGCGACATAAAACAAAATACAAATTAGACATGTCAAAATTTATCTCTATATATTTTTTTAGCTCGATATTTATCTCTTTACTCTCAAGTTAAAGTGACTTAAATCGATTTATGTCAAAACTGAGGTTAGTCCACATTGAAACTATATTTTTAATTTTTGAAATTTTACCCCGACTCCGATATGTCTATCTTAAATAGAAAAGTGTAAACTAGATACTGACAAAACGACAGAAGTACTTGAATTCAAAAACTTCATTTGGAAAAACGACTTATTTAAATAAATAAATTTTAAATACGGTACTTTTACCGTATTAACAATACAAAAAACATTCGAAATTGATATACCTACTGAGAGTTTATTTTTCTCTTAGTGTTGATTGTATTAAGTCGTTTTACTCAAAGCAAACAAAAAAATTGTTTTGGAAAAGTGTCCTAAATTCATTTTATTCATTTTATCTAATTTAAAAAACAAGATTAATTCAATTTATTTAGTATTAAGTCGTTTTTCCAAACTAATTTTGAAAAAATAAATGGTTTAAATACAAATAAGTCACTTTTCCATACTTATTAAAATACAGAGTGTATTTAGAGTTTAATTTATAAAAGTGACTTGTCCTGTGTATGTCGTTTTACTTAACTTAAGACTTAAATAGTGTTAATTTTAAATATAAATAAGACGGTATTCCTTGTGCATTTGATTATTTGGATTGAAAAACACGAGGATCAAAACGACATATATTTTTGTTTTAGTGATAAATTGACGTTTTAAAAAAAATTAAAAGTGATTTTTTTGTAATTTTTAAAGCAGTAACATAATTTTAGGAATATTTTGATCATTATCGGTAATATATTTTTTCGTGCTTTTCAATGAATCGCTCAAAAAAAATAATAAATATGGCAATGGAAGTAAATCGAAAAAGAAGAGCTCATGAATTATTGGAAACTCAAAAAGAAACTCAAGGTAAGTTTACAATATTGTTATTATGGCTCCTAATGTTCAAAATAAATATTTTTTTACATTCTACAGAGCCATACAAAGAACCGAAGATTGGTGAGTCTCATGTTGAAGTGTCACAGAAAACTCTAGGTATAACATTTTAAAAAGTAAAAAATTGTTGGCATTCATAATATTAATTAAAAATGTTATTATTTTGATAGATAAGGGATCTAGTGTCCCTCCTCTAGTAGTAGAACATGAAGAAGCTACCAATTCACCAAATATCGAAACAGATGATGCTGAAGAAAGTGAGTTCGATGATAGTGAGAGCGATCCAAACTATGTATTATCAAATCAATCAAGCAGTGGTACAGAAACAGATCCAGATATTGATATACTTGCCAAACAATTAGAAACTAATTTAATGAGCGTCGACCAACACGTCGAAAGTGAAACAAATGATGATAATTTACCAAACTCGTCGCGAAAATCGATTCAACGTAATCGGAATCTGGGAAAGGCTTATAAGACTCGGAAAGGTAAAACAGTACCAAACAGAAACATGCACATTCTTACAAATTGTCAAAAAAAATGTAAAGATAAAATTTCACCAATGGAGCAACAATCCATCTTCAAGCAATATTGGGAGCTTGGTAATTTTAATTTGCGAGTTGCCTATGCATCAGGTACTATAGATGTGCATAAAAAAAAACTGCAGTTCAAGTAAAAAATACAAATTCACCTAGAAATCGAATATATTCATACAAGTATTATTTGACCATGTATGGTCAAAAGATTCAGGTATGTCAAAAGTGTTTTAAAAATACTTTGGGTGAAACGGATCGGTTCTTAAGAACTGTTATTAACAAGAAACTGCAATCTCCTGGAAGTGTAACAGCACAAGATCTCCATGGAAAAAGTACACCTTCAAATAAAATCTCAGAAAATAGAATTCAGAAAATCATAGATCACATTAATAGCTTCCCAGCATATGAGAGCCATTACACCCGAAAAAAATCGATGCAAAAATATTTTCATTGCGACTTGAATTTGTCACTAATGTATAAATTGTATGTACAAATAAACGAAAATCCAGTTTCATTGAGCAAATATTCTGAGGTTTTTCAAACCCAAAATATAAAATTTAGGCATCCGAAAATTGATACTTGCACTAAGTGTGATACGCTTAAAGCTAAAATTGATCTTGCTATTGGTGGGGAATTGGAAAAATTAAAAGAGGAGCAAGAACGTCATCACGCTGCTGCGGATTTAGCTTATCAATCGAAGAAAGATGATATAGCTAAAACCAAAGAATGTTCATCAACCAAAGTATTTGCATTCGACTTACAACAGGTTCTTCCTACTCCTTACGTCCAATCCAACGTGTCATATTACAAAAGACAATTAAATGTGTACAATCTGACCATACACGATTGCACATCCGGTATACCAACTTGTTTTATGTGGGACGAAGCCACCGCAAAACGTGGAGGAAACGATATCGCGTCATGTGTCTCTTTCCATTGGCAAAATTTAACGGGCGATGTTGAATTTGTTACCTACTACAGTGATAATTGTTTTGGGCAAAACAAAAATTCTTTGGTTGCTGCGATGTTTGCGATTTATTCTGCTAATAACGACAAAATCAAATTTATCGACCATAAATTTTTGGAGCCGGGACACACTTATATGGAATGTGATGTCGACCATTCCATGATTGAGCGAAAGAAGAAAAAAACTTCTATGAAAATACACCACCCATATGATTGGTATCAATTCGTCAGAGGAGTTGGTGTAAGAAATCCATTTGTTGTACATGAAATGTCCCAAAGTGAATTTAGAGACTTTAGTGTAGCCGCTAAAAATAAATTTACGTTTAGAAAAGTCGATGAGTGTGGTAACAAAGTTAATTGGCGAGAGATTAAATGGCTACGATATCCAAATAAATTTGGAGTAATTTATTTTAAAAATTCGTTGAATGATGAAGAGCCCTTTAAAACTCTTAATATTCAAAAACGAGGTTGCAATTCTGTGAAATTATGTAACATTCCATTGTGTTATCTTGGAAGAAATAAAATAAGTGAGGCACAAAAATCGGATCTATTGAGTCTTCTCGATTTGATAGATCCCCAATTTCACGATTTTTATAGAAATCTGCCTACAGAAAATATGCCTGATTATCATCCGGATATCACTGAAGAAGACGATAGTGAAATTATTAATGCTGCTGAAAATGATGGATAATGGATTTACAAACAAGGAGACGCAATTTAATCTTACGCATAAATTTTAGCAAGATTTATATTATTATTTTTTTTACAATTTTTGAAGTATTAATGTAAAATGTATTATTTAAAATTAATAAAAATTCATTTTGGTTTGACCTAAAAGCTAGATTTTTGTGAATTTTTGTTTAGTAAAACGACGTATTCGTAGTTCAACCATCAAATAATTTAAAATTATTTTGTAAAAATGACTTAAACCACTTAAGTTTTAAGTTTGAATTTTTTATTGTTTTGTAAAACGACTTAAATAAAATAACTTGAAATTTTCCAAAAACCGCAAATGTTTTTTTTATGCGATTATGTGGGATCGATAAAAAAATGTATTTCCATTGTAACCTAATAATGTTATTGAGATATCTCTTGTAACTTTTATCCCATCGTTGAAAGGAAATTAAACTAGCTCTACTGAAAAATGAGCAAATTTGAAATAAGTCACTTTTCCTTGAGGGTAAAGATCTGTTCGTTTTTAACCGCGTTAAAATTTAGCTTAGCTCGAGCTCCGTACCTAGCATTATTATTGACAATTTATCTTAGCTCGAGCTGCGTATCGACCTTTATTTCGAAAACTTTAGATTTGTAACGTGTGACGTGTGGTGAGGTAGCAATCTATAAATTTGAATTCAAATATTATAATCATAGTAAACAAGATTTATGTATAAAAGAAATAAATGAAAGGTTAGTAATTTGAGTTGAGTCTAGATGATCGACATAAATAAAAAAAGAAAAAGTTAAGAACAATAAATAATTATGGAGATTAAAGTTCAGAAATGGGATATTTGACACTAAACAATGCAATAAATGTTGATTTGATAAATTTTGAGTTAAAATTCGCGTAGTGTTAAATTTGTTTTTGTGAATTTGTTGGTTAAGTATTAATAAGATTTTTTTTTATCGAATTAAATATTAATCCATTGAGTTACATTTTATTATTAAAATAAGATTTCTTTCTTCTATTATAATTAATCAGTTCAAATAAAACATTAATTTGTATTTTGCATATCTTACAAAAATATAATAAATAATATATTTATTAATAAAAACAATTATGGTGTTGTTCAAAACTAATTTCGAATGATGTAATACAAGTAATATTGTATTTATATCGACTACGGAGCACTTCAATATACACTAACATCCTCATAAACTGATGACCCCAATAAAGCTCAGATACACGTTGCTCATAAATTTAAGAACATTAATTGCAACATAAGTCGTATTTTATTTGATTTTTTACAACAACAATCCCATATATCGAATTCTTTTTTGGAATTGGTTGAAATCTTTATCTATTGATGGTATTGTAATTCTAATACTTCTTTTTAGTTAGTATCTCGAATACCAGGTGCGCCACATCTCATATTTTGATTTCTATAAGTTGGTCATTGTTGTTATTTTATTATTTTGATATTCATTTTGAGTTAGCGATATTTTCTTGAACCTTGAATGTTATTATTTAATCAGTATTTTAGTGCTTAAATTATTTAGTATTGGAAAGCGAAATCATTTAGATAATTGAAATGGATCAAGATGAACTTTCAATATATAGGTAAAAGTTTTCTGTTGTATGTAAGCATGTTATATTATTTTCATGACGTATTTATTTTTAGAGCATAACTAATAATATTATTATTATTAATAATAATAATTATCTTGAGGAACAGTAATTATCAAATTTGTATTTAGCGTTTTTTCGTAGTCTCCGCTGGAGATGATTTAAATTCTTCTAGTACTGTAGAAAATCTACCATCCACTTCATCTACAAAATTCCATTATCTTGGCTGAGGATAAACTTCATAGGTTGCTGGATAATGCAGTATCAAAAGCATTATCGCAAAGAGCAACACAAAATAGTGATTGCGAGTTAAGAGACAACGGATATTCAATTAATGTCGTTAGTGCAAACAATAATATTGCTCACATAACTTTCAAAACACCGCAACCTTTATATAACCAAAATCCGGAAGTTTGGTTCAATATTCTTGAAAGGCAATTTTTAATATCTAACATAATAAGTGATCAAACTAAATATCCGCATGTCGTCGGTGCATTGGATGCACGTTTACACGACACATTCACACAATTAATTATTCGGGATAAAGGTAATTATTCGGGATAAAGGTAATTACAAAATGTAATTTACTGGGTTTTTTACATGTAAAATTTATGTAAAATGTAAACGATTATTTTATACATACTGTAAAATATAAATCAACTTTTTCATTACAATTATCGCCATCTGTTACCAAATCTCTTAATTAAAGAAAAATTGACTATATACTACAGTGTTTATTTATTGTGATATTTGTACATATGTATAAATGTAAAATAAAGTGCAACTTTCCTATGATAAGAAATATTTTGACAATGAAATCTTGACACCTGCTATCAATAAATGTAATTTGATGAACGCTTCGTTTTTCGTGAGAGGAGTTAGCATATGGAATTCCTTGGATGGTAACTGCTGGGTTTCAAAAAGAATATTTTTCCCAAATTTAATTATTAATGTATTAATCAATTTATCTAGTATTAATTCTATGGTAAGGTTAGTATAATGGTATTGCTGCAAACTTAGGTTATGAAAAATTATTAATTGTAATTAGAGTAAGAAAAATTAAATTGAATTAATAAAATTCACTACAGTTCCACGCTTAAATTCGATAATCATATTCGCTACCTCCTTACTACACTGGACATCAAAGGCATAATGCATAGGCATTTTATCGAATGGATAGAATAGGGCTAGTAACTTCAGGCATACATTTATTTGATGAGAGTGAGACGGATAGTGATAATTTGGTTGATTTTGTCCTGTTTGAAATTAATAAAGATTTAAATTTAAAAGCCAGTCAAACGAGTATAGATTCACTTCATTCATTTCACTGCAGAGAATTATTTTATTTATGATTAAACGTCAAATTGCAATTAGTTTTCCGCTACATATCGAAAGAAATATGCACTCTTAAAAATATTTTATTTTAGTTTATTCAAATATAGCTAGATGGCACTATGTCACTAGTTGTTTATTTTGTCGAATATAAGAACTAGTTTAAGACGTAAACAGATGGCATTGTAGAAGGATAGGTGATTTTATAGTCTCAATGTAGATAACTAAAAGTTGAAAATAATTATGATTAACCATTTAAATGAAATGTTTAATTGGATTTTCTAATGCAAGTTATTCTTATAAACAAATGTTTGTATCATTTATTCAATATTTTAAATTATTTCTGGACGGATTCTCGTTTTTTAAATATAATTTACATATTTTTGTAAAATACACATTTTTTTTGTAATTTACGTTATTTACATGTAAAAAGGAGAAAACGTTTTTTACATGTAAAACGCCCAACCCTGCCTTATACCTTTTTTAAAAATGAGGTATTAAAAACGTTGGGAGAATCGAAACGTGTATTGGGAGATAGCTTTTAGCATAATTCAAATTGAATGCGGGAACTGATTTGAACGATTCGGCTATTAGGCAGTTGTGGCTCAAGAGACTACCGCAACAAGTGCAGATGGTATTAACGCCGTTTGAATCAGATTGCCTCCTCCACATTTTGTCTGAAAGAGCTGAGGCAGTCTTAGAAACCATGTCGCACGGTAACATAAGTTTGGTTGATTCACATAAAAATTTAACATTAGATCAAAATATTGCTAATGAAATTGACAAAAAATTAGCAAATTTCAAATCAGAATTAATCCATGAAATTTCATTACATTCAAATTCGAGACCTCGTTCAAAATCGCGTCCAAACTCATCTAGACACAATTTAAAAACTCGTACAGTAGCGAACAAAGATGACTGTTTTTACCATCGCGGATTTGGCGGCAAAGCATCAAAATGTCAGCATGATACATTTTTAAAATCACAAAAATCACCAAAAAACTAAATGCTCATCAACATTTTGCCACAGGTATTGATGACCAAAATTGTAGTAGTCGCCTAACTGTTTTTGAAATTAATAGTAAAACAAGGTTTCCTGATTGATACAGGAGCTGACATCTCTCTTATTCCAACCAGCTTTGTCAAAATTTCAAAAATTGATCCGTCTTTTCGATTATTCGCGGCAAATGGCACTACGGTTAACGCTTTTGGTACAAAAACGTTAAAATTAGATATTGGTTTGCGACGGGAATTTATTTGGACTATCATAATAGCGGATGTTTCAATAGCTATTTTAGGTGCGGATTTTTTAAAAGAAACTGGTTTGCTGGTCGACATACAAAACAACGGTTAATTGAACCATCAACTACTTTATTTGTTGCAGGCTTTCTGACTATTTCCAAAAATTTATTTCTGAATTCCCTGAAGTAACACAAAGTACTATTTCGATTAATAAAATCAAGCATGATCATCAGCTTGAAACTACGGGACATCTCGTATCTTGTAAATCACGGCGTTTAACATCAGATAAATTAATAACTGCCAAAGCAGAATTTGAAGTTATGATGTCTAAAGGCATTTGTAGACCCAGTAAAAGTGCATAGTCAAGCCCATTATACTTAGTTCAAAAGAAGAATGGCGCCTGGCGACCATGCGGCGATTATAGAGCATTAAACAAAATCACTATTCCGGATTGTTATCCAATCCCTCATTTACAGGACTTTTCATACCAATTAGGGCTGCAAAATTTTTACAACTTTAGATCTCGTTCAGGCTTATCACCAAATTACAATCGAACCTTCGCATATTCCAAAAACTGCAACAGCAACTCCTTTCGGCTTGTTTGAATTTTGTAGGATGACTTTTGGACTCAGAAATGCAGCTCAATCTTTCCAAAGACTCATGCATTCCGTTTTCTTGGGCTTAAATTTCTGTTTTGTTTATTTGCTTGTAGCTTCAAAAAATGTCGACGAACATTTAGAACACTTAAAAATTATCTTTTCAAAATTATCAGAATATGGTCTAATTATTAAATTATTAAATTGATAAATGTGTGTTTGCATCACAAGAAATTACATTTTTAGGACATATGGTGAACGAGCAAGGCATTTTACCTTTTTAGGAACGAATCCAAGTTATCAAAAATTTCGATCGTCCGCAAACAGTTAGACAATTAAAACGTTTTCTTGGAATGATAAATTTTTATCGGCGCTTTATTCAAGGTGCCGCTGCTGATCAAATTTTATTGAATAATTTTCTTAAAGGATATAAGAAAAACAGTAAAATAGCAATAAATTGGTCAGCAGAATCCATTGAAGCGTTCGATAACTGCAAGGCACAATTATGTTCGGCTACACTTTTGACACATCCTTCTTCTTCGGCACGTTTGGCGATTATGGTAGATGCTTCAGATGCAGCAATTGGAGCAGTGGTACAGCAGTTTGTCTCAGATTCTTGGCAGCCACTTAGTTTTTTTTCCAATTAGGCTCAATGAGACACACAAAAAATATAGTGCTTATGATCGTGAATTGTTAGCGGCTTACACGAGCATTAAACATTTTAGATATTTATTGGAGGGTCGAAAATTCACATTATTTACTGATCATAAACCACTTTGTTTCGCTTTTAATCAGAATCTGACCAAATCATCATCACGTCAATTTAGACATTTAGACTACATTGGTCAATTTACGACTGATATTCAGCATATCTCTGGTGTTGAAAATGTAGTTTCTGACGCTTTATCACGCATAAGTCGAATATCGACTACGGAGGACTTCAATATACACTAACATCCCCATACCATGATCTCGAATATAGCTTTCTAGAAATTTTATTGCTTATTGTGGATTTTATGGTAAAAATGTAAAGGTTCGACGGTTGAATAATTATGGGTTGGATCCAGATCGAATGAAATTGTTGAGTATATTTGATAAAAAATAGCTGATGGGAACAGTATGGGCATGTTGACTGCTTAAGCAGGAACGAAAATATTTTGTTCTTAGAGGAAAATACAGCTGAGTACAATCTTTGTATTGCTCAGAAGATTGATCCAAATATTTTTAAAATTACACTGGAGAGAATAACACTGTATAGGCTAGTGTCGGATACGGGATAAGTATTTTCATCGGAATTTGTTAAAACTGTCATAAAGGAATTGGATGGTAAACATGTGCTGATAGCAACATCTTACTCCAGAGCCCATGGTCATATTGAACTTATATGAATAAGTTTATGACCCCGATAGTAAGTCAATATGTCGATAATTCGAAAGGAGTTGAATGGGATTTAGTATTGACTGACGTAGACTTCTTTATTCTAGCAGTATAGGAACGATTCGGAGTATGATACTGTGGGGCGTAAACAAAAAGAGTTGTAAGGAAGATTTCGTAAATTTTATATCAGGTTCGTTAGTTGGTCGTACTTGTTTGGATCAAATAAGGGGATGTGCGATTAAAAGGATTAGTCAGATACAGGAATATAATAAAAATTATAATAACAAAAAGTGTGTGTTATGATCTAATATGAATTTATGCTGGGGTTTTCTATAATCCAGATGTAATGGAATTCAATAGTGGATATAATAATTTTGAAAAAGTTAAACGTGTTTTTTTATTTTGGCCACATTTTAAGGGTACCTAGCTCGATATTTATAGTTTATACTTTATAGATATGCCGTAACGTTATAAAATAACATTTACTTTTGTTAACGTCCGAATTACTTAGAAATATAAGCAAACAATAACTTTACACTTAATTGGTCTATACAGTTTAATTGTATTGTCAAATTAGACTTATACGATTAGCTTAATATTTGTTGCATGTAAACTGTGAAACTAACTTACCCTAGTTAATAAAAGATGTCACCTGTGCTTTGTTGCTAAATTATAGTAACATTCACATAACATTTATAAATGTTATTCTTTTATGATAAAGAAATAAAAATTAGGCATTGCCATCTTTGAACTTGTTAGACCAAAATCAACAACATAAAGACAGCCATAGACGCCAAAAACTAAAATTATTAATAAAGGAAGTGTAAATGCGTTTTAATTCAGTTGAATACGGAGGAAGGTAATATAATTTATCCATAGTTATATTTAATCAAATTTTGGATACGACAACAACGATCAATATCCAAGGAAACATTGGCGCTGGAACAGCGACACAATATTGTAATTTTCTGTGAAAAGAATTAAGGAATATTCAAACATCAAACGGAATTGCAGCATTTCGTCAAAATCAAAGGGTATTTGCCAAGCAAATACAAATAACGCCGAGCAGAATCGGAGACACGCCCAGAAATCCACGTGGAAAAATCCAGACTTATAAAAACTGGACCTGTTATAACGGTACACAACAGTGCAACAGTGAAAAAAGTAATAGTTAAAATTCACACAAGCTTTGTTGTACAGACAAAGTAATTATTGAAAGTAGTGGTTGGTATAAATTTAAAAAATAATAATAATAACAATACCTGGAAAGATGGAGAGCTTGAAGGAATAACGATCAATAACTAAAGGATCTATCACGAAGCTGCTCACATATGCAAGAAGTAATACAAAGAATGCCAGTTTGGACGAAGTTTTCGTGAAACAAGATAGAGTAAAAGGGTTATTAACCGACTTCCAGAGTATCGAAAAAAAGATGTTCGCTTTAGATCCTGAAATCGAATTAGACTTATTTGGCTTTGAGGATAATTATTATTCAGTTCTTGCAGCATTGAATGGTGTAATACGTAAACGCAGTCTTAATAATACTACTCAAAACCTAGAGAAAACCATGCTGAGCACTTCGCAACAAACAGCCATCGAAGCCCGCTTGACAAAGATTAGTATTCCAACGTTTGATGGAGACTGTATGGAGTGGCGATCCTTCTATGATATCTTCAGCTCCACGATTCACTGCAGAGATAATTTGACCGCAGCCCAAAAACTTCAATATTTGAAAGGTTTGCTAAAGGGAGAGGCAGCTGCGCTTATTTGTCATCTTACAGTAACCGATACATGTTATGTCGAGGCATTGCATAAGTTGACACACAGGTATGACCGAAAACGCTATTTGGTCAATGCATTCATTAAAAACTACATGTGCCCAGTATAATTCAGCCCAATACTAACATCAGGAAATTAACTGATGCACTTGATGAGTCTATTAGAGGACAAAAAGCGATGGGTCCAATTGCCCAGAAAAGGGATCCTTGGTTGATCCACATCGCATTAAACAAATTGGACAATGAGATCAGAGCTCTTTGGTCACAGGAAACGGTAAAAAATGATCTTCCAACAATTGAAGAAATGTTTTCCTTTCTGGGAAAGCTCAAAGATATGTTGAAATCCATGAAAAGTTATTCAAAGCCAGCTCCTACAACGCGTCCATCAGTTACACCAGCTTACGCGGTTGAAGCAGGAAAAGTAACGCCATGTCCGATATGTAAAGAAAATGGACACAAAATATACGCATGCGCTAAATAGAAAAGCATGTCATCGAGCGATAAAACTTACGAAGTACAACGAAACAATAAGTGTTTCAACTGTTTGAATGGGGGCCATAGGGTGCACGAATGCAGATCACAGTCGAGATGCCAATACTGTCAGCGAAAACATCACACATCGCTACATGAGTCATCCGACCAAGCCAAGGCTGTTAACGAAAAACAAGAACCGATTACAAAGGTTCATAAAACGGATCTATCAACGACTAGTCAATCAGCTGAGAACAAGGACATCGAGACGAGCACATTCACAATAAAACTAGCAACTTCCAAAGGGAAATTACCAACGGCATTAATTCAAATCTAGAATAATTAAGGTCAATGGCAAACGTACCGAGCGCCACTGGATTCGCAATCATAAACATCATTCATATCGGAAGCGTGTATGCAAAATTTAAATCTTAAACGAGAAAACGCAAAAATTCTGGTAAAGGGACTCAGAGAAACAGGTTTGGGAACCACAGACCAGGGGATCCACAGAGATTGCAATTGCATCCATGGATCACAAGATCACACTGGAAACTCAAGTACTTATCATACCAAAGGTATCCAGCATTTCCAATGAGCTGAATTTATCAGAGGCGGATCGTCAAATCCTGAGCGAGCTACAACTGGCTGATCCACA
Organism: Tipula confusa; assembly: GCA_963556175.1. Taxonomy (NCBI): domain Eukaryota; kingdom Metazoa; phylum Arthropoda; class Insecta; order Diptera; family Tipulidae; genus Tipula; species Tipula confusa. Next base: position 150,848,842 of record OY744476.1, on the reverse strand, counting down.
TTATTGCAAACGTGGTCTCATCGATGTGCTGTTGGGCGTGGATATATTTTTTAAGGTGCTAGAAGATAAAAGAAGGAAGCTGGAAAGCGGATTAACAGCAGTACGCACAAGTTTTGGTTGCATAGTAGCTGGGAAAGTTGTGGAAGATTACGGTACAAATTTTGGGAGGTAGAGGAGCTTCCAAAGACTATCAGAAGGACACCTGAAAAAGAAAAATGTGAAGCCCTATTTAAAACAACAACCACTAAAGGCAAGGATAATAAGTTCGTAGTCAAATTGCCATTTAAGCAACCTTGTAGTGTGTTGGGGACAACTTACAATGCAGCGCTAAACCGGTTGAAAACGATGGAGAGAAAATTTAAACGAGACACCGAATTTGGGTGACTATACAAACTATTTATGTCGGAGTACGAGGAACTTGGGCATATGGAGAAGGTACGTGGATATAGTAAGGCAAATTATTACTACCTACCACATCAAGGAGTTTTAAAGGCAGACAGTACGACAACAAAGCTGAGGGTGGTCTTCGATGCATCTAACAAGTCATCTACGGGACTATCATTAAATGACATCCTAATGGTAGAGCCCACTGTTCAACCGTCACTTGTAAATATCTTAATAAGGTTTGGACAACATAAATACGTGCTGTGTGGCGACGTAGAAAAAATGTACAGGCAGGTATGGGAAGATAGCGAAGATCAGCAATGCCAAAACATTTTATGGCGCACCAACAATGAAGAACAACCAAGTATGTATAAATTGAAAACGCTGACATATGGAACAGTAGCAGCAGCCTTTTTAGCAACACGAAGTATAAGTGATATTGGCCTGCAAGTGGAATCTAGTAAACCCAAAGTAGCGAGAATAATTCTACAAGATATGTATGTAGATGATATGATGACCGGTGCCAGTTCCATACCAGAGCTAAAACATTTAAAGCAACGAGTGACGGAGTTGCTAGGAAATAATGGCTTTCCTCTTCGGAAATTTTAGACCAATAGTAAAGAATTGCGAGCGCTTTTTCAAACCAACAAGGAGGAAGAGAGTAAAGAAATCGGAGAAAAATCCAACACTCCAAACGTCCTAGGCATTCAATGGGATCATTATAAGGATGCATTCAAATTCAGTGTGCAATTACCGAACCGCGATAAACACACGAAGAAAACACTACTATCGGATGCCAGTCGCAACTTCAATCTGCTTGGTTGGATATCTCCGGTTGTCATCAAAGTAAAAATACTATTCCAGAATCTGTGGAAACAGAATTTAAGCTGGGAGGAAGAACTTTCACCCGCCACGTTAAATCAATGGATGTCAATTAGACGCGATATAGTCGAAACGAATAGTTTGTAAATACCAAAATGGCTACAGTCTATAGTAATAAAGTGAGCTTGATTGGATTTAGCGATGCAAGCGAACAAGCATATGCCGCAGTGGTTTATGCGTTAGTAAAAACAAACGATGTAATACATCCAAATCCCGCATTGCGCCGGTGAAACAAATTAGTCTGCCACGGCTCGAGTTGATTGGTGCGGCCCTACTAGCGGAACTGGTGAAATTGGTGGAAGAATCATTGACCATACAAACAACCAACATCACATAGTTTACCGACTCCAGAATAGTGTTGGATTGGTTATCGGCACATAACCGAAGCGGTGGACAACATTCGTAGCGAATCGCGTTAGCGAAATTGTACAGCTTTATAAACGAGAGCTGTGGTGGCACTTTTGAGGAATGAGCAAGATAGGCCGAAAGTAAGCAAAGGTCCACAAGGTGGTGTGGACCATATTGGTTGGTTGATGCTAAACATATAGAGACGATTAAATCAAGAAATTTAGAAACAGAGAAAGTCACAATCGAAGAATTACGGCATTCAAAATTGGATGCATTTGTTGTATCAACAAACAGTTTCATAAATAAGTTCACCAACAGATATTCTAGTTTTGCTAAGATAGCGAAAGTATTAGCAGTCATTAGACGATACGTTGATAACCTGAAAAATAGAGAATAAAGCACGAATAATGAGGCAATCCAACAGAGAAGCAGCTGAGATGATAATAGTACCAGAAATTCAGCGTCTAGAGTTCTTCACAGAAATAGAAGCATTGAAGAATAAAACTATGCCACGGCGCAGTAGATTGATCAGTCTTAATCCATTCATAGACGAGAGAGGTATCATCCGGGTAGGAGGTCGAATCCAGAAATTTTTGGTACCATTCAATGTCAAACACCCGATTATTCTACCGGCAAACCCTCATGCAGTTAAATCCCTAGTACGAGACGCGCATATTCTCCATAATCATCCTGGGGTGAGTCTGCTCACGAGTATTATACGCCGAAGGTTTTGTATAGTACGAGCTAAGGTGCTATCCAGGGTTATAGTGAACAAATGCATCAAGTGTATTAAGCATAACCCGAAGACCGAATTTCAACTCATGGGAAACCTGCCATCGGAACGAGTTCAATACTTACATCCATTTTACAAAGTTGGAGTAGATTATTGTGGACCATTCAAATTACAGGCGATACGAAGGAGAGGACAAATTCCAGTGAAAGTATACGTTTGAATATTTGTTTGTTTAAGCAGCAAAGCTGTACACATAGAGATAGTGGGAAATCTAACAACTGAAAGCTTTTTAGCAGTTCTCACCAGATTTACAGCGCGCAAAGGCAACTGTCACACCATATATAGTGACAACGGAACAAATTTTGTAGTTGCGAACAATTATCTCCAAAAACCACACATGGGAGGAATATGAGAAGCTGCCGTGAAGCAGGCAAAAATACATTTGGGTAAAGTAGTCGGCGAATCCAATCTTAAATTTGAAGAGTTTTGCACATTGCTAATAAAAGTGGAAGCGATAATGAATTCACGGCCAATAGCCGTAAAGCAAGCCCAAGTTATTGATTGTATTACACCCGCCCATTTGTTAATCGGGCGTACATGTAAGGACTTAGCTGAAGAAAATATCACCGATTAAAAAATCTTACCCATGGCACGATGGAGGCTGGTACAGCAAATGAAACAGCATTTTTGGAATAGGTGGTATCGAGATTATTTGGCAATTCTACAAAAACGACAAAAATGGACCAGTAAATCTAAAAATCTTACCACAGGAGACATTGTTTTGGTTGTGAAGAAAGGTTTATCATCAACATGCTGGGCAGATAGAGTAATCAAAACACACCAAGGAAGCGATGGTCAAGTCCGAGTTGTAGATATACGGTTAGCCAATAACATCAAAACCATCCAGAGACCGATTCACAAAGTATGTAAACTACCCGTATATGAATCAGCCGATTCATGGCCGGTGGAATGTTAACGTCCACATTACTTATACATAAACAACAACTTTACACTTAATTTGTTTATACAGCTTAATTGTATTGTCAAATTAGAATTATCCGATTATCTTAATATTTGTTGCATGTAAACTGTGAAACTAACTTACCCTAGTTAATAAAAGATGTCACCTGTGCAAGGTTTGTTGCTAAATTATAGTAACATTCACATAACATTTATAAATGTTATTCTTTTATGATAAAGAAATAAAAATTAGGCAGTGTCATCTTTGAACTTGTTCGATCAAAATCAACAACATAAAGACAGCCATAGACGCCAAAAACTAAAATTATTAATAAAGGAAGTGTAAATGCGTTTTAATTCAGTTGAATACGGAGGAAGGTAATATAACTTATCTATAGTTATATTTAATCAAATTTTGGATACGATAACAACGATCAGTATCCAAGGAAACAACCTCCCTAAACTAGTAGAAAGGTTTCTTTTTTTTTGCATTTCACATTTTATGTTTCAATGTTGGTTTAAGGAACATAAACACAAAAACATGATGTCATGTTGTAAATACTCGAAATTTGATGATGCTGTGTTTGAATAGAAATTATGCAGATTTTTTTGTTTGTGCATGATATTATTTAAATTGAGGTTGTATCCTATCTTTGGGATACACAGTTTAGAAGTGATGTTTACATATGTTAACGGATCCTTTCAGTAAAAGTATACGACAAATAAAATATTTTCGAAACGATTTGTCTGTTCCGAACGAGTTGTACTTTTATACAAACACATTACAAATAAACAATCATTTAAGTCACCTGTCAACAAACATATAGTAAAAATGGCTTCAACGTCCAAAGATCAAAATTCATTTAGCCTTTTTCGTTCTATTTGCTCAATATTTAAATTTTATCTAAAAGCACAAAACCTTTTAAGATAAATGTCATGTGCACACATACATATTTCAATTTAATTTTGTGCAACAGAATTTTTTATGAGATAAATCGTCAGTCGACTATGTAAATAGTAAATATGTACATTCGCTTAAAAAATAAGCACACATTCTTCGTAAAGATATAAAATTAGGATTTCACAAATATACAACAACAATGAGCTTTTATATTATAAAATTACATTAAAAAAAAATTTGTGAGCACATTGAAGTTCTATTTTTATGCTGCTGAAATTCTTGGAAAACTTGCTGTATTGTAATTTTTTTCATACTGTAAATTGAAATTTCATGTTACAGTCATACGAGTATGCGATAATATGTACTTGAATATAAGATGAAATGTTTTTTTATGATTTTGAATTGCTTTTCTTTTAGAAAGTGTTCAAAAACAATTCAAACTTATATGATGGAAATTTCGACGTAAAACCAGTTCGGCGGTTAGCAATTTTTTTGTGTTATCTTAAATCCTATAAGATATAATATTCGTGAACGTCAAACTCACGCCTGATTTATGCTTTCGCTTATTTTGGTGTGCTAACCCTCTTCATCGTTTCGTCTTGTTTATTTTGGGGATCAAACGAAAAAAAAAAAGTTCGTCTGTAATTAATGTATGACTAAATTATTTTATACTTTAAGATAATCATATAACAAATTAAAAACTTCAAAAATTATATAAATAAATAAACAAACAACAACAACAACTTAATTATACGAGAAAATTTGATAAAGGTATTTCCCCCCTGATAAAGATTTCACCAAAAATTTAACTCGGTATATCTACCGCGTAATTTTTTTAACATGAAACAACACACATCTCGGTAAATAAGCCTATGTAGGGCAAAGAAATTGGGCCAAATTATTTTATTTTTATTTTTTTTACTACAAGTTTATTTTTATTTACCCCCAGGGGTCTACTATGAAATAAGTCGGATTCCGAGGCGGATTTTTTTAGTTTCATAATATGAGTATCCGGTGCGAGACGGAATTTACGATGTCGGAAAAAGTTTCATAATAGGCCCCCTGAATCTACATGTCCCCTTGCCGTACCATTTTTCAATTAAAGTTAGTTTAACTTTTCTCCGCAACCCACCGCTCACAATTGCATTACATTAATATTTAATTCCTGATTGTGGCAATAGGTGTTTGGCTGACTATCTTTATTTTAAACAACAATGTCATCTTGCAACAAACTCTTCCTCGATCGTTTGTGTCTGTATTAAGCTAAAAAGTTTCCAAAAATTATAATTGGAAGGTTTTAAGGCCTTCCAAGATTACTACTCCTGATGATGATGCCCACCGGTTTACCAGAGTACTTCTTTTCATTTTGTTTTCATTAAGTTTGACAGTCCTCAATGGATAGTTTATGTATATAACTCAATGCCTGTGCACTTATTCCGCAAGTCTGCTCCTTGGCAGGACTTGCAATTGGCAGGACATAGCAGGACTTCCAATTTGTCCAAATGCATAGCATTTAAATTAAATTTCGATTATTTCAATTTTTTCGTAGAGGGCATATCAATGTTCAAAAACAAAATTACAAGTTAAAACAATCACCCGGTTAAGCTACACACACCTACACCAAAAATAAAAATTAAAAACTTCTACCAAAACATGTCAACCACAATGAAAATATGTCAGAATGAAAAATATTTCCTTTTTGTTTTGTTTGGTTCACTATGGTACACACAGTTACCAACAGAAATAAAATAAGCAAATAAAAACATTTTCCAACTGTCCACTTACAATAAATTAGAAAACAGAAAAAAAACAAAAACAAAAAATTAAAGACACAGCAAAAAGTTTAAATTTTAAAGTATGGGAAAAGTTTTTTGTTCTCTTTGACAAAAATTTAATTTGTTACGATAACAGTATTTAAGAGCTAATATATAACTGTTAATTTATTATGTTGGTTAACGGACAAGTAAAGAATGATCGATGGTATAAAGTTGGTGTTAACCGCATTGTTGCAGAAAGAAGTGTGAATGGGAAAAATAATAAATAACCGGTGGCCATGTTTAATTGACAGAACTACTGGTCGAAATAAGCGTCAAATAGAAAAAACCTGAAACTAAAACGAAGCTGGGCAGCATTGGGTTGAGTTTGCACATTTCGCCTAAATGTATGCAAACATATTGTATATATAATAAAACGATACCAAGCGTTCACGGCAAGCCTTTCACTGCCGCCTTTTTATCAAAATATGGAAATATAATGAATGAAAATTTAAGATTAATGCACTATAAAGCTATAGAATTAATTTTTCACGGTATTTTCAAATTCCTGTCAATCTGAGAAATATCATATATTTTCTTTTTATGGTTTTAAAATTTATATTGTCGAATTCATCGGAATTTGAACTACTACTGATGTTAGAAATATATGTAGGTCTGAAAAATATTTTTCAACTTTTTCAAGAAAAATCTTTTGAATATCAGCTCAAATTTCTATTGGCATCAGGCATAATATAAAACATAAAGTGTCCCAGATTGAACTTCGAATAAAAAATGATACCAATATTAATTTACTACCGGGGTCTAGATGTTGCTGACCGAAAATTGGATAGGGGCCTGAAAATGGATTAGCCGCAGCAACTTGAGTTGTTTCTTTGTACTTAACTTAATGTTGGCTGCTGCGATCATAACAGTATTCCTATAATGCCATAAGATATAGTGATGTTTGTCAAGAATGTTTATTATTGTAGTTGACTCCTTTTTTAGTTCCAGATTCCTGCTAAATGCCCTGTAACCTATTAATGTGACTGTTTTTTCAATAAACATGTTGGATCTAGTATTGGGATCCCTGCTCTTCCGATGAAGATGGGTGTTGTTGTTTTAGTTTTAAAATTAAATTACATAGAATCTTTAACTTTTAAGGTTATAATATTCCAATCTTTGTTGATTACAATTTCTTGCTCATTTTTATAAAAGTACATCCCGAGAAGGGAAGTGATTGTTGATATATTGTATCTTATTAGTGTCCCTAATTCTCCTACTATACTAATGCGCATATCATTGCGAAAGTGTAAGTTGCTGCTTGGACTTAGTGTTACCTTTTTTCACTCACTAATGTTGTTTTGAGCTACCGCAGGGTCCAGCAGTGACGTCTCAATTGTAGACCATCGAAGTGGCTTGCTTATTGGGGAATGCCTTAGTGTTAATATCGTAAAATCATTACTGTCTGATGATAGTGGAAGAAGAAAGCGTAAATTTGGACATGCTTGTACTTGACAAAGTATTGTTGCCACTTGCCATCTTTATCAATGTTATATGTTGTTAACATTTGTTCTGCGTAGATGATGCTTTATGGATTTAAGTGCTGCTTCCCAAAGTTTTTTCATGTGTGGTGCCCTTGGTGGTATATATAATACCATTGGGTGCAATGCTTTGACGACTATTAAGTTAGTTTTTAGGAAAATTGTGGCTATGCATTGAACAGATGTTTCCTCAAAAAATTTGAAAAGCCCATTTAAGTTGGAACCAACCGAACCTGTGGATGTCGAGATAATGAAATCAATGTGAGGCGAAGAGATTAAACGTCGCTATAAAAGCTTCTGATGGCAAAACAAACGAATACCGCTGGTGAAAAAGACCGGCGTGTTTTTTGTATGTGTGAATAGTCTTGGAGGAGCTGTTGATAATACACCGTTAACTGTTGCTTTCGAAGCAGTATTAGCTATATTAGCAAATGTTGTTTATGCATTTTTTATTACCACAGCGGAATATTCCTCCTCTTGGTTTTAAGACTCTTTCATTTCATCTTTCAGATTCCATTTTCCAGTTCAGTAGTTAAATTGCAATATTTGTCTGTTCAATTAACCGTTTTATGATTAAATATTTAAAAACGTCAAGAAAAGCTATTGTTTGAACTAGCAGTTTAACACGACCAAAAACTGTTTGGTATCCTTATCGTCCTTATGTTAGAATGACCATGAAAAAATTTCGGTTTATGATCTACTTTTAAATAAAATCGTTCTCTAATGATTGAAAATTACGCACAAGAAAGTTATCAAATTGATGAATTCTATTAGAAGTTAAACTGGTACATTAATCGTGCCATAATCATTCAGATGAGAATTGTTAGATAATGATTTACAATTCTGTCTCGACCATATTTAATATATTAAATATTTGGATAATTTTTGAATTGTTCAAGAGGCGATCAACTTATTAGTATACTTATTAGTATAGAAAATAAATATTTAAATTAAATATCCAAATTTAAGCATTTTGTGCTTAGCATTTTTGTATATGCGCGTACATAAGCCAATGAAACTGTAAGGAATGTTATTGCAAAGAGCCATATGGATGATTTGTGTTTTTAGATATAATATTTTCTAATTTATGAATTGATGAGTCGACAGACATTTGAAAGAAAAAACTGATTTCACTAGTTGCTAAAGGGAGAGTTGATAATTTTTACACTTCCCTAATTCATTATTTGTAGTTTGTACCACAAATTTTTATGTTGTAGTGTTGATATTGCTACATTTTTTTTATCCGCACAACAGTAGGCTATAATTATGAACTCTTTTGTTTAAAATGTTGGAAAACAAAAATTAAGTATTTTCTTTAGTTTTGAGAAATTGTCTAGTGCTGTGTCAGTGTTTTTTCTTTATTTATTTTAATTAATATAGACAATATAATTTGACAATATGATTCTATCTACGGAACTCAAGCGTGTTGTTTGATTTTAATTTTAGTTTAAGTAATGAAGGGTAGGTAATACATATAGTAATTGAATATATGGACTTATATAGCGTTTTATACTACGTGGACCAACTTTTTTATGGAATTAAACGTATTCTTTCGATAGTGCATATTATTGTTATTGTAATAACAATGTACATTACTATGTACATAAATCAAAATGTGCAGTACTATGTACAAAAGTTATAAACGGTTGCATTATTTTATATATTAGCTATTCATAACTACAACTAAACTTCAACCTAAATTAGATTTAAGATTTATTTTCAATATATAATAATGCAACTGATTTTACATATAAGCAAGTATTTTTAAATATTGAAATAGATTCGTCGAGAGAAACCGCTGATAGAACAACAGATGTTCGGAATGTTGATTGAGAGCGATGATGAATCTCCCGAAGATGAGATAGGTGGAAGATTCTGGGACTTTCCTGAACAACAGATGAAATAATACCGTTTCAAGAGAACGATATTTCTTGCAATGAAATAAAAAATAATAAAAAAAACTCGTGTGGAACGAGAACAGGACAGGATGTTTATGATGATTGTTTACGCGTGAGCTCTGAAACACATAGAAAAGAAAGAAATGTAAATTAAATATCTTACAATTTTACATCAATCAGAAGAATGCATACTTACATATCATAAATAATACATTTTGTATTGTTTAATGTCAAATTTGATGACTATCAATTGTTGCGCTGTATTATCGACTACAGAGTAAAACATTATTCATGATAATACATTTCTATGTTATTGTTTTATTCACCACAAACTTAAGTTACGCGCTTTATAAAACATCGTTTTAGCTTAAACATTTTTACCGACATATGTATGACAGTCAGAAAATTAGTTTGACTCTTTCACTTTTTGCGTGACCGGCGATCGAATAGGAGCAAATTTGGTAATATTTTTCATATATACTTAATTCTTTTTATATCAAATAAATTAAATAAAAACTTTGAATTACTATAACATTGTATAAATAAAACTATTTTGTATTTATCAAATTAAATTGTGTAAATTTTGACATTACTGCAAGTCGTTCATCAGACACTTGCATCTCTTTTTATTTTTATAAGTGTTGTTTAATCTGGGGATTAAAATTCAACCCCAACTCGATTATCGCTGCAACATAAATTGGTGCCGAAGCCCGGGAATCGCGCGATTATTTTGTTTCATCATTGCACAAACGCGCGATTTAATTTTTAAATATTAACCTCGTGCAACGTGTCCCGTAATATCGTCATATCATTGCCTATGACAATCAGGACGTTATCAAACTCAGTGATATCATTTTTAATTAAGTGCCTTCATTTCTCACACTTTAACGTAAGATTTCATTGTGTTTTTTTAAATCATATTCGAAATGTCCGATTTAGCAGCCATGATAAAACGACGCGGAATAATAAAGTCCACAGTGACCAACATAAAAAAATTCGTCGATAAAATAAATAGTGAACTAGAGTCTGGTCAAGCCATAAACCGCGAACAACTCGAAACACGGGCAGAAAAGCTAAATGAGGCGTGGAAGGAATTCCACGACATCGAAAACCAAATACTTCTGATTGCCGGTCAAATATCAGAAGCAGAAGAATTCGAAGAGAAATACTTCGATACCAAATCAACTCTCAGGCGAATTTTCAACGTCAGAAATCCAAGCGTTATACCTGATCAAGCAAATATATCGTGCAGCAAGGACATAACTGGATTCATTGATCGGTCATCCTACCAAACCAACGAGATACGCTTGCCACGTATTTCAATAGAATCATTCAATGGGGATTACGCAAAATGGCCATCATTCTCCGATCAATTTGTATCAGCTGTTCACGAAAATGAATCGTTATCTAAGATTCATAAATTTCAATATCTGAAAGGATTGTTGAGAGGGGATGCTGCCAATCTAATTCGTCATTTATCAATGACCGATGCTAATTATGAACACGCATGGGAAAAATTGCAGAAACGTTACAATAAGAAAAAGGCCATTGCAAAGGAGTTAATCGAATTGTTTTTAGGACAATCAAAAATAAAACAGTGTTCACATAAACAACTACGACTATTATGTGATACTTCCGATGAAGCACTTAGAGGTTTATCGGCCGTAGGAATCGAATGGGAAGGCCGTGATCCGTGGTTGGTCCACATCATCGTAAAGAAGCTAGATTCAGAGACTCAGCAATTATGGGCACAGCACTTAAATGATATCGACAGTCCAACCATCGACCAATTATTAGAATTTCTGACCAATAGATGTAACGCGCTGGAATCCTGCACCTCACTAAACCCAAATACGCTTTTTCGCCAAAACACCAATTCAAAGTCACACAGTGCTACTGTTGATCAAAATGAATGCTTGATGTGCAAGAGCAATCATTTTCTTTTCCAATGTTTCAAATTTAAACGATTGAAACCTTCAGAACGAATTAAATTTGCGGATGACTACAAGTTGTGCCTCAATTGCCTTCGGTCAGATCACCACACTAAAACATGTGAAAGTAACAAAAGATGTTTTATCTGTCATAAGATGCATCACACACTTATCCACGTCAAAGGTACTGTTTCAAATGACGTATCCAAAAAATCTGAGAGTATCACAAATGCACTTAGCACACACACTTCTCATTTATCTACGACAAAAAATTCGTCTATCAATAATTGTGATACTACTTCAATCAACAGTACCAACAATTCTTCAATCAACAGTAACAACAATTCAACTATCAACAACGCTAACTTCAATCAACCCAGTTCTTCAATCAAAACTGAAATCAGTCCAACTAACAAAGAGTTTTCTACATTCAACACAGACACCAAATCAGATTCAACGGTGTCTTTATTGCAAAATGCTAAATCACACCCACATCTGCGAACGCGTTCGTTAAACCAACATAAGACGCTATTATCTACAGTTTTAGTCAATATTCCGGATCTTATTGGTAAATTTCACACTGTTAGAGCCTTACTCGATTCTGGGTCACAGTGTACCTTCATCACTGAAAGATGCGTTCAAAGAATAGGGATACCTAGAAAACACGCCCGTTTTTCCATCAACGGTCTTGCATCTAAGAAAGCTGGGTTTACTAGAGGCGCAGTCGATATTAAGCTACATTCAAAGTACGATGAAGGTATATGTATAGCCGTAAATGCTTTCATACTCGCTAAACTAACGTCACAACTACCATCACATACCATCGACATTTCACATTGGAATAAGTTAAAGGGCTTGCAGTTAGCAGATCCAATATTCAACACACTAGGTGAAATAGACTTGATATTGGGGAACGACGTATTCTTCGAAATAATCCTGTCAAAACAAATTAAAGTCGAAGAAGAACTATTTGCGCATCAGACCTCATTTGGATGGATCCTTGGAGGCAAATGCAATCAGCCACTACAAAATTCTTCTATATCAGGATTCCATACTAGTATGACAAGCAATAATGTCGAACTCAAGGCACTTCAACTATTCTGGGAGATTGAGGAATTGAAATCCGACAGTAAATCCTCTACAGAGGAAGACTATTGTGAGACACACTACCAACGCACCACAACACGGGACAAAAATGGGCGATACGTCGTTCGTTTGCCCTTCAAGGAGGACATTAGAACAAGCACACTCGGCCACTCAGTTATAATGGCAACAAAACGACAACTTCAAATGGAGAAAAGATTTGCCAAAAATGAGTACCTACGAGAAAACTACGTCAATTTCATGAACGACTACATATCTCTGAACCACATGACTGCGATTGATGAAAGGAAAGCGGCGTCATCTCAAAGCAATTTGTATCTGCCACATCACGCCGTATTAAAAGAGTCTAGTTCCACCACAAAACTCAGAGTCGTATTTGATGGTTCCTGTGAAAGCACGACGGGAGTATCGCGCAACGATATCCTTTTGGTAGGACCTACAATTCAAAAAGATTTACTAGCAATTCTTCTTTGTTTCCGAATCCGAGCAGTCGCAGTGTGTGCTGATATAGAAAAAATGTATCGTCAGGTCACACTTCATCCTGACGACCGCGATTTTCAACGAATCATATGGAGAAATAATGCCACCAAAAAATATGCAACATTATCAGCTTAACACCGTGACATACGGAACGTAAAGTGCAGCTTTTCTAGCAGTTCGAACACTACACCAGCTAGCCATGGATTACAAATCTAAATATCCGCAAACTGCATCGATTATTCTGGAAAACTTTTATGTAGATGATATGCTTACTGGCTGTGAAACGACACAACAAGCAACCGAAATCTACGAAAACACGTCTACGCTCTTGGCTGAAGGCGGATTCAAAATAAGAAAATGAATGTCAAACGATCAAAATTTCTTAAACGGCATCCCACTAGAGGATCGTGAATCATCGAATTTGGACCTTCATGCAAATTTGACTATCAAAACCCTTGGGTGCCACTGGAATCCACTTCGTGATACGTTTTGCTTTCGAGTAAATTTACCTACAACCGAAAAAACCTCCAAGCGGATGCTGTTGTCACAGGCTTCAACCATTTTCGACCCCCTAGGATGGCTCTCTCCACTCACCATCTCTATAAAAATATTGTTCCAAAGTTTATGGCTACAAGGGCTAACGTGGGATGATGAAGTTCCACTAAACATTGCAGAAAAATGGAACAAAATAAAAAATGGTATGAAAAAAATCGAAACAATCGAAATTCCGCGATACCTGATGACATCTGCATTAAAAACCGATTTACAGCTCCACGGATTTTCCGATGCTTCAGAACTAGCTTATGGAGCAGTGGTTTATTCTAGAATCAAAGACCAAAATGGAAAGTTACAAGTACGCCTAATAGCCGCAAAAACGAGAGTTGCTCCCATCAAGCAAGTATCTCTGCCGAGATTGGAATTATGTGCAGCTTTACTTCTATGTCGTCTAATAAAGTACATCGTAAATCATATAGGGATCGAAGTCGCTTCAATACACGTATATACCGATTCGACAATAGTCCTGGCTTGGCTGGATGATCATCCCAGGAGGTGGAAAAATTTCATTGCCAATCGCACCTCTGAAATCTTGCAGTATATTCCACGAAAAAAATGGTCACATATCAAATCGAAGCAAAATCCGGCCGACCTGGCATCTCGTGGGCTAAGTCCCACAGAATTGGCGAGAAATCATTTGTGGTGGAACGGTCCCGATGTTCTAACAAATATGCAGAACGACGATCCAGTTAGTTCATCTACACTGAAAATACATAACAAAATCGACTTAGAAGAGAGAAATTCATATAAAAATCTTCACATCAACCTATGTAAATTAGACACAATCTCCATGTTATTTAATCGTATCTCTTCACTCAATACAATCTACCGAGTCATTGCATATATTTACAGATTCATAACTAATGCTAGAATAAAGGGTAGAAAAAGGGCATAAATCAAGATAAATTGCCAAGACATACACCCGATAACTGTCGATGAATTCGGTCATGCTGAATTGATGGCTATTAGATGGGCTCAATCACAAACACTTGCAAGCGATTTCAAGGCAAATGGAGAAATATCAAAGCGTAGCAAACTTCTGCCACTTACACCATTCATTGACGCTGCCGGTATACTACGAGTAGGAGGGAGAATCGATAATTCATCATGCTCATTCGACATGAAACATCCCATCATACTCCCAAAAGATCATCTATTAACCAACTTAATTATTGATGACCTACATAAGCAAAATTTACATCCAGGACCCACACTACTAACAAATTTACTGCGCCAACGTTTTTGGATTATTGGTTGTAGGAATATGGTTCGATACTACGTTGCCAAATGCATAATTTGCTTCAAACGTAAAAAACTAGCTAATAAGCAGCTAATGGGTAATCTCCCTAAAGTTAAAGTAAACTCCGGGCACCCATTTCTACACACGGGTGTTGATTATGCTGGGCCATTGTATTTACGAGAACGATCTGGACGTGGTCGATGCAAAGTTATTAAAGGTTACATTGCCTTATTCATATGCATGGCCGTAAAAGCAATTCATATCGAACTGGTTAGCGATATGACCATTCAAAGTTTTATTGCTGCGCTCAAGCGATTCATATCTCGCCGAGGCATACCCATACAAATCCATTCAGATAATGGAAGCAACTTTATTGGCAGGGAATTAATTGAACTACGCGAATTATTCAAAAACGAAAATCACTTCAAACTAATATCTAGTTTTCTAACTCCTCAGAGAATCAATTTCAAGTTCAACCCAGCACAATTTGAGAAAATGACAACCTTACTGGTACAAATTGAGGCAGTACTAAACTCCAGGCCGCTATGTAGCCTTTCCGAAGATGTAACATCATATAATATCTTAACACCAGCACATTTCTTGATTGGAGAATCTATGAGGGCTATTCCGGAACCTGATTTAAGCAATATAAATTCATCGCGCCTCTCAAAGTGGCAAAATGTGCAAAATAGAGTCCAAGGTTTCTGGAAAGTATGGCATCGGGATTACCTCACTACACTCAATCAGCGAACCAAGTGAAGAACCAGATCGAAAAACTTAGAATTGAATCAACTAGTGCTGATTGAAGAAATAAATACTCCGCAAGTACACTGGTTAACTGGACGAGTTAAACAGTTACACCATGGCAATGAAGGTTTAATTCGAGTTGCCACAATACACACTGCATACGGTGAGCTCAAACGACCAATTACCAAGCTCATTTCGTTGTCTATCGATGACAACAATCACAAGGCATCCAACGAAAGTAATTAAAAATCACCTATACACCTACTTTCACAAATCACAATTCTAAAACGAAACAAAAGTAACCATTATAAATTCATGTAAACAAAATTGCTCTTATTAGATCAATCAGCATTCCAGAAAATTTGGTTCACATTCTTTTCTTTTGCGGGGCAGTATGTTTACGCGTGAGCTCTGAAACACATAGAAAAGAAAGAAATGTAAATTAAATATCTTACAATTTTACATCAATCAGAAGAATGCATACTTACATATCATAAATAATACATTTTGTATTGTTTAATGTCAAATTTGATGACTATCAATTGTTGCGCTGTATTATCGACTACAGAGTAAAACATTATTCATGATAATACATTTCTATGTTATTGTTTTATTCACCACAAACTTAAGTTACGCGCTTTATAAAACATCGTTTTAGCTTAAACATTTTTACCGACATATGTATGACAGTCAGAAAATTAGTTTGACTCTTTCACTTTTTGCGTGACCGGCGATCGAATAGGAGCAAATTTGGTAATATTTTTCATATATACTTAATTCTTTTTATATCAAATAAATTAAATAAAAACTTTGAATTACTATAACATTGTATAAATAAACTATTTTGTATTTATCAAATTAAATTGTGTAAATTTTGACATTACTGCAAGTCGTTCATCAGACATTTGCATCTCTTTTTATTTTTATAAGTGTTGTTTAATCTAGGGATTAAAATTCAACCCCAACTCGATTATCGCTGCAACAATGATGTAGAGCAAGATCAGAATCTGCAGGTGATTCATATTGCTAGTGTTTCTGACACAGGAAATTATGAAATTACACCAAATATTGATATCGAGATTATTGATCAGATGCAAGTATTTACGCTTTAAATGGAAATACGCTAACTACGATTGTTCACCAGTTAATTTTAAATCTAATAATTCCAATAACGATTAGGAAAACGAAAAGTATGATTGACCAGGACAATACTTTAGCAAATATTTCACTAATGACTTGTTTGAGTTAATGGCACAGTACACAAATAAATATGCTATACAAAATAGTCAAACAAGTTTTAAATCAACTAATCCTATACCGAATTAAACAAATCTTATTGGAATTAAATTGGTAAGCGATGTTATGTCGAGAATTCGATTCAATACTCTGCGCACTAATTTACATTTTGTGGATAACCTGGCAGTACCGATTGACGCTAAGTCCGACAAATATTATAAATTGCGACTACTACTGAATGCTATACGAAGGCGTATGTTACAACTACAGCCTGAGAAAAATCTTTCCGTTGATGAACAAATGATACCCTTCAAAAGCCATTTTTTTATTAAACAATATATCGAAGGTACTTATCCATTTTCATACTATGTATTATGTTAAATATTTTTCTAAATGCAATCACAGAAAATTTAAGTTGTATGCTTTACAGGAAAACCTTGCCCTTGGGGATTGAAAGTGTTTGTACTTTGCGGCGAGGGTGGGCAACCATATGACTTTTTAATGTATCAAGGCGGGAATACCGAATTTACTTTTCACCTTAAACAACAATTTGGCCTTAGAGTGACGATCGTTATTCATCTATGCCAGAGACTTGAAAAATCAGATCATAATTTATTCTTCGATAATTTTTTTCAACGTATTCCTTATTTGAAATTTTAAAACAACAATCAATTTACGCTGCTGGAATGGTTCGTTTGAACAGATACGCCAATCTACCATTTACAAGCGATGTTTTATTTAGAAAAAAAATCGGGAGGAAGTCGAAGAAATAGTCAGCCAAGATAACAAAGTCGTTATTGTTAAATGGTTGGACAGTCGCTCTGTTCAGATCGCATCAAATTTTATTGGCAAAGGTAATATGGCCACCGTTGAAAAATACGACATGAAACACAAAACCATTACAATTTAACCAGCCGGAAATTATTAAACTGTATAATCGGCCAATGGGTGGCGTTGATCTATTGGACCAGTATATTAGTTATTACCGTATTTTTATAAAGTCTACAAAATGGACAGTAAGAGTTGTTAGGCACTTTTTGGGTTTGGCTGTATCGTCTAGTTGGATCGAGTGCCGAACTGAAATGAAAAAAATAAAAATAAAACTGCAAAAGAAATTGTTGATATTTAACACTTTAGATTACAAATTGTTCATTTCCTTAATAACTCTAATTCAGAAAGAAAACGAGGAAGGCCACCAAATCATGCAAATTTAAATGAAAGCTCGCCATCAAACTTAAAACGGTCAAAACAGGAACACCGACCCATCAAGGGCATTCAGTACGATGGTTATAATCACCTACCTCTATTTGATAACAAAAAGGAAGCTAAGCGCTGTAAGCGGCTAGACTGCACGGACCGAACGCACAGTTATTGTCAAAAGTGCACTTATGCTGTTTGGCTAAACGGAATTTTTTTAACCAATTCCATTCAAAGTAGTCGGAAGCCACTTTTGCACCCTTTCTATAAATGAATTTTTGTTTTTAATAACCTGCGATGAACTCAGACATGATAAATCCTTGTTAGCAAATACAATATATTTTGTATTTTTAAGGTACACAACAAATTTACGGTACACAAGTTATCTAAGGTATTTAAATCATGTTGCATCTTTTTTAATAGTTCATTTATAGTTTCAGATTGATAAATAATAGCAATATCTGCAAATATCAACAAAACACCTTTGAGGTTAAATTGATCTAAAAGTTATATCGTTGATGTAGATTCGGAAAAAGGTAGGTCCCAAAAAGGACCGTTGAGGTACTCCTTTTAGGAATGTCCCTTCTTTCCATGATATTATGTAGTCTTTATTTAAAAATCGTTCAATTCTGTTAAACAGAACACGCTCATAAATTTTCGAGAGAGCCGGTAGCACAGAAATTGGTCGAAAGTTATTGATATCAAGGTTATCCCCATTCTTAAAAATTGGTGTAACCTTTGATTGAATTAAAAATTCTAAATAATTTAAAAATTAATATTATAATGGCACAATTCTCTGGTGAGAAGGATTCATTTTGTTTCCGGATTTTTCGATGGTAATATCACCAGCTCGCAATAAATATTAACGCAGATTCTCAATGAGTCGCATTGCTGATGCAAGATTATTTATTTATATTAATAGAAGACTGTATATTAATAGAAGAGATATTGCAACAATAACAAATACGCGGGGGGAGCTCCAATCAGTCTCAATATTTTCAAAACAAATTCACCCCGTTACAGCACACCTCATTTTGAGTTAGAGCTCATTTATAATGAAATGCGCTACACGAGATGATGTAATAATAATAATAATAATAGTAAAATAACAAAAATAACAAGTAATAAAACATTTAAAAAAAACTGTATTGTCAATTGGCTACGCCACACTAAAAATTTAGACTTAAATAATTTTGTCAAACCTAGCCTTTTATAATAACAAGTGGAATTGAATTCCAGAGAGAGAAATCTTCTAACGAAAAATGATTTATTTAACGATCTACTCAAATTTTTTGGTTGTTCCATCAACTTCCTATACAAATGAACTGGCTGCTTAGTTTTAAGAAGTTTAAATATAAAAAGACAAACGCGAAGTTCTAAAAAGGTAGATAAACTACATCCTAAAACAACATTGGAACACGGTCGAAGGAGAAATATGATCGAATTTTCTAATACCAAAAATAAACCTAGTACAAGCATTGAAACATCTTTGAGAATACTCATATTCTCCTGAAGTAATTCAAAAAAACATACAATACCTGTTCAAGAACTACGAGTATTACCTATAGTGGTCTTATGGATAAAACCTAAAAGATTGGAGTTTTGTAATTGGTTAGATTGAAACGCATTTTGACCTTGGTATTTTTGTGAAACGTATTATATGGACGAATGAATCTCAATTCACAAGATGTGGCATAAGAAACTTTCACAATCTGCTGATTAGGGTGCTGATAATCATTATTCTACAAAACAAACATAATTTCAGCATGAGTAAACGTATGAATTGATGTAATTAGCGATAAATAAATTGGAACATTAATATTACCATCAACATTAAATAATCAACGTTATTTACAATTTTTACAAATCAATTTGCCACTTCTCCGTGATGGTATTCCAAATAAACTATCCAAATAATTGGATTGGAAGAAATGGTTTAATTGATTGGGCTGCAAGATTCCCCGATCTAATCGTATTAGATTTTTAAGTATGGGGAAGTATACTCCAAATACATTGAAACCAAAGGTAAACAAATACAACGAATACACATCGCAGCTAAAGAATTACCAACAACTAAAATAACCATAGGCATACTTAAACGAATATTAGCCTGTATAAAATTACAAGAAGGACATTTTGAGCACCTTTTGTAACTTCACGTAAAATTTTTTCCCCAGTTAAATATTTAAAAATGAAATCTTAATTTTTTTATCACTTCATACTGCAATAAATCGACAGTATTAAGCAAACTGTGTATTAGGAGATTGTAGAGAATATCAAGTCGCAAGCATGATCTAAAAGTCATTTTTACCTAGAATCTGATGGAATTGGTGTTGGTTAACAGCTGAGTTGCCTCTATATTCACATGTTGCTGGAGTCTTTCTTCATGTTTCTTTGCATTTTTTAAAATTTAAATTGAAACGGGATCCACTTTAAGGTCTCTATGTGGATCACTATTCTTAACGTGGTGCATCGACGATGTTTTTTAGTACCCTGTTCTGAAACCTTTGTATGATATTGACTTTGTTGGGTTTTGTACAACCCCAAAGTTCAATACCACAAGTCCACATTGATTTCAGTATTTGCTTATAAAGTAGCAGCTTATTGTATGATGATAGAGAAGAGTGCCTGCCTATCAGCCAATGCATTTGTTTATATTTTAGTTTTAGTTCTTCATTTTTCTTTTTGAAGTGGACGTTCCATCTAAGTTTAGCATCCAGGGTCATGCCTAGATACTTAGCTGTGTTCGCATACGGTATTATTTCTCGATTGAAACAGGTATATGTTCAACTCGTTTGTTAGTAAAATTCATTTAGCTTAATTCGCCATCTTTTAGTCCATTTATATACTTCAGAGATAGCTGATTGTACTTTTTGTGGTGATTCTTCGTTGCTTTTTCCAACAGCTAGGATCGCAGTGTTATCAGCAAAATTTGCCACTGTGTTGTTTTCTAATTCAGGTAGATCATACGTGTATAGTAAATATAAAATCGGTCCTAGTACACTGCTCTGTGGTACACCTGCTTTTATTTCTTTCAATTCAGAATAAGTTTCAGCCAATTTAATTCTAAATAATCTATCTTTCAAGTATGATTCCAGTATTTTAGCGTTTTGCATTGGTAAGAGGTTTCTTAACTTATGATTAAGTCCTTCATGCTAAACCTTGTCAAAAGCTTGTGCCACGTCTAAAAATATCGTGCAGATAAAGTTTCATATGTATAAAGTTTCATATGGTGATTTTGCAGGTTTTGGTATCATTATTACTTCTGCAATTCAATAAGATAACTTAGCTAAACTAGAGCCTTCCTTGGTAGTTCTTTTAAAATTTCTGTAGTATTAAGATCATAACCAGGAGCTTTTTTCGAATCCATATTGAATTTTATCTCATGCATGACTTCTTTTGGTGAAGTCGATAGAATTTCTTCACTTTCTTTTTCAGATTCCATCGTTATTATTTGAGATTCTAAAGTTTGATCATCATGTGATTGGAATATTTTTTCGAGGTGCTCCGCAAAACATTGAACTTTATCTTTGTTATTTCGGGTCCATTTTCCCCCTTCTATTCTTATTGGAAGGTTCTGCATTGTTGGTCTTTTAATATTTTTGGTTGCTTTCCAAAGTGAATAATCAGTCCTGCTATTTTTAGTTAGTTTTTTTTAGACAGTTACTGATTGGATTTCTGGACTTTTTGGATTTCCCTTCTTAACTGTTGAGTTAGATTGTTTAACTTAGTTTTATATTGAGGAGCTCTTGTTTGCTGCCATATGCTTCCCGCTCTTCTTTTTTCTGCCAAGAGTTCTCTAATTTCTTTAGGGTAGTTATTTCCGTTTATTATATATTTTATTTTTGGGGTACTTTCCCATGCTGATTGTTGTATATCATTTACAAATTTTTGAACTTCGTTTTCTATTTGCTCCTCGCTTTTTAATAGAACCTTTAGGTTTATTTTTTCTTCTAAGGACTGCGTAAAGTATTCCCAACATGTGTGTTTATTTATTAGGCTTGGATTTCTTTCTTTTTGAATAATTTTTTCGCTTAATGTCAAAAGTATAGGAGAATGGTCCGAGTTTAGGTCTCGACTTTCGTCTACTTGTATATAGTTCATTGATATATTTTTGATTATAAAAAAATCAATTAAGTCTGGTATTTTGTTTTGATCTGTAAGCCAGTAGGTTGGATTTCCAGTTGACAAGGTTCACTATCGCATTTTCTGACAGCTTTAAGTAGTTCTTTACCTTTAGTCGTTGGTAGCCTAGAATACCAATAGAAATTTTTTGCATTAAAAATTTCCTCCAATTATGTATCGTTTTCCTAGTTTACTGAAGAATTCGAGATAATCTTTTACTTTTAGCGCGTGTTTCGGAGGGCAGTAAATATTAAAAACACTAATATAATTATTTTTCGTTTTGACGTTAACAACAGTTGCTTGTATTTCAACTGTTTCATATTTCAGCTCTTCGTAATGGTGGATATTATTTCTAATTATAACAACGCTACCTCTTTTAGCAGTGTTTTTTGGGTGATTGGTTTTATATACTTGATAATTTTAAATTTAATATTTGATTGTCTAGTAAAGTGAGTTTCCGTGATAAGACATATTTCGATTTTTTCTGTTTCCAAGACCACCTGCAATTCTTGTTGATGTTTCATTAGTCCATTGGCATTCCAGCATATAATTCTAGTATCATTGGCCATTTTTATGTTTAGGGATAGCTTCCTTAGCTCTATACTTAAGTGTGTGTAATCGCTCATCAAACGTATTAAGTTTACATAATTTTCAATTCCAGAGTTTGACTAATATCCTCACTTTGGGTAGTTTCTCTTTGATTTACTTTACTCCTTAATACTTGAGCGTAAGTCAAATTGGTAATTTCTTCCTGAGTAATTTCCGATACTGTTCGTCGTATTATTTCGGGCTTGTTTTTCCGAATGGTTGGTTTTCTACTTAAATTTGATTGCTTTCATTCATTCTTTTAAACTTGATGCTTTACAATTCAATAGCAACACTGCATCCTCTACAGTTTACGAGATGCTTTTTTGTTATAACCTTTGAAACGTTCAGTTATAGTTGAAAAGGAGATAGGATATTATTTCGTTTCCTTTTGTTTTTTCGATTTATAACTCTTACAAACTCCGTTTCCCTAGCTAGTTCTTCTTTATCTGTATGGTACTCTTGCACAGCTGTTGTTATTATATTAGTCTTTTGACTATTGACTTCCTTTAATTTAAGAGTACAACCTTCGTTTTATAGAATATTTATTCGCTCCTGCATCCATGCAATTGTTTGCTTCAGTTTGTTTATATTTGTGCACAATTCAATGTACAGTTTTTTCTTAATTAAAGCACGATTGCAGTTCTCTTGCAACAGTTTGTTTTTCGGGTTTTTCTTATTTTTCAGGACGATTGGCTCCTTTTGTAGCACTAATTTGATGTTGTCTTCCAGTTTTTAAAGTAATTGAAGTACTATAAATTTCATCTTTTAAATATAATAAACGAAGAGAAGGTATAGCAATGTCTAGTGACTTTTGTAGGAGATCGAGTTAACTTCTGACTCTTTTGGAATGGATATGAAATATCCTTTTCTTTTGTACTCAGTTGAGTATTATGATTTTCCCCTAACATATCTTGGGATTGGTTGTAATAATTATAATATAGCAATGATTGGTCTCCCACAGAATCCATGAGACCGATCTCCAAAGAGAGTGTTTCCCTGGGCATCAGGTATACCACCTGGGGTAATATTTTTCTTGTTTGTTTCACTCATTGCTTATAGTGTATTGATTGCACTCGCCTCTAGTATTTAGCAGATGAATATTCCACCGTTGCCCTTGTTTATTTTTTATGAATAAACCTAGCTCGTATAGGAATCACTATAAAAATTTTTCGTATGCACTTAAATGGAATAATTTATCATAATAAAAGCATTAACCGTGACTCGGAAATAAAATAACGTCAATGCTACTCTAAAAGGTAAATGATGGAAACTAATATTATGTTTTACTTAGAGCGCGAGTACTATCCTTTATATATAATATCATTATATAAGTATGTATTACAGAGATAAAATGCAGATGAACTATTTCCTTTATTATTGTAATATTCATCATTTTTCCATCTTTTCGTATATCCTTTCAGGATAAAATTAAATATATAAACATATATAGGGTGAAGCAAAACACTTTTAATAAGTCAATTTCTTAAAAACAAGCAAGACTTTAGAAAGATCTCTTAGGAACGCTTTATTTGGTTCTAAGAGGAAGTAACGCGATTTTATAAACTTTTTCAAGGTTGTTTCAATTTTATTTTGTTTTTTAGGCTGGAATAATCTGAAACTATATTAGAGCTAGGCGACTCTAAATTTCTTAATCTGGAGACATAGATGATAAAAAATAAGACCACCCAGTATTTGGCAAAAAAAACTGCAAGTTTTATATCTGCAGTCAAATAATCTGAATTTATATCCTTCCATAATTTTTTATGTATACAATAAGTTCAGCAGCTTTTTTTTCCATTGTTAATGTAACCAAGTATTTTTAGCGGATGGAATGTGTAGGGGTATAGAAAAATTGACGTGTATGATGAAGAAAAGCTTTTTTACTTTTTTATAAAGGATAAAGGTTTTTTTTTTTGTATATATGGGGATGAGAATGAAAACGATAAATTGTAGCAACACAAAAAAAAATGATTTTATCATAAGATTAAGCTAAGTATTATGAGAATAATTTATCATACATTTTAAATTATTTTACATAGTTTTGCTGGATTTCATAACTTTGAATCGAGCCGTCGTATATAGGTACACAACACACATAGTAGACTTACAAATCAATACAACAAGGAAGATATATTTTGTTCGGTGCACAACGTTTAACCGTGACAATTTACGTCACGGAAATTTATTTTGATTTATCTCGTGCCGTAACAACATTTGATTCCTATGTGGTTTACTTGATACAGTTCGTTAGGTTTGTATATATATATATATATATATATATATATATATATATATATATATATATATATATATATATATATATATATATATATATATATATATATATATGTATATACATATAAATATTTATATATATATATATATATATATATATATATATATATATATATATATAAATATATATATATATATATATATATATATATATATATATATATATATATATATATATATTTTTTTTTTTTTAAATTTATTTTTGCATTTTTAAATCAAGCCGACCGCTTTCAATTTTTTGATGTTTTTCGTGTTCGTTGGATGTGACCTTCGGCTGAGTCGTTATAAGGTTTTGGAATTGTAAGGTTTTTAAACATTTTTTTAAGGTGGTCACGTAAAATTAGTTTTGATTTCAGTTCGTTATTGCATTGCGTTCTTATAAGGATAATACCTACATGAAAATGTCTATTTTAAATTTTCCGGTAACAATTTGCGTGAATGCACCGTTAATATACAGTTATGCTCCGACAAGTGTTTCCTCTTATTTTGAGCTTGGAACTAAATTTGTAAACCATGTTTTGTTAGTCTCTGCACGGTCAGTTCAAATTCCTCGGAGATAGGTCTTCAAAAATTAGTTTCCTTTGGCTACCTGAAATAATTGAATTCGTTAAATTGCCAGGTTTTCCTAATAACTCGTATAAATTTTACTAATTTTAGTGTTATCATCTCTTGGAACTTGGCATACTGGAAACGAATTAAGAACTGCCTTGATGTCGCAGAGCAAAGTTTATTTATTATGCGGTTAACTTAGTCATTCCTGAAGCTTAAACCAAATGATTTTTTGCCAATGGGTTCGTAAAGTCCTCCAAAATTTGGAGCCAATAGTAGATTAAAATGAATGCCAATCTGTTTATAGCCCAGTACTGTAGCACTTCATCCATGAAGCCAGGATAACTCGTTGCCATTTTGACGTCATCGTATCTATGTGTCACCAATTTGATGGTACTATGAAGTTTTCGATCGCCTCCTACGATTTTCAATAAACTGTTTACAATAACTTGGATGACTGCTTAGCCAGGCGACCAGCACCAAAGAATCTGTCCTTATTAATAAATTTTGCCTTAGTATAAATAATTGTTGTTATAATAAATCCGACAAGAAATTACAGTGGCGTAATCAATTTTGCTAGCATCAAAAGAGCCATTAAATTCTTCAGCGGGATGTTGCGACTGGTGATCGATGAACCGTGGTATTTGTATACAAGTTTTTCAACTTCAATTGCTAAAAAATTGTTTTGCAACTTTCGACAAGTATTTTCTTGATATGTCGCAAACCAGTTATAATTATCCAAACGGCATCAAATGAAATCAAATGGTAGAATTTGATTCATCTTAGCCTATAGTTGATATAAACGTTGTCAGAAATGGTGCTGACGCGGCGTCGTAAATTACCGTATGAAGATGGAAATGTTTAAGATTATTGCCTTCATTTTCTCGCCAAACCAAAATGAGTCGATAGTCGACTTTACTGGAATCAAATAAAATATGACAATGCATTTTTTGTATGTCTGCTTTTAGAACATATCGTTCGAATTGAGGCAAAATGCTCTACAATGTGAGTTGAATATAGTCGGAACAACTACCAGATTTTGATTAAGAATACAATTTTATTGCTTGTTCGACAGGAACTGCCAAAAACTACTCGGAGTTTTGTAGTCAAACTTTCACTATATAGCCTTCAACAGCCAATTTTTGTTCCACTTTAAATAATCCATGAAATTTTTAAGAAAGTGGTTTATATTGCTTCCGCGTATGCTGATGCGGAAAAATTATTAATCGGATTGAAACAGGGCATACAACCATAAAAAAAGTTATGTTAAAGTGGAAAAATAGTTTATGATAAAAGAATGTGTTTTAAGCCCAAGAAGGAGATCCATAGACTTGTAGTAGCCACATAATATCGATGCACTGATATTATGAGCTGCTCCAATATACAATCCAATTCAACACGCCCCAATCGACAATGAGCAAATAATATAAGTACGTACGCCTATACGCTTATTGTGGGTGCGCAAAATCCCAGAAATTATCAGAATTGCATTAGTTGCACAGCCAGACACACAAGATCTAGAAGTTCTAGCATCCACAGGGGACAAATGTTCGAAACAATGTCCGCAAGCAAGAATATATCAACGGTTACGCAACAATCACGGCCACAAACACGCTCGAATTTTGAAAATAACGAACAAACACAATATAGTTCACCCGCAACGAGTAAACCAACAATCGAAGAACGCCTCACCCGCATCGAGGCACGTCTAGAACGAATGTCACTTAACAGTCGCAATCGCTCGAGGGGTCGTTCGTCATCACGTCGTCAAATGTAACCCAGGATGTTTATACACAAAACATCCTTCCACTCATTGCATGGAAGTCGATCAGGATACAAAACAAAAAAACTAATTTACCACCGGGTACTGATGGAACCATTATATACCCCCATACATGTCGTCTGTTTCTACACGACGACACATATAAACTGACATATCTAATCAACACGAGAGCTGACCTTTCGGAGCTCCCTGTCAAATATTCAACTAACTATCACAACAGACAGTTGAATTCAGACCTTGTCTTATCGGCCACCAATGGTACTTCAATTAAAACTTTTGGTACAAACTTAATCCAAGTACATATCGGACCTACACTCATGCCTTTACAATAGCTGATGTGAAACGTCCGATCATTGGTGCCGATTTACTAAGTAAATTTGGTCTACTTGTCGATCTCAAGCATAATCGGCTGGTTGATACAGCAACATAGCTGTCAATCAATGCCACAATGATTCGCGTTGACACACCAACACCGATTCATTTCACTATCGAAAATAGGTACGACACACTGCTTAAGAGATTTCCATCCTTAACAGCTCAGCCTGATTACAATTTACTCGTTAAACACAAAGAATGCATCATATCGTCACTTCAAGCCACTTGCCTGTGTCAAGACCATGACGACTAGATCAAATCCGCCATAAAGCTGCATACGCTGAGTTCCAACATATGGTGGAACTAGGGATTTGCAGACCATCCGCATTTCCTGTTTCTTGTCTACTTCATATGGTAAAGAAAAAAGATCATGATTGGAGACTATGCGGGGATTATAGACGATTAAACACGAAAACAAGACCTGATCGTTATCCGATTCCACATATTTAAATTTTTACCATGAATGGTTGCAAAATTTTCTCCAAGATTGATTTTGTTAGAGCGTATCACCTGATTCCCGTCGCACCTGAAGACCTTTTCAAGACGGCGATCACATCATTTGGACTATTCGAATTTAATCGAATGCCATTTGGTCTACGAAATGCCGCTCAAACGTTTCAGCGTTTCATCAACGAAGTTGTTAGAGATTAAGACTTTATATTCTAGACATTCTTGTGGCTTTGCAAACCGAGGAACAACATAAACTGCACTTGGAACAACTGTTCCAAAGGTTAGTGGAGTTTGATGTGTACATCAAGACCGCCAAATGCGTATTTGGTGTAGCAACACTTGAATTCATCAGCCACAAGATCACACCTAATGGCGTTCTTCCATCGAAAAATCGGATCAATGCCATTAAGGAATTCCCAGCTCCTATCTCAATAAAACGTATTCAGTGATTTATCGGCATGGTAAATTATTACCACCGATTTATTCCGAAACTCGCTCAAATTCTCGCCCCATTGCACAGCCACTTGAGTGTTTTACTCAAAAAGCCCAAGACTCCTAAGAACTTCTCTTGGCCAGACGAATGCGACATAGCATTCACGACTATAAAGGCAGAATTAGGTAGCGGTTGCGACTGTTTTCACATCCTATGAATGAGTCAAAGCTCAGCATAACCACGGATGCATCGAACATCGCCGTTGGAGCTGTTCTGCAACAATACGACAACAGCCGCTGGGAGCCAGTGGGATTCTTCTCGAGAAACTTATCGAATGCCGAAAAGAAATATTCCGCGTTCGATCGGGAATTACTCGCAATCTATCTATCGATTAAACACTTTATATATTTTGTAGAGAATCGGGATTTCACAATCTACAAACTAAAACTGAACGGAATCCAAGGCAGTCGCGACACTTGGATTTCATAAGTCAATTTACCACGGATATCCAGCATGTGCATGGTATAGATAACGTAGTCGCTGACACACTATCACGCACCACCGAAAACGAAACGGCCACAGTTGATACACAACTCGACATCAACAAGATCATCAACGCACAAAAACCCGACCTAGAACTTCAGAATTTATTTTCTGGTTCCGAATGTCACACCGGTTCCACTATGAAACTGCCTGGCCTCGATGTTGTTTGCGAGACTTCGACAGGGTACAACCGCCCGTACATCGCCAAAACGCTTCGACCACAAATATTTGACACCTTACACAACATTTCGCATCCTGCGGTATCCGTGCAACTCGTAAGTTGATTACAGCTCGCTATTTCTGGAACAGTATAAACAAAGACGTGTCACAATGGATAGTATCTTGCTTATCCTGCCAACGTGCCAAAGTTCAAAGGCACACAATATCACCACACGGACAATTCGAAGTTCCATCTGGTCGATTTGAGCATATCCACATAGATATAGTGGGGCCACTTCCACCATCTAATGGATACTCTTATTTACTAATCTGTGTCGATCGATTCACTCGTTGGCCTGAAGCTTACTGCATGACAAACATGTCAGCTGCAACCATTGCTACCACATTTACTAATAACTACGTATCCCGATTTGGCGTTCCTTTCACGATCACTACGGATCAAGGAACACAATTCGAGTCCAAACTTTTTACCGAGTTAACCAAACTCCTCGGCTCCCATGGGATACGTACTTCGGCTTATCATCCACAAGCCAACAGCATGGTTGAACGCTTTCATCGACAGCTAAAAGCTGCATTAATGACTCGAGGTGATACGACAAACTGGAGTTCGGAAGTTCCAATCGTATTACTCGGAATACAAGCAACAGTGAAAGAAGATATAAAGTGCTCACCAGGTGAGTTTTTTATTGAAAATCCAACTTCATCCGTACCAACCACCGACACAGTCGTCGACCAACTCAGACACACTATGCGAAACCTTGTCCTCACGTCACCTCGACACACAACACAAAGCAATATTTTTGTTCCAAAATCTTTGGACAAATGCGAATTTGTTTTTGTGAGAACTGGCAAGGTACGCACAGGATTATCTCCACCATACGAAGGTCCGTATAAAGTTATACGTCGACGCCGCAAACAATTTGTCATATCGGTTAAAGACAAACCGCAGTCGATATCAATAGACAGATTGGAACCCGCTGATAGTATACTGTGTTCCGCCGAACATCAACCAATCACACGAACACAGATCACCACATAAAATACCACCGATTTTTTACTAGTGGGGGGGGTACTGTAGCAGCTACATAATATCGATGCACTGATATTATGAGCTGCTCCAAAATACAATTCAATTCAACTCGCCTCAATCGACAATGAGCAAAGTACGTACGCCTATACGCACCCAGTAGTTCGATTTCGAAAACAATAACAAAAATCGCATTACATAAAAGACCTACTTCCGGCTTTGTAAAAAAAAATAAATATATTTTTTTTTGGTGCTGTACATTATTTCGTCATCGAACAAAGTGCGAGGGTCAACGAAAATACAAATAATATTTTTCATTTGCATATAAATAGTTGCAATACAGAAATAAATAATTATAGTAAATAAATATGTAATTATAATAAAGAAATCAATAATTTGTAATAAATAAATGAATGAATAAATGGATTAAATAAATAAATAATTCGTGTGTTAAGTTATCAATGTGGAAGAGTCCATACCCATAGACTTATTTGCGTATCAACCGAAATTTAAAAAGGATTACTATTTGCTTTCCACATTTAGATACTTTATGGTACCGGTTTTATTTCTGACGGGACAGATAGGCTGAAACAAAAAAATTTATCACTTTAAAAAGAACGAAGCACAAAAGCGATCCTAAGTAACTATAAAGAAATATTTTGCTTATGTTTTATCGGATTGCTATATTCATTTGCAGAAAAAGCAAAGCTTTTACTTTCGTGTATGGAATAAACTGTTTCCAGCACATTAAGTGCCAAGAAATACGAAACTTTACTACTTTATTTAAGCTCAGCCAAAATAATCCAGATGCAAACTAGTGGAAATATTGGAAGTTACTTGAACGACAAAAACATTTTCTGGAAAAAGCGGCAAGACGGTGGAAACAAAGTAATTGGACGAATGTCCAATTGTAGTATCAAGAAATCTGAAAGATTTTATCTTAGATTCTTGATATCTCAGTGTTGTGAATGAAAATTTTAAGAAAATTAATATTAGGGTGGCACAGTTCTCAGGTAATGCATCATGAGGTCGCATTGAATATTAACGCAGATTTCCAATGCCCAATATGCAGAATTCATAGGCCAATTATAATTCTCAAATTTGTCTAACATTTATTTACCATCAATATTGATTTAGTATCACTTTATCGCATACATTTTTAATTCTCGTAATATAATGTAATACCATGGTCTTCAAGTCGCCAAGTGTGGTAGATAAAACTGGACTAAGTTCACAAAGGTCAACGTCTGTAGGTGATTTATCATCAATCGCCACAACGTCAACCAGAACATTTAAAGGTGTGCAACATAGTCCAAAAAAAAGTGCAAACGAAGTAGAAAGCAATTTGGTATCAAATTGTTTGCTTCAAAATAAAAATTTTTGTGATGACACTGACAAAAGTGCAATGAATAAAAATAAAATAAAAAGTGCCGTGTTGTTAAAAAACAATAATACTAATAATGATGTAGGTCAGTGTTCTACACAGTTAGTACAACGGGGTATCGACCGGTATATTACAGTGCAGCCGAAAAGAAAGAGAAGCCCAAGAGCTGCGCTAAACACTAGCATCAACAAATTTACAAGGCTCGCTAGTGTTGAACTTGCTCATGGCAATCGTTTCTCTAGCCTGGTAGAAACAGAGTGTATCGAAGATACCACATCTGCGGACAAACCTAAAATTGAAAAACCGCCGCCCATTTATTTGAGAGAAGAATCAAATAAAGAGCTTGTAAAAGCTATTGACACCTTAACAGAGGGAAAATATTATATTTCTGCTCTTAAAAGAGGTAATATCAAAGAAACCAAGATACAACCAATTAACATAGACGCGTACCGTGCATTAATAAAATATTTTGACCAGGTTGGTAAACGTTACTACACTTACCAACTAAAGAGCCAAAAAGGTTTGGTCGTTATTATTAAAGGAATAGAGAGCTTTGTAGAACCAAACGAAATACATGATGCTCTCACTGCCGAAGGTTTTAATGCAAAATCGATTACAAATATTATTAACCGGGAGAAGATACCACAACCACTATTTCGCCTGGAATTAGAGCCAGACAATAAACCTATGAAAGGCAAACATTCAATTTATAACATAAAATATTTAATGCACAGAAGGGTAACCGTGGAGGAACCTAAGAAAAGAATTGGGCCAATACAATGTATCAAGTGCCAAGAATACGGGCACTCAAAGCATATTGCACACTAAATGACGTTTGTGTTATCTGTGGCGAACTTCATAATTCAAAACAGTGCAATAAAAGGAAAACTGATGCCTCCGTATTACGATGCAGCAACTGTAATGGCAATCATACTGCAAACTATAGAGGTTGTCCCATTTATATGGAATTAAAACGAAGAATTAACCCAAAACAACGAGCAGAGCAACGCATGCTTAATTTACATCCAGCAGTTAAACCTGAAGTACGACCAGAAGTTTCATTCACCAACTTTCCAAATATAACCCATAACGCAACCGTTAACAGCAGCATGCATCAAGGTGTTTCGTACGCCAGTATTCTTAAAGGCAACGCTCCAAAAGCTCAAGTAACTCAGGAAGGAAATGTTACCACAGCCTTAAACAAGCTAACAGACATGATGCAAAGCTTCATGACGATGATGGAGAGAACGATGGACTTGATGATGCAAAATATGAACGTGTTAATGCAGATAGTTGTTAAAAAATAAACATGACCGTCCTAAAAATAGCAGTTTGGAATGCAAACGGCTTAGCACAACACAGAGCAGAAGTTCAAGCATTTCTCATTGAGCACAATATTGACATAATGTTAATATCAGAAACACGTTTCACTAAAAAAAACTATTTTAAAATTAACGGGTACTCAGTATATGATACTAAGCATCCAGATGGTAAGGCGCATGGTGGTACAGCAATATTAATCAAGAGGCGATTAAAACACCACGAACATACAAAATATGAGGAACAACATATCCAATCGACCAGTATTTGTTTAGAAGAGTGGTCGGGAAAATTTATAATATCCGCAGTATACTGTCCACCAAAACATGCCATAAAAAAAGAGCAGTTCGTGAATTATTTCAAACAGCTGGGTAAAAAATTTCTTGCGGGAGGCGATTACAACTGTAAACATGTTCACTGGGGTTCAAGACTAACATCGCCGAAAGGCAAACAGCTATATGAGGCCATGGAAGAACAAAGTTTGGATTATTTATCAGCTGGACATCCAACATACTGGCCCACGGATAGAAAAAAGATTCCTGACTTATTGGACTTCTGTATAACTAAAGGCATAGCACGCTCAAATGCAAAAGCCACAGATTGCTGTGATCTGTCTTCTGACCACTCACCTATAATAGTAACAGTTAGAACCGATGCCTTAGAGTCGGAAGCACCCAAACGTCTAACGAACACACGGACCAATTGGAATCAATATAAAAGATTAGTAGAAAAAAATTGTCGACTGGACATCCCACTTCACACCCAAGCAGATATTGATGTAGCAGCTGAACATCTAAAAGATATAATGAAATTAGCCGCAGAGAAGACCACGCCTATTATGAAAAATTCCGAAAAACTTAATAAAATTTCATTTAATATCCAGGAACTCATTCGGGATAAACGAAACATACGTCGGCAGTGGCAACAAATAAGATCACCGATATTAAAATGGAAATTAAACCGTGCAATAAAGACTCTAAAATTCGCTTTAAAAGAGGAAAACAACAAACAGACACAGAATTATTTAAGTGAGCTGTCCGCAACAAATAAAACAGAATATTCATTGTGGAAGGCAACGAAACATTTAAAGAGGCCGGCAAACCTAAATTCACCCATAAGATTACCAAATGGGGATTGGGCAAGAAGCGATGTAGAAAAAGCCAATACTTTTGCGTCCCATTTGGAGAAAGTGTTCTCTCCACATGATCCAATGAATAATTTCAGGCTACCAGAACAAAATGAAAATGATTCCACCAATAAACCGATAAAGTTTAAGTGGAAGGGGGTCAAGAGCACCATTAACAATTGCATTAACTACAAAAAAGCACCAGGGTATGATCTTATAACTGGAAAAATGTTAAGAGAGTTACCAGACATATGTATAAAACTAATAACATACATATTTAATGCAAACCTGCGAATTTGTTATATTCCTCAAGAATGGAAGATTTCTCAGATCACAATGATACACAAGCCTGGAAAACAAGAAACTCATATCTCGTCATACCGGCCAATTAGTATGCTACCCACAATTTCAAAGCTGTTTGAAAAAATGTTACTTACAAAACTAAAACCAGTTTTAGAAGAAAAACAGATTATACCAAACCATCAATTTGGATTCCGGAATCAACATGGCACCATAGAACAAGTACATAGAATTGTAAATGCGATCAAAGCTACCTTCGAGGAGAAAAAATATTGCTCTGCTATTTTTTTGGATGTTGCCCAGGCGTTTGATAAAGTCTGGCACGATGGCCTTATTTATAAAATAAAAGAGATGTTACCAAAAAATTTACACCTAATTCTAGAAAACTACTTGCTCCAAAGGCAATACCTAGTTAAGTACAATGATGCAGTCACTACTTTAAAACCCATACGCGCAGGAGTTCCTCAAGGCAGCGTTCTCGGACCTGTCCTATACTTACTGTATACAGCCGATTTGCCAACTACAAACCAAGTATTGATATCAACATTCGCTGATGATACGGCTATTTTGGTATCAAACAAAGATCCTGAAACGGCCTCTAGGAAATTGCAAAACCATTTATGCAAAATTGAAGATTGGCTACGTACATGGCGAATAAAAGTAAATGAAGAAAAATCAACCCACGTTACATTTACGCTGAACAAGTGCAACTGTCCTACGGTGGAATTAAATGGTGTCATTATACCGCAGCGAACTAAAGTTAAATACTTAGGTTTACATCTAGATAGGAGGCTGACATGGAAAGAGCATATAGAAACGAAGCGCCATCAAATAAAGATAACATTCTCCAAAATGTATTGGCTAATAGGCAGAAATTCAAAATTATCTCTAGAAAATAAAGTTCTCCTATATAAATCAATTATTATGCCAATATGGACATATGGCATTCAACTGTGGGGTTCTACTAGTGCATCAAATAAGGATATTCTGCAAAGATCTCAATCCAAAATACTAAGGAATATCACAAATGCTCCTTGGTATATTCGAAATGCGAACATACAAAGAGACCTTGGTGTTAAAACTGTGAACGAGATCATCAGGGAGTACAGCACGAAGTATTTTTCGAAACTAGAATCACATCCTAATGAATTGGCTAGGGATATTTTAAAACAGCCGAAGTATAGACGACTACAAAGAACAGATCCACTTGATTTAATGAATATATTATAAAAAAAAAGTTGGTGTATAATATAGACTGTTATATAAATTAAATAATTGAGCCCATTAATAATAAGTATTAACATAGGTTAAGACTTAAAAAATGTAAATTAGTTTGTAAGATATGCGTACTTTTCGTTAGTTTCTTTAACTGAAAGATTCGAAAATAAAGCCATTGGCAGTAAAATTAAAAAAAAAAAAAAAAACTTTATCGCAAAACAATGTTTAAGCCAAACACAACATAATTTTCTTGTTGTCCCTTAAAAAAAAAATAAAAAAATCTAATACGTGACAAAGTGTTAAAAATACGGATAACAACGCGAAAAAATGAATTTTTTATCGGATAATATTTTGCAATTGGCCATTTAGAGTATGAGAATGTGATCTACTCGACGAATTACGTGATTATGACGAATTTAATTAATTTTTTTACCAATTTGTTATTTATTTTTGTATATAGTATATAGGGGAGCACAAAAGTCCCCTAAGATTTTAAATTTATTTTGTAAGCTTATATTTTAGACTGTACATAATTACGATATCATACCAAATCTTATAGCCTCATACAACAAGATTTTCGGATTTATTCTCCTATAGCCAAATTTTCCAGACAGTATTAAATATTGATTAAATTAAGTCTAATATTATATTTCTTCGGTGCTTTTCCCAAATCGCATTCTTAAAACTTTAATTCAATTTTTCAGTTTATTTTATTTTTCATTGATCTTTAACATTATGGGCGCGTTTCATATTCAAAAACTGTCGTAAGTTTAAATTCCTAAAATATTTTGCTTTGGGAAAAAGTTGATACATTATACATTAAATATCTGAACGCCAAATGTTACGGGTCTACCTGATAAAATTTCTGAAGTAAGCGATGGTATACTATAGTTTGAATAGTTCCATTCAATGGCAAACTTTTGTTTGGTTAGTTACTATTGTTTACCTCGCAAATATTTTAAAAAACTGCTTTGTTGCACATACTTAAACCGAAGTTATTTTGGAATCAATTTTTCAAAGGGGATAGGCCCTTAATTCAAAAGGCATAGGCCTATAAATCAAATTCACTTCATAACAATACAAAACAATAGAACAAAATTATTTCCGTGGCCCAAATTTTTGTTTTGATATGGAGATACTTTTGCTGGCAATGATTCTTAGTCCTCACTAATAAGTATTTCGAAAAAACGTGATAGGCTCTTATAACATTATTGATGCTTCTACATGTTTTGGTAAAAGCAGGGAAAGGAAAATATAATCCTAAGTCATGAAAAAGTAATGAATAAAACCAAATAAAAGTGCTGGTAAAATTATAGCCCATAGGTAAAATTGACGATTTCATAACTAAGCGGTTCAAGAAAAAATTTATTTGGGAAGGTGCCGGGTTCGAACCCCAACAGGAGAGGTTTGTTATATGGATTTTTCATCTCTTGATTGAGGTCGGTGAAGACGATTAACACAATAATGACTTGCGAACCTATATTTAAGCGCCTCGATTTGGTTAGTGCTGGCGTAAAGAATGACATTAAGTTAACCGTGAAAGAGTTGGGAGAGCTTCAACCTCGTAAAAGATTGCACGGACTAAAACAAAACCAGAAAAAATATACAATAATCGGAAACTCTCCTTCGATTTAAAAAAGGAGGGTAAAAAATCAGATGATTTTTATAAAAATAATTATTCATATCCAAAATTCAAGGTTTGCAACAGAGGGATTTATTACTTAAGAACTTCCTTTACAGAGGACCATTTTCAAAGTACAAATTTTATTATGTCAATACGAATCACGTTTTCTTAGAGTTGATACTAATGATATAAAGAAAAGGCTCCGACGAGGATCAATAAAACAGCTCAATAAAACAAATTAGGCAGGTTATTTTTAGGCCGTTACTACGAGTCGATTCCGACGAGTGCACACATAGATTGCAAAGTAAAAATATGCCACCCAAACGTTGAAACTCAATCGCATACAGACCCGAGCTAATTTGGATAAACTGCGATATTGATGCAAAAGAGATGATAATATGTTCAACCTACTTAATTATACGAGCTGTAAAACTTTCTCCACCGAAGAAAAATACAGTGCATATGAATTAGAAGTTCTAGCGGTCATAGAAGCTTTTAAAATATTTCGAGCCTATATGATGATAATTCAAAATCGTAACGGTATTATACCGCTCTTAAGTAAACTATGAGTAAGAAAGATTTAGTTACAAGAATAGGACGTTGAGAGTTCTATTTGGAGGAGTTTAAACACGATATCAAACATAGAAGTGGTACATGTCGTTGCACTCAGTCGTAATTAGAGTTTTTTATCGAAAAACTGAGTGATAAAGCAGAAGAATGTATACGTATTCGAAATTGTGGGAAATTAGAAATCTGGTCTAACATAATGTTGATCCGATTGATAAAGGAAGTGTTACACGTGACACTCACCATATTGTTTTTTTGGCTCGATTGTAATTTAAAAAAAAAATACAAATTTTTTGTTATAATTAACTTTTGTTATTTTGTTGTAATTAATGGTTTTTCAAAAATTTGTGCAGACTTATCCAATGAAAGCCACTGTTTAGTAAAACATAAGATTTTTAATTTAGAAAATTTTATTTTATTTAATTTTATTATTATTTTAGCTGCTATGTTTGATGTTGTTCAGCTCGTGTTCAAAACGGGAACCGCTCAGAACTGGACATTTTAAAACTTGATATTTCAAAATAGGGTTTGACAAAAAGAGATAAGGTACAAAACTGGATATTTCAAAACGAGATAAGGTACAAAACGAGATATGGTACAAAACTGGATTTTTCAAAACAGTCTATTTTGACATGTGATTTAAACTTAAAATGATTTTTTGGGAAAGTTCTGGAATATGGCCAGTAAGGAAGGAACTCGGCGATTTCTTAAGCGATTTTTTTAAAATGATTTTTTGGGAAAGTTCTGGAATATGGCCAGTTAGGAAGGAACTCGGCGAGTTCTTAATTTGTAGGATGAAAATGGGATTTTAAAATGATTTTTTGAGAAAGTTCTGGAATAAGGCTAGTATGGTTCCATACTTGAATATTTCTAAGGAAATAAATAGAATTTTCCTTCACTTAATGTTTTTTTCTTTAATTGTATAATTAAATCTGATTTTAAAACCTTTTTTGGGAAAACCTCTGGAATATGGCCAGTAAGGTTTCATACTTGAATAATTTTAAGCAGAGAGAATTTTTCTTCACTTAATGGTTTTTTTTTAATTGCTGCTTTTCTCGTCTTATTAAAATAATCATTGACTTGATCGAGTTTACTGTCAGTGAAATTTATCTTTATCTAGTTGTTATTTCTCTACTTATTATAACTTTTCTTCTCTTTAGAGAATCAATGTGAGAAAAATTAATTAAAAAATTAAAGAAAAAGAAAATAAATTATAAAATCATTTTCAGTTAAAAGCGGGATTATTTGATTATTTAATATAAACAAGATCGAGCTCTATAATGAACATTACATTAAAAATCATGTACATAATATAATACATACATATTGTTATTTAGTAGCGATAGAAAAATTCCAATCTTGAACAGTTAAAAAAATTAATTATTTACGATTTGGAAATTCCTTTTTTTTCACTGTTCGATAGCACAGTTCGATAGCACATATAGAATTTCATCAAAATCGAGTTCCTTTTTAACTGGCCATATTCCACAACTTTCCTAAAAGATAATTTTAAAGTCCCATTTTCTTCCTACATATCGAATTTCATCAAAATCGGTTAAGAACTCGCCGAGTTCGTTCCTAATTGGCCATATTCCAGAACTTTTCCAAAAAATCATTTTAAAATCACATTCCCATCCTATATATAGAATTTTATCATAATCGGTTAAGAACTCATCGAGTTCCTCCCTAATTGGCCATATTCCAGAACTTTCCTAAAAAATCATTTTAACTTTAAATCACATGTCGAAATATCCTGTAAAGTATTTGAAAAACTTATCATGCTATCTTTTATCGATTCAATCAGTATTATTTCTAACCGACAGTTTGGTTGACTTTCTGTCCCCCGTTTATGATCACATAAATAAACGAAGTAAAGTAACCGGTTTGTTTATTGATATTACAAAGGCATTTGACACTGTAAATCATAATATTTTGCTTAACAAGTTATATGATTTTGGATTTCGAGGGAAAAATTTGATTTATTTACATCTTATCTCTCTAACCGAAAACAAAGAGTCAAAATTGGTGATGTGCTAGGAGACGAGTTACCAGTATCAAATGGAGTTCCGCAAGGGTCTGTTTTGGGACTTTTATTATTTTTATTGTATCTTGAATCGATTTTTCAAATTAAACTAAACGGAAGAATAACTGCATTTACAGATGATATGGCCCTTATCTATTCTGGCAATAGTTGTGATAATATAATTGGTCAAATATCCCATGATTTAAAAGCACTTCGTAAATGGTTTGTTGTGCATGATATGGTAATATCATTTTTGCGTAAACATTGAAATAACATCTGATTATAAATATTTGGGTATTCATCTAGATTCTAAACTGAACTGGAAAAATCATATAGAGAATTTAAAAAATAGTCTCATGATCGGGATCAGAAAGTTATACCGCCTGAGATCTTTTGCTTCAAGAGAAATCTTGAAAATGGTTTATTATTCCTTTTAATTCACTCTAGGCTGTAATATGGAGTTATTAATTGTAAAAATAGGTTATTCCATACGGTTTCACTGTTCAATAAGAATAATACCTTACCGCTAAGAAGTTTATATATCTTCAAGGTCTTAAAAATCTTTTTTAAAAGATCAGGGTATCGATATAGTAATCAAAATACGAATTACAATTTTAGAGTTACAAATAAGTATTCATATAACAAACCAAGTTCTGAAAATTACAAGAAATTTTTCTTATTTCTCGCGCCTTTTATTTTCAATAAGTTACCGTTAAATATAATTTTCGAAATGATTTTGTTTCAATTCTTAAAAAAACTGAAAGTTTGACTTATTTATTTAAAATCAGATGAAATTGAAAAAAATTTCAAAATTGAACTCAAAAATCACAAGTTTTTTTTTTTAATTTTTTATTTTCTTGTTGCTTCTAATTAACATAAATAGTCTTAAGGGCCAAATACACGAAAAATGAAGAAAATGCTCAACTTTAGTGTAGCTTTTTGGATAAACTAGTGATTGTTTCAGCCCCAACTAAATTTTAAAATATTCTTTCAGATTTAACTTAAATAATCACGGTTGGTTTTTCTAATTTTCCGCTTAGAATTCTTGTTATTTGATTGTAATTTTGATACATTTTCACTAAATTATTAGCCGAAGACACTATGACTATAACACATATAAATGCGTAGAATAAAAATCTGGATTTAATCAAGGAGGCTTTTTTGAAATTTTTAAGTACTAATCGAAATAATTGCAAAAAAGTAATTAAATCAATTAAATAATTGATTTGACATATGTGTCTGTAAATCTTTCATTATTTAGTTCCTACAACCAATTAACAGATGGCAGTTTAAATTATAAACCATAATAATCTCAAAATACACATAATTCGCATTTATTTACCGTTAAAGATTTTATTGTTTTACTTTTCTTGCTCATTCTGTTTATAATTGTATTGTTGTAGGTAGAATGTGGATATTTATAATATTTTTCGAGATTTTGGATCTATGAAAAATAATTTGTTTTGAAAGACAAAGTGCCATTGCCACCGAAAGCGAATTATTCGCTTCCGACTCTCCTATCAGAGATCGCCGCGCCTTAATTATGAGTGAGACAGCGTACTCACTATCCTTTTATTTCATGAAGGAATTAATTTTCATTAAATTCTTGACCTCGATATTGAATAAAACTCACAAAGTGTCGCGTTTGGGGCCATATATCGTGCGCATGATTCTTCTCTCAAACGCCATTAACGATTGCGTATTGGTCTCCAAAACCAGTGATCATATATTTTGTTTTGGACTCATTGATTTTGAGACCAACGGAAGATGAGAATCTTACAAGGGGCTCTATAGCTCTCTGATACCATTTCCATTCAATACAATTGCATATAGATATCATTTAAATATGCCAGAATTTCGTTGGACTGACGAAACACGATGTTATCCTGAGGGTTCACATATACGAAAGATAAGTTCTAATATGAGATTAAATAGTATCGGGGACAGAGCACCTCTTTAATTGAGCTAATTGTAAAACTCGCTGACAGCTAGTTCTCAACTTTTACACTTCATTGTTGCTTCATTACTGTCATTTTACATAAACGCACATATTTGTCAGGGATTCCCAGACATCACAAAGCAAACCATAAGCTAGCTCGATGGATTGAGTCAACGGCTTTAGGGGAATTCAATAACACATGATGTACGTCACGAGATTTTTCGTAATATTTAGAAAGAATCATTGCCAATGAAAAAGTTGTTCAGAGCCATCAATGGGCGAAACCTTGGAAATCGTGGTCTCAACTTTAGGAACATCGAGTTTCTTGGAGAGCGCAACGAGTTCCAAGCGATACTCTTTCAGGGCTGATACAGTACCACCAAATGTGCCTGGTTTTCTTAGCATCTGCATATGCCCCGTACCGAACCTAA
The DNA here is from genome assembly GCA_963556175.1 of Tipula confusa. Classification (NCBI taxonomy): domain Eukaryota; kingdom Metazoa; phylum Arthropoda; class Insecta; order Diptera; family Tipulidae; genus Tipula; species Tipula confusa. Next base: position 150,806,671 of record OY744476.1, on the reverse strand, counting down.
ACTGCGTGTCCATTAACATAAGCGGGAATCGGGTTAAATTTTGATAGTATTCATATTTTCTTTTGTTCATCTTTTAAAAATGAAGTTTTTAAGGATGCGGGTAGTTAGCTCAACGATTCCACCTTTCTTTAAATGCCTCATACGACAACTATCATACGAGTATGTTTTGAAATTCTAAGGTAAACATGCTCTTTTAGATGTCTTTTACGAGACTTGCGAGTTATTTATTTCGTGCAGGTCTGCAAAAACTTCTTGTGAATTATTAAATGTAAATTCAACATCACATCCTCCTCAAAACAACCAACAATTTAAATCTGAAACAGTGAAACCATTTTCAAGATGATAAATTTAAATCAAATAATGGCAACCGCAATTTAAGCATAAATCTTTTTTTAAACCAACACGTAAAAATTGACGGCTACAATAGGGCTTTTGGATGCTCTTTACAAAATTTAAAATTTCTAAGTAAACGCAGAATTGGACTGAATTCCAAAAAAATTTTAATGTAAAATGTGCAATTTAATTTAAAACATTTCATCTCAAGTTTTGACTGAACAGAAAGAAAGCCCAAATTCAATCAACTACCAAAGTATTTTAGCTTGAGGAATTTTATGGCATTCGATTCCATAAAATAGTTGCAAACGGAGATGATAGTTTATATATACAAATGTTAGAGGTTAAACCGTACCCAAAGACGCATATCACACAGAGATAACTATTAAGTAATACAATTAATATTTGGACCAAAGACGTGTTCTGCAAAATTAAAAAAAAAGGAACTTTCAAAAAATTCGCATTCCGAGAAAGTAAACGCCGGTTGGATTGATGGGAAATGATGGAATAATCGATTAAAGGATCTCATAATTCAAAAGATTTATATCCACTAGATGCAAGTGAAATCAAAATTAATTAAATTTCTTCTGCATGACAAATGCACCGGGAAACGTGACAATTAAACAAAATCTACCAGAAATCTACCAATATACTACCAGATACCATGGCAGTTAGAAATAATAGATCGAGATTACTGCTTCTTTATCGTTTTGATGCCAAAAGGATTTATAAATATACACACACTCCAGGATGTGGAATTATTCAATCAAAACATGCTGCAGAAGCTTTTATGTTAGTTGGATGTCGTATTAAATTAGTGTAAACCCTCAAATGTAATAAATAAATAAAAAACAACATATTTAATATATATATATATATATATATATATATATATATATATATATATATATATATATATATATATATATATACAGCGATTCCATACAAAAGCCACTGGTCTGACGCCTTTCGAATTCGATGAATTTTGGTGAAAATGTTCTCCATGTGAAATAACTCTACCCACATTGTTTTGTTTTCCTCTACGTCACTCTGTTTCGATACAGGGTGAATCACCGTTTTCTCCTTTTTATTTAAACTCAAATTTGTAAAGAGCTCGTTTTCAAAAACCACTTGACCGATTTTAATCGTTACTTCTATTGGAAAATATTAAGTTCTTGTTTTATATAAATTTATTAAATAAAACCCAAACTAATTGTTTGTTCATGAAAGAGCAATTTTTTGAATAATGTCATTTTTTGGCCTTTTGGGACTCACCGAGTTGCCTATTTAATAATTTTTTAAAAATTTAATAATTTTTTAATATAAAAATATAGAGTTTTTGAAAAGCAATAAAACTATAAAAAATCTATTAGGTTGTTTGAAAAATATAGGAGTAAAAGTTTCAAATAACTGCCTAATATAGAATTACGAATGACAGAATAAGTAGAATATGTCTTGAAAAAAAAAGAAAGCGAAAAAATAATTTTTTTTTAAGAGCAGTAGATGGTGAGGAATCAATTCTTCAGATTGATCAGATCAGATTTATTATATCTTCGGACTAATTTTTTTGGATAAATCGAATATAAAAGATAAAAGTAAAACCAAACTTTTGCTTTATTTTAAATCTTCCTGTTAGTTTTCCCTTATAATGTGTCGCTAAGTGAATAGTGATGGTGACGAGAAGGAAAATAAAAGTGTGATTGAAAAATAACTGGAAATTCTCCCTAACCCACAAGCAGGCCCGAAACAATGCTGGCTAATACCCTTAAGAAAAATTTATGTTATAGTTACAAAATCAAACGTACAGTGTACAATTGGAGTTCACAAGATTGATGGCTATATTTGAATCAAAAAAGCACAACCAGGTAGCAGTGATATTTGTCATTCAGGGCCTAGTCAATTTCATAAAGAAAAATAACAGCAAATAAAAAAAAATTTGTTTTTTAACCGATGGATCTGGGGCCCAATATAAAAATAAAATTAATATTACAATCTTTGCAATTTTAAAGGGGGTTTCAATTTGGAAGCAGAGTTGATTTTTTTTCAACTTGCCACGGAAAAGGACCTTGTGGTGCATTAGAAGAAGTTCTCAAGAGGAATGCTGCTCGAGTGAGTTTATAAAGACCTGTTGAAAATCAGATAACCACGCTACATGAACTAGATTCATAGGCTGTGGAAAATGAATCAAAATTTAACTATTCATGGTTTAGTTACATATAAAGATATTTACATCGTAATTGTAAAATAGAAGAGATAAATAATATATTAATTATATTTTATTGGCCTTTTCGAAACTGGCTAAATTCGAGTTTGAAGATAACAATATCCAACAGCTGAATATTCTCATGTAATTAATGGTCAAGAAACTTCCATATCTGTATGTCTTTGGAAAATGAAAAAATTATTTGCAAATTATTTATTTCTGGTTTACTGTATCGAAAAAGTCCTGATAGTCAACAACACTAATACATAAAATGGGGTTATCTTTGAAATTACATTAAAATGTGCCTGCTTTTTTATTTTTTTATTAGTTGATCGAAAATAAATAAGCTTTTAAAAAATTATTAAATAGGCAACTCGTTGAGTCCCAAAATGAAATTATTCAAAAGAATGCACTTTTTCATAAACAAAAAATTGATTTGGATTTTATTTAATAAATTTATACAAAACAAGAACTTAATATCTTTCAATTAAAGTAACAATTATTAAAATCGGTTAAATGGTTTTTGAGATCGAGATCTTTACAAATTTGAGTTTTAATAAAAAGTAGGAAACAGTGAATCACCCTGTATTGAAACAGAGTGACGTAGAGGGAAACCAGCATGTGAAGTTATCCCAGTTTTTCATCCCAGAAAAAATTAAAACTTTCATCAGGCAATACTATCTCATTCCATCCCAGTTTTTTCTATATATACATACAAAATTAAAGAAATTAAATTAATTATTTTTATTTCTGACCAAGTCCATATAAAATGAAATCTAAAAGAGCCGTTCTCCTAGGAATATGGTTTGCCGGAAATGAACTTTAATATTTTGTACTAAAAAAAATATGGACTATCTCTGACCAAGTCGTCAGTACTAGCCGTATGGTAGAGAACGGCTCTTTTAGATTTTATTTTATATGGGCCCATATAGAACTTCGCCCATTGCACGAATCCCACCATACGGCTAGTACTGACGACTTGGTCAATGATAGTCCATACTATTCTTAGTACAAAACATTAAAGTTCATTTCCGGCAAACCATATTCCTAGGCGAACGGCTTTTTTAGATTTCATTTTATATGGACTTGGTCAGAAATAAAAATAATTAATTTAATTTCTTTAATTTTGTATGTATATATAGAAAAAACTGGGATGGAATGAGATAGTATTGCCTGATGAAAGTTTTAGTTTTTTCTGGGATGAAAAACTGGGATAATTTCACATGCTTGAGGGAAACGAAATAATTTGGGTGAAATAATTACATATGGAGAACATTTTCACCAAAAATCATTAAAATCAAAAGGAGTCAGGCCAAAATTTGCGATTTTTTGATCGATATATATATATATATATATATATATATATATATATATATATATATATATATATATATATATATATATATATAACAAGGACAGAATACTTAAAATTCAAGTTTTTTTTATACTTTACATCTCTTATATACAATATTGTTTAATAATGGTCATTGAAAAATGTCCTTCATAATTGAAAATGAGTCGTCGTTTGAACACCATTAGAGCAATATACATTAACGGTATGAACAACAATGAACATCGAGAGAAAATGATACTTTAAGAAAGTCAATTTTCCGATCCTTTTTTATTATTATATTTTTTTTTTTTTATAAAAAAGGACAAATAAAAATTTGTTGGAAATCTATTTTTCTTTCACTCCTCACACTACATACTATTTTATTTCTCTCCACACATAATGGTTTTAAAGCCTGTTATCTTTTTAAAGATTTCATTTATTTTAAAATAGGAAATAAATAATACAAAGGTTGTTTGCAAATATATATGTGGCTTCCATATTAAATCACTCGTGCAGAGGTTTGCCTAGTTCTTCCATCGGGCGCACTCCAGGTGATGGATAGGGAAAAGCCCACCAAATGTGAGCTACAAGTCTATAAGGAGAAGCTTTGTTACCAGTATGCGTATTCCTAGTTAGGCACCATTTTGTTTAAAAACGTAGCCTTCCTAGTGGTGATATACAAAAAATTATTAGAATAACTCTTTCTTCCTAAAAAATTTAAAACAAAGTTTTTTCAGATACATATCATACGACTCTCGTAGTTTCCTCGTATTGTCATCATATAATCGAACACATCATAAAATGGATTATTTTGGAAGGACAGTTTTTTATTTTATCCATCATCAAAATCCCAAAAATTAAATCAAAAATTTGTTCCTCTAATTTTTTGAATTATTAATAGAGGCTGCCTCGATACAACTCTCACAACCTTTTTAACCATTGCTACTAGCTTCCTTCCTAGACAAATATTAAATTATTTTTAAATAATTTCCAATAACAACTTTTCAAAATTAAATTTTCCGTAATTTTCCTAAAATAATGCACAATACCGTAATTGGTTTACATTTTACGTTAACACCCTTTTTGAAAAAAAAAATTCCATTCTATTTTGAGTTTTTCCAGTTTTTAATTAAAAAAAAAAAATTCTTCAATCAAGATAATAAAAAATAAAATAAAATGAAGGAAATTAAAGTGAATGGGTATATGAACCAGAGTGAGAGACTGTACATGAAGACCAAAGAAAATACAGAAAATTCTATTCAGCAAAGTAATGCACTAAACGATATGTATATACGTTAATTAAGTTCTCATTTTATCTTGTGTTTGGAAAAGTTTAACTAAAAAAAAATTGTTTTAAGGTCAGACAGATTTAATTAAAATCGATTTAATGTTCGATAATTAATTTCTTCCGCTTTTTATTTTTATACAGATATAGGCATACACAGTAATGCAGTTTGCATTTGTGCATTCCATTCATATGACAGATTCATGTTTTCACAGATATCTAAATGAATGATTTTTTTTTGTTGAAAATGCAGACATGATTTCTAATTAAAAATTGCAATCAGAACGTTCAATTATTAAGAGTTATCGAAGTCATAAGATACCAACCTCCAGTTAATTTACACGTGCCGAAAGCATAATTTTTTATTTGTGCGCAACAGAGACCTCGGACATGATGTAAAAGGTGTCTACCGGGAAGGTATACTACTTTGTTTTGCCGCCATTTTGGTAAACGATAGTATTGTCAGTTCATATTTAGCAGTCGTGAAGTAGACTCGTGGCAAATTTATTATGGAAAAATATTCGATAAACCAACGTGTTTTAATCGTTAAAACATTTTATCAAAATCAATCATCGATTACTGTGACGATGAGAAAGTTACGTGAAATTTTTGGGAGAAACAATTCGTGCCAACAAAACGCACTATTTATCGTGTAGTGAATGATTTCGAAGAAAGAGGGTCTGTAAGTGATTGGCCCAAGCATAGGCCACAACGTACTGCAAGATCGGCTGAAAACATTACTGCTGCTCAAGAAAGTGTTCAAAACAATCCATCAACCTCAATTCGACGCCGTGCTTAGGAGCTTGGTCTTCAAAGAACAAGTTTGGCCACAATTTTGCACAAGGATTTGCATTTGTTTCCATTTAAGATTCAGTTAACACAAGAGCTTCTTCCACAAGACCATTTACGCCGCCGTATATATGAAAATAGGATGTTACAGCTCGCCCATGACAACCCCGATTTTCATGAAAAAATCATAATGAGTAACGCGGCACATTTTCATTTAAATGGATATGCGAATAAACAGAATAGTCGGTTCTGGCCAATGAAAAACCCTCAAATTATTCATCAGTCACCTTTACATCCATTAAAAGTGACAGTCTGGTGTGCAATTTGGTCAGGAGGAATTATTGGACCTTACTTCTTTGAAAATCAAAACGGCGTAACGGTAACTGTGAATGGGGAGCGATATCGTGATATGGTTGAAAACTTTTTAACGCTACAACTGCAAGCTTTAGGCTTGATTAACATGTGGTATCAACAAGACGGTGCCACATCGCATACAGCCAGGATTACAATGGAATTACTGCGAGACCTCTTTCCACAACAAGTTATTTCAAAAAATGGTGATGTTGATTGGCCTCCACGGTCGCCTGATTTGACTGCTCCGGACTTCTTTTTGTGGAGATATCTGAAAAGCAAGGCTTATGGAAACAAACCAAAAATGCTTGAGCAACTCAAACAAAATATTCGTGATGAAGTTAATGAAATGCCGCGTGAAATGTGAGAATGTATTGAAAAATGTGCTCAAAAGGGCTCGTATGAGGCTAACAGAGGCGGACATTTATCTGATATTGTATTCCATACATAATTGCCGACATTAAATAAAACATTTATCAATATAAGATCCATTCTCTTTCATTTAATCAAAAATTATAAACAAACAAAGTAGTATACCTTCCCGGCGGACACCCTGTATTATAAGGGACACTCTTAACACGGGGTAACCACGCTAACTAAATATATTTAAGAATGCTGTTTGGATCATTCGCATATCAGCTAAACTCCTAAAATGAATATACTGCCATTCGCAACAATGGTTGCTTTAATTAGTAAAATAAATCCTTTGCCTAGTAAATCGTCACTTTTAAAACCTAGACATTAATACTTGTCCTAAAGTGATCAGTTTAAAGAAATATATGTGGTACAAGGGCGAAAGTATAGTGATCGGTCATTCAAATGCTAGAACTGTTTTATTCATCCAACGTCTTCAAGAGTAAGGAAAATGCATGAATTTCTAAAAAATGGTCTTGCACATTTTGCATCCTGATGTAAAGAACACTCCCCTGATTTGTGTATTTACAAATTGAAATCACTTCTAGTTCAAGAAGACTAGATACGCAAGCTCAAACAACCACGTTAAAATGGTACACTAACAACTTCAACCATTTCAATGTTAAGAAATTTCTGGAAATAAACAAATGCAGACCAGCGCCCTGACTTAACAAAAAAAAAATGGAAAATATGATGGGGCAGATAACAGATTTAAATGAGAAAATCTGTATGGATGCAACAGAGCAAGATGAAGCCAACTCCATATATTTCATAGAAAACCATTATGAAACTTTAAACAGTCGATATAACAATATAGCCGTTTAAATAGGAACCGAGATGGAAGAAGGAAGCGCAATAAAACATATGGAGATCAAACTAAAATCAGTAGAAATCCCACTTTTTCATGGGGATTATAGCCAGTGGATAGGATTGGCGGATACTTTCAAAGTGTTAGTTCACAACAACAAACAACTAACATCTACTCACAAAATGAATTATTTGAGAACCAACGTGGCAGGAGCGGCAAGCAAACTATTGAGCCACATAGAAGCAACTGGAAATAATTATAAAGCAGCATGGGAAATATTGAAAAACAGATTCAGCAACAAAAGATTGCTAGTTTCCACCTTATTAAATGCCTTACTCAATCAATCACCCAGTAACATTGCATCAGCCAATGCTATAAAACAACTGCATGTTGGAATGCAATTCGAAACTTGGGAACAGATACTGATTCATGGAGTCCTTTCATTATTTTGATAATATCAAAGTAATTGGATTATAAATCACGGCGCTTCTTTGAGAACTCACTAGATTACCCAAGAGCCATTCAAAATACCAGCCAGTTTTTGAACTTCTTAGAGAGACTTTTTCAATCTCTAAAAACAACAGGTGTAGCTAACAGAAGTATACCAAGTGTATTTATAACAACAACAAAACCACATAATACATGCATTATATGTGTATGTTGTCAAAAAAATCATAAAATTAAAACATGTTTATGTTTCATAGATTAAGCCATAGCGAGAAGAATCAAATGGTCGCAAGCTACATAATTTATGTAGACTTTGTCTACCGCAAGACCATCTAACAGTATAAACTGTCACACTAACATACAATTTTCCAGCTATAAAGGAGAACATCATACGTTACTGCACCTAACACAAGAGGCAACAGACATGGAGGCTCTAAGTTACTTCTCGATAAAACAGATATCGGTGACCGGAGGCCGTCGGAAGTTTTACGAAAAATAAAGACTCCAGCTGGGAATAATTTTACGCCAAAATTAATCAAATCTCTGTGGATCCGGAAGTTACCAGAGTTCATAAAAATTGCTTTGGTACAACTCCAAAAGACATCCATCTCCGACGAACTATCAAAGATGGCGGATAAATTAAATAAGACAATATCAAATACACATACTGTCAATGCTGTGATGCGACCATCTAGACCACAAACCCGAAACAATTATAATCGAACAGATATGGAACATGGTGCAAATGTTCAACCTTCCATAAGCCGGCACAGCATTGAGGCGCGTTTGGATAAAATGGAACGCTCACTTGCATAACTATTTGCCAATTCTAGAAATCATTCAAGAGGACAGCAATTTTCATCACGAGACAGATTTCGCAGCGACTCTCGACATAGCAGCAAACATTCGGACATGTGTTGGTATCACCAAAATTACGGCGCACTGTGCAATATCAAAATCAACAAACTGGAATCAGTCGATAACAACCCAAACTAATTAATCTTATGGTCGTGGCGGCTGACCTTAAGACAAATTTTCCCAATAGCCGCTTATTTGTACATGACAATCAAAATCACTTAACATTCTTGATCGATACTGGCGCAGACCTTTCCGTAATACCTTTCCGCATTTTTTTAAATATTATCTCTCACTTGAACACAGGTCTAGTCTTACCAGCCGCCAATGGCTCCACAATCAATACCTACGGTAGCAAGTTGCTCCAGGTCAACATTCTCTTAGTCGATTTAAAACGTAAAAAGCTGATTGATCCAGCTACTCAGCTGTCAATCAATGCTTCAATGGTTCGAGTTAACACACCAACTCCGATCCATTTAACTATCGACAACGGGTATGGCACGCTTTTGAAGAAATTTCCTTCATTAACAGTGGCACCAAATTACAATCTCCTCGTCAAACACAACGTGGTACATCATATTATCACTTATGGATATTAACCGGTATCACGACCACGGAGACTAAATTCAGTGCGTCACAAAGCTGCATTCATAGAATTTCAGCACTTGGTGGAATTAGGAATTTGCCGAACATCGGCGTCCCCGGTATCATGTCCACTACACATGGTGAAAAAAAAGATCAAGATTTGAGGCCATGTGGGGATTATCGACGACTAAATTCGATCACAACACCTGATCGTTATCCGATTCCTCGCATCCAACATTTCTCCTTTAAATTGTATGGTTGTACGATTTTCTCCAAAATTGATCTGGTCAGAGCCTATCATTTAATTCCCGTCGCACCTTAAGATGTCCACTAAACAGCAATCACTACCCCATTTGGGCTATTCGAATTCACCCAAATGCCATGTGGTCTCAGAAATGCTGCTCAAACCTTTCAGAGATTTATTAACGAACGAAATTGTACGAGACTTTGATTTTGTATTCGTCTACATAGACGACATACTGATGGCATCACCAGTTTGATATTAGCATCAAGAGCCCGAAATGTATTTTCGGTGTAAGCAATCTTGACTTCCTCAGCCACAATATAACTCCTAATGGTATTCTGCCTTCTCAGGAAGAAACAATGCTATTACGGAATTCCCAGCTCCAAACTCAATAAAACGCATTCAGCAATTCATCGGCATGATAAACTATAAATCGATCATCGATTTATACCAAACATTGTTGAAACGCTTGCCCCAATTCATTTACACTTAGCTGCTTTACTTAACTGGTTCAAGACCGCTAAGAATTTTTCTTGGTCTGAAGAATATCAAAGTGCATTCATTAAATTAAAATCTGAATTAAAAACGTTACGTTATTAGCTCATTTACTGAACAACATAAAGTTTACTTTAACTACTGACGCATCGAACACTGCAATCGGAGCAGTATTTCAACAGTATATTAACAATGTTTGGGAGCCACTGAGATTTTACTCAAAGAAATTGTCAGACGCTGAAAAGAAATATTCTTCTTTTGACAAGGAATTACTCGCAATTTATCAATCAATCAAACATTTCGGATATTTTGTCGAAGGCCGGGATTTCACCATTTACACTGACCATAAACCTCTGACTAAAGCCATTCAGTCAAAAACTGAGAGAAACCCAAGACAATCATGTCACTTGGATTTCATATCTCAGTTTACCACGGATCAAGCTTTATTTTTAAAAATAATAACGAAACCACTACCAGATAATATGTAATGGATTGGGCAGCAAATTTCTGGAAGGAAATACTACCTGGTGATTCAACTTTCGACACTCCAGGACCTATAAATCTACTCATAGGTGCAGATATATATGGGGAAATGATGCTAGAAGGAATAAAAAGAGATCATCACCACAACTGCATTGCCCAGAAATCTGAATTGGGATGTATAATACCAGGCCAATTAAGTCGCAATAGTATGTAAATTATGGACTTAGAGTTGGAGGGGAACTTTTAAACCTGGAACTTTCATAGGAAGAAAAAAACAAAAATATTGCCGATAAGTCACAAATTATTCAAATTAATCATAATCTGCATCAGGTGCAAAAAATTGGCATCGCATCAATTAATAGGAATATTGCCAAAGGAAGGTCCAATCAGCATTAAACTGTCGAAAAGTTCACTGTAATAAAACAGCAAAGGGCCACATTGCTTTATTAATATGTCTAGCTAGAAAAGCAATTCACCTGTGAACAGAGGCCTTCTTAGCCGCATTCAAACGATTCTTATCACGACTAGGAATTTGTCTGGAAGTATTTAGTGATTACGGGACAAACTTTGTAAGAGCAAACAAACAATTATAAAAGCAGGCTAAACAACGAGAAGGTGAAATTAAATCCAGGCTACCACAAAACGGAATTTACTAACCAAACTAAGTCAATGATTTTGGAACACGGATTGCCTTTCGCGATTACAACATAGGCCAAAATGGTTGCTAGAAGACTCAACCTTTTGGCAGAATTGGTGATCTTCAAAAACGAATATCTACCTCCCACGCACTTGCCACTGGCGATAGTCGTCGAACTACACCTTACTAGAACCACCCTGGTACATCTGACAATCATCAGCATACATGTGATATTTGCAAAATTTGATTACCTGTGGTAAGTAATTTATAAAAAGAGAAAATAATAATGGGGCAAGTATAGTTTCTTGGAATATACCAGCAGGTTTGCGTTCAGGGTCTGATTCCTCACCATGTACACTAACTTTTTGGTTAAAAACTAAATAAAATTATTAACTTTTGCACCAATAAACAATGGTTTAAGGAATAAAACGCTTTCGAAAAATCAAGCAAAATTAGAGCAACGAACGAGTCGCTTTTATCAATGTAACGTGCCAGATCATCGACCACATGCAACAGAGTGGAAGCTGTGCTGTGGTTATTACGGAATCCAAATTGAAACTGATTTAAGTATGGTTAAATTTATCCATATGTTAATTAATTTGGTCCCGAAGAACTTTTTCAAAGACTTTCGATAAAATTGAGACCAAGCTGGTTGGTTCGATATTATCAAGAGAGTCATTGACCTTTTTTTCTTGATTGGAACAACTATGTTTATCTTCTATATATTTGGAAGTTCAGAGCGCATAATACAATTATTAATTAAGTCACCTGTGATACAACATAAAATGTGCTTTAAAAAAATTAAATTTATTCTATCATGGCCAGGTGAATTGGATTTCACGAGATACACCGCTTTGATAATACCTAATTCGTTTACAGAATTAAAAGCCAAATAAATTATTTCCATACTATGTGTAACCACAGGGCTGTCAATCCAAGGAAGTGGAAGAACAACGGACACGAGTGGTCTATTACATAGATAGCTGTTAATGATTGAGGAGTCAATATCGGTTAAATCCTTAGACTTACTATTACTCAGTCCGAAATTGTTAATATTGTTCCAAATCTTTTTCATGGTTAGTTGACCATTACCAAAAAAAAAATATTTTTGTTTCACAGTTCTTATCAAATTGGTGACTTTATTACTATCTTTCTGATATAAATCCAGATGCTTTCATCAGATGTTCTCTTATGTTCAGCATATAAATGTTCACGCTGTAACATGCTCTTTTCAATATTACAATTAAGCCCTGGAGTAATATATTGAGTATTTAATATTCGTTTAGTCGGTACACAATAATTATGGGCATAATTAATGGTATCATAAAATAACTGGAACAATAAATTGATATTGGTGGATAAATTCAAGAAACTCCAATCTACATTAGAGAAAAAGTGCATGATCAGTTCAGTGTCCAAATTACAACAAATGACTTGTATTCAACAATACCCCGCTTATATCGGGCTTTATAAGATAGAAAAAGAAAGTCATGATCTGAAATATCTGGTATTGCATATTGATTAGACGCACAAACACTAATATAATCAGATTTAGGGACAATGCATTGATCAAGTCAAGCATGCTCACGGGTAGCTGAATATGGAACTGTAATTAAATGATTTGCTTTCAGCAGACTATGCAATTTATGGGAGGCATCCATAATATTGAAGTTCAAATCACAACAAATTATAAAATGGCAATAATTTAAAATATATGATGAAAGTAGTTCCTGGAAATCATTTAAGTCGGCATTCACTGCTTTTGGTGGGTTATAACATACAACGATTAATATTGTCAGATAAAGAAGTATCATTCCAGCCATTAATACTTCAGTTTTACCACAGACAGAAGTGTATATTACTCTAACTTGAAAGCTTTTTTTATAATACATGTATACTCCCCCACCCACCCGTTTGATGAACTTTGTTATATCTTAAAATGTTAAATCCATTCAGCGCAACTGATTGATTATTTATTTTATTGGTTAGCCATGTTTCCGCAACACAACACACATCGAAATCTTTGTTGCTGAGATATATTCTTAATTTATCAATTTGGCCAAATAAACTTCGAGCATTAACAAAACCAAAGTTTATATACGTTTTCTCTTGTTCTGTGAGATTAAGTTTTGAAAGTGGACAATCAAGTAATGGATTCTAAAATATGATCTAAAATATTTAAAAATTGTATTAAGTAACAAGTTAAAGTTGTACAAACTGAAATAAAACAAAAATCTATTATTGGTGGTTACTATATGATTTATTTATTTATTTATTTATACCAATCTATTCTACGATACTCCTAATGAATAGTTAAAAAACAATTTAATACAAAAAATTTACAAAATGGACTAAAATAAATTAAAAATTTCAATTAGGAATACTTTTACGGAAACACCTTCTAGACATACCAAATTCAAATAAATGATAATAATCATTAAATATTTTAGCCATAGAGACAGTCGGTTCATTTGAGCCATAATCAGTTCTATGAAACGGCACATACAAAAATTCATGTTGTTAGGGATCTGTTCCAACAGAGCTTTCTAAAAATATAAATAGTAAATCGTTTTTGGATTGATTTCCATCTGTAAATATATTAGTCATGAGGGGGGGTACCATACGGTAACTGCATACTCAAGATGTGACCTGACCAAAGAAATAAATAATTGAACTCATGAAAAAACATCATGAAACTCTTTCGTCATCCGAATAATGAAACCTAATATGGAATTAACTTTCAGTACTATTTTGTTAATATGTAGACTGAAGGTTAGTCTACGGTCAAATTTAACTCCTAAGTCCACGATTGAATTAACTCTAATAAGAAGATTACCGTTCAAATGATAATTAAATAAAACAGGATTTAATGTTCTATAGAAGGACATGACATTACACTTACTTACGTTAATGAACAATCTATTAGCAGAGCATCATCTAGATAAGTTTTTGATTTCGGTTTGCAATTTATCAGCATCAATTAAAGAATCAATACGCATGAAAATCTTCAAACCATCCGCAAACAATAAAGCGTTACAAAATTTGAAAATATTCGGAATATCATTCACAAATAAAATCATTCACAAATCGAGATCCCTAAATAAATAGCATCAACCTGGGCCTTTGACTCGATGGAATCAATGGCATACTTAGTGAACTGCAAAAGATTAGTAGTTGTGGATTTTCCACTAGAGAACCCGTGTTGGATAGTTGAAATAATATTTTTAGTATAAAATTGTAGATGATTTGTAACTATTAATTCAAAGAGTTTGAGTATTGAAAATAAAATTGGGATACCACGATAGTTGGAAATTTCAGAACGGCATCCCTTTTTATGAATTGGAACAATATATGCAATTTCCCAAGCACTAGGGAAATGCCTGGTTACTAAGGATTGATTAAACAGATAATGTAACGGAGTTGCAATATCAGATGCCACATATTTAAGTATACACGAAGGTATTCCATCCGATCCACAACCGTCATTAAATCTTAAAAGTGTCTCACAGATATTCACCTCACTTATAGACACACGAGGAATGTTAAACTGGCAATGACTTACATTTTCATTATAACTGCGGCTAACCTTACATTTATATACTGACTGAAAAAAAAATAGCAAATCCAGCAATCATGTTTCATTACATCCTGTTGTATTCCGCTTATCATTTACAAACTTCCAAAACTTTTTAAGTTAATCTTTAATTACAGCTTCCAATTTATTTATATACTGGACATATTTAGCTTTAAACTCGGATTTGAATTGTTCACGAAGTTTAATAAAATTAGATCTATTAAATTCACAATCAATACGTCTGAGTTGGTAGTAAGGTAAACGTCCATAATGTGGATCGTTGTACCAATTGCGGACCGTTCCACAGTATTTTATTAAAAATAAGAAACATAGTTAGTTTATCAATGTATGGAATATTTTATAATATACATTCATATGTTATTCTGTTAGTATTAGTTTTTTGGCGGGATTTATAGTGCATACATATTACATTTTTGTGTTAGTTGGTCATCATAACGCAGGTGTGTCACAACAAGTGTCGTAATTGAGTATTGCTTACCAAATTCTTAAGGAATGTACAATCATAATTTAAGGTTTATATTCAATGTAATTTAATAACTAGTAACTTTTCTAATAATAATCGGTAAGGAATTGACTGTTATTTTATGAAAAAACGATACTTTTAAGCCAAATATGATCGTTTTAATTATTTTGACTAGGTCTATATTATGTACATTATTTTTCCATAAATGCCTGATTGCAGATCGTAAGATCCACTTTATGTACATAACCTATAAATTTTTAATACAATTTAAATATAACAATAATTTTAATCAAATCTTCAAATAATTATTTATAGTATAAATTAGATATGCTAGTTTGTGGTGAGCTAATTTGGACCTATATTATTGTAAAGAATTTCCTTATTTTTTGAAAGACAATCTAATTAAAAACGACAAAAATTTTAGTCTGAACAGGAAAGTTAATTGGAAAAATATGTATAACCCGAAGCAAAAATTGGTAGATCCAACTTAGGCCCCCTTGTTTATTCCTATATTTGGCAATAAAAATTACTTTTAAATAGTATATTTAATAACTATTTTAAATAAAATCGCGAGTTAAAAAAAAATTGTATGAAGGCTCTAATGTGGATCGTGCGATTTGAATTAGGTGACACTAAGTAATTATTTGGTACATAAATGGGATCGTGTTGATAAATTGTCTGATACTTAGAGCTTTAAGTATTATATTATAATAATATTAGAATAAGTTATTAGAATAACATTAGAATGGCAACCAACAATTTTGCAGCAACTAAAGAAAAATCTAATGAGGCTTTAAAGCATGCCTTAAAAGCTGTCAAAAACGGTATGACTGTACACACAGCCAGTAAAACCTTCGCAGTGCCGAAACAACCTTATATAACCACTTCAAAAAGAATCTAAGCTGTGATGTTAAACAAGGAGTACCAAGCATTTCTTCTAAAGAACAGGAGGGTCATTTATGTCCATGGATTGACCATATGGGAAAAACTGGTTTTCCCATATCAAACGAAATTTTACTAGAATGTGTACAATTACTCGCTAAAGATTTGCAAATTTCACACAAATTTAAAGATGGTAGACGTGGTACTTAACTAATTAAAAACATTAAATCTCTTTATACTCATATCTCTATTATAATATAATATGTTTGATAGGTCGTCACTGGTACGAAGGCTTCTTGAAAAAAAAACCTTCAGTATCCAAGAGAGTAGCACAATATCTGATTAAAAGCCGTGCACAAGTTACAGAAACCAAAATAAAGGAATGGTCCACAGAAATAATAGTGTACTTGGAAACAAACGGATATTTGTCTATATTTGATCATCCACAGCGAATTTTTAATTGTGATGAGACTGCATTTTTCTTAAGCCCAAAAGAAAACTCGGTTTTAGTCACTAAAGGACAAAAAATCGCATATTCAATGGTAGCTAATGACGAAAAAGAAAATTTAACAACACTTGTGATGGGCAATGCGTTAGGGAAACTTGGCCCTCTAATGGTCGTTTTACCATATAAAAGAATTCCCCTTAGAACCATGCCATCTAGTTGTGGAATAGGGCGAAGTGATTCGGGTTGGATGACAGGGGATTTTTTTTTGAGTATATAGCCAATATCTTCTAAATAATAGTATAAATAATTTTATTTTTATTTTAAAGCATGGAGCTTCTATATATTATTTATTATTTTTGTACGAATATAAATATTTATTAACATAAATATTTATTAACATAAGTTATTTGCTAACAGCAACTTGAAATATAAATTATTAAAATAAAATTCCAAAAAAATGTTACTTTTAATTTTATTTTGTGGGAACTGATAGTGGGATCCGCTTTATGGACACCAATCGATCCGCTCTAGGAACCGGAATTTTTTAGGCAATCCACTTTATGTTCTTTAGTATTAAGTGACATTTATGTTAAAAAATGAACTAAATAAGTACCAAATACAATATTTTATTAAATCAATTACAAATATTGATTTCTAAATCGAATAAATTAGAAACGCTAGTAAATATTTAATTACCGCTTAAAATATAGCAATCATCAAACCCTTAAGTTTTAAATAGCGATCCGCAATTGGGACATTTACCTTATGCCTTATTTTTACGGTTACGCAAACCGATCAAATCACAATTAAACCATAACTATAATTTATTTTCTTTTTTAAAGGTACAAAACGTTGAAAAGACGTACACAATACATTATTAAAGTTATCTACATGTTAATCGAGATCATTGTTCGAAAAAATATCCTTCCAGCTAATACCTTGGAGGTACCTCGACAGACCGGCCGAATCACAAGCCTTAAAATCATAGAAATGTACATAAACAGAAAAGGTTACATTAAAAAATTCAATTTCAAGAGAATTATGAAGACTATCATTGTTTTTGAAAGATTCCAGAGAATCATAAACTGAAAGAATTTCCGTATTATTCACAAAAACTAAATCTAAAAATGAATTATTATTATTAGAGTTAAAGTTAATTTGTTCGAGATTAAAACAGAATAACGAGTCAATTATAACAGCGTCATCTGCAGACAGAATATATGATGGCAGTATTTTCAGTGAATCAGAATCAACTGTCCTCTGAATGTTCGTAAAATTAAAATCACCTAGCACAACAATATTATCATTACAATTATGCATATTAACTGTTACACTTATACAATCAATGTGTTTTAAATAAATATCTACAGGAGATCTAGGTGGAATATAAAGAATTATAAAAAAGTATAAATTATTTCAAATTAAGACTTTAACACATAAAATTTTATTTGCTTCGTAGAGATGAATGGAAGTTTCAACATTTGCATAAAACTGGAAGTCAGTTGAATAAAAATTATTTTAAATTCCAAAGACTTGGATGACATGGCCTCAAGATTGCGATAAAACAGTTTTACAGACGATCGGCTGGCATCATTTATAAGTTGGTTAGAGTTGGAAAACTTAACCGATAGTAACTCATTGGTGGTGGTGACAGCAACAATCGTTGTTACAATTTCGCAAAGTTGGATCCCGGAGCTCGAAAAATGTTTGACTACATTATGAACTCATGAACCAAAATTCTTTGCGGCCAAACTGTTGGATCTAACGCTTTCATGAAGCATTTCACCGGAATTAAAATTTTAAAGCTAATAAATGTTAGTTTCAACTCACTTGGACGATCCTTCACTACACTTTGGCAAACAAGATCATCTGGTTTACAATGTTCCACAGATATACTGAACAACTTGATCAGCTGTAGTGGTTGAATCCAAGCGGCTGACATAAAGTTGTTTCATCTCAGGAACCTCAATAGCAACAAGATCATTATCAACACAAGTTTCAAAAAGTCTCCGGTTAATGGCCTCGATGAAATTGACGATTCAGTATTCAGGAAATCAGTTGATGGGGCATTCTTCCTTAATAGACGCCGAGACGACGATACAGGTGTCAAAGCGATTCAATAAGCTTTCTATTAGTAACAATATCATCTTCAATTTTTTTAAATATCTGGTGTAGCCGACAAATCATTAATCTTATCAATTAGAATACCAAAATTGCTGTTCACGATTCGCTGCTTACAAAAAGAGCACGAAAAAACAATGGTCTCACGAAGGCGCAAATTCGCCAAAATTCCACGAATTTTTTGTATTGGAACCGGCAAATGCACAGCTTGTATGACAAAGCCTAATGCAACTAGCACAGAAAACTGCATCTTGCGTAGGCAATACTAAATTTAAGCACTTGCAGCAATTCATTTTAGAAACGAAAAACAGGTACGAATACAAAAAATAAATTTGGTATTATATGAATGATGACGTTAGGTGTACCAACAGTTTATCTAATGCATACACTCAACAATTTTTCAGTGTCATAAAGAGTTACATGATCTTTACAACATTAAAACCTGACTTATTCTGCTCGCAGGTCTTGTCGGCTAGGATCGATTATATCAGATACTGTTAAGATTTCGCAAGAATCAAGTTGTGTCTATTGGAGACATAGAAAATATGTTTAGATATAAAACTCTATAATATTACACAGTACTGTGTACTATTCTAACGAAATAATTGTGCCATAAAGCAAGATACTACCCTTACTTCCACAAAAACGAAACAATTTAGCCTTTTATTTATGATATTACCGGGCAATTGACACAGTGGTTAAAGCTGCGGTGTTTGGGACGGGAGGTACCGGGTTCGAATCCCAACGGGGGAGGGTTGCAAAAGGGATTTTTCATCATTTGATTACGATCGGTGATGACGATGAGCACAACTATGACCCTGTTGGAGTGCAGAATCCATGGGCCGAACCATCGTCCATGTCAGTACAAGCTGGCTAGAGCAATGCAATGCGCAGATGGATTTAAAATCGAACCTGTATTCGTGCGTCCTCGATTTGGCTGATGACGGCGTAAGATAAGACGTTAAAAATTATCCGCGGTAGAGTTGGGCGAGCTTCGGCCCCAGAAAAGATCGCAGAGTTCAAACACAAACAAACAAACAATATTTATGATATTTTGCCACATAATCAATTTTAAAATGACGTGTCGAGTCTTGACCCAATTGACTTTTTTTGGGATATACAAAAAACGTTCGTTATATTTATGGTACTTATCTACAAATATAAATTCGACACGTTTTAATCGAGTAATATCATCTGTCATCGACAAAATTTTAAAATGCGTTTTTATAAAGTTGTGAAATTTTAATTTATTTATCAATCATTCCGGGTGCCAACGGCTATAATTCGCTGATGCTGTATCTATATATGTTCATCATTTTTTTATATTCGGATCAACATGTTGCTATTTGATTTATTGTATTTTTATTCAATATGCTCGTTTCACTTGATATATATTTGCCGCAAAAGCATAAAGCACAAACTTCGAAGAAAAGCACATACACAATATGCTTGGTCTTTATGCTTTTTCAAATATTGCTATATCTATGGATATGATTTTCATTCATAAAATAATATTTCATCATATTTGGGGGAAATGAAAATTGCCAAAACGTTGATTTTTTTTATCTATATTTCGATCGTTTGAATTTTTGTCTGTAGTTTTTTGTAGCAAACTGCACAGGGAATTCATTTTTTTGGCTTCTCGAAAAAGATAGATTGAAACAGTTTTTTTTTTCAAATAAACCAAATGATATATATATAAAAAAGTCTGTAAATAGTTTGTTATAAAGCAATACGGAAATTTAATGGAGTTCACCAAAACCAAACGGTAAATATGGTATTTATCAATATTGACATTTTATATGATAAAAATATCGTAAAACTGTCAGCAAATCAAACGACCATATGAACATCAATAAAATAAAACACAAATTTGTTGTTAGTCAAAGATACAGGGTGAGTAGCATGAATAGGAAAGGCGTTTGATCATTTATTGATTATGAACTATTTTCCAGCACAACTAAATATAAAGTCATAAAACGAAATGAGTCACAGTTTAACTATTATCTTTCAAAAGAGCATGACATTTGTAGGATCTCCGAAGAGACATCAAATTTAGGTAGTTGCAGCTAAAAACGATTAGAACATTTTAAATGTCAGAAATTGAAGAACTCATCAAAGATCTAGTAAAACTTAGACAAGAGGCAAAGACTAAAATATTACCATGAAATGGATGGAGGAACATATACCTACAAATTCTCGAGAGAGAAGAGAAAAATCGTAAAGAAAATTTCAAAATGGAATACCAAACAGATTCAGAAATTTCAAAAAAATATTGCTTTTACAACGGGGGAGAATAAGTAAGCCAGAAAAAATGTGTGGATAAGAGTAAGAGATTGATTGATTGATTGATGAGACTGTGAGACCAATCTAATTTATATTCATTTTAAAGATTTGTGTCAAATAAAGTGTATATAAATTAGATTTTCGGAGATTACATGACGTATTAGTCAAAAAACTCTTAATTCAATTAATTTGTAATGTTTAAGCAATTTTTAAAATCTAATTTAAATTAATTTTAAAATGTTGACAATTACATGACGTATTGGTCATAAAACGGTAAATTCAATTGATTTGTAGTATTTGATCATTTTTTTTAAAATCTAATTTATATTATAATTTTATAATTTTATAATTTTATAATTTTATAATTTTATAATTTTATAATTTTATAATTTTATAATTTTATAATTTTATAATTTTATAATTTTATAATTTTATAATTTTATAATTTTATAATTTTATAATTTTATAATTTTATAATTTTATAATTTTATAATTTTATAATTTTATAATTTTATAATTTTATAATTTTATAATTTTATAATTTTATAATTTTATAATTTTATAATTTTATAATTTTATAATTTTATAATTTTATAATTTTATAATTTTATAATTTTATAATTTTATAATTTTATAATTTTATAATTTTATAATTTTATAATTTTATAATTTTATAATTTTATAATTTTATAATTTTATAATTTTATAATTTTATAATTTTATAATTTTATAATTTTATAATTTTATAATTTTATAATTTTATAATTTTATAATTTTATAATTTTATAATTTTATAATTTTATAATTTTATAATTTTATAATTTTATAATTTTATAATTTTATAATTTTATAATTTTATAATTTTATAATTTTATAATTTTATAATTTTATAATTTTATAATTTTATAATTTTATAATTTTATAATTTTATAATTTTATAATTTTATAATTTTATAATTTTATAATTTTATAATTTTATAATTTTATAATTTTATAATTTTATAATTTTATAATTTTATAATTTTATAATTTTATAATTTTATAATTTTATAATTTTATAATTTTATAATTTTATAATTTTATAATTTTATAATTTTATAATTTTATAATTTTATAATTTTATAATTTTATAATTTTATAATTTTATAATTTTATAATTTTATAATTTTATAATTTTATAATTTTATAATTTTATAATTTTATAATTTTATAATTTTATAATTTTATAATTTTATAATTTTATAATTTTATAATTTTATAATTTTATAATTTTATAATTTTATAATTTTATAATTTTATAATTTTATAATTTTATAATTTTATAATTTTATAATTTTATAATTTTATAATTTTATAATTTTATAATTTTATAATTTTATAATTTTATAATTTTATAATTTTATAATTTTATAATTTTATAATTTTATAATTTTATAATTTTATAATTTTATAATTTTATAATTTTATAATTTTATAATTTTATAATTTTATAATTTTATAATTTTATAATTTTATAATTTTATAATTTTATAATTTTATAATTTTATAATTTTATAATTTTATAATTTTATAATTTTATAATTTTATAATTTTATAATTTTATAATTTTATAATTTTATAATTTTATAATTTTATAATTTTATAATTTTATAATTTTATAATTTTATAATTTTATAATTTTATAATTTTATAATTTTATAATTTTATAATTTTATAATTTTATAATTTTATAATTTTATAATTTTATAATTTTATAATTTTATAATTTTATAATTTTATAATTTTATAATTTTATAATTTTATAATTTTATAATTTTATAATTTTATAATTTTATAATTTTATAATTTTATAATTTTATAATTTTATAATTTTATAATTTTATAATTTTATAATTTTATAATTTTATAATTTTATAATTTTATATTTTTAATGATGTAATTAATTGTACATTTCAGGAAAAAACTAATTCCATTTGTTACAACACTCGGCTTGTAGAGGGCTAATTCCTTCATTAATAGATTTTGTTTTTAGGGAATTTTTTTAGATTACACATGAATGGTGGCACACTGGAGTTGCTGAGAATATAGATGACAGAATACAAAAAACAGAATGCAGAGCAGTTCAATTAAATTGTGGTGGTCCTAAGCTAACAGTAGTTTGAATATTTGCTACCAGGAAACCGAACCAATTATGTTATTACTGACATACTTTTCCTTTCCCTACACTGCAAAAATAGAATAGAATTGTGCCGTAATGATCATGAGGTATCTGAAACCGGGGGGGTTTCTTTCAAGTATGGACATATATTTATAGAAATATAAATAAATGAAAATTCTTCCTATCCTGCCGTTTGTTAAATGCAAAAAGGCTGTGGGAATAGGACCGACGTTAACCAGAACACTTGACAAGCGCTTGGTCTCTTTAGATGCAAAACATCGCCTGGAATGATGTACTACGTTCAAGCACTCAGAAAGCATGGCCAGATAAAAAACGGGATTTACTTGAGGCACCAAGTATTACAATTTTAAGGTAGTTAGAGACACGTCAATTTGATAAGCTTTAGCGATGCAAGCAAATATGCCTACGTTACTGTAGTGTACGCAGTAGTTACCTCTAAAGTTAGTTAATACCAAAATTGGTGTATGGATAAAGACGATAGAGGAGTCGCTAACTATAAAATTTCACAAAAAAGCTTAAAAGGTTTTTTTACACTCTCAGCGCCGTAAAATGCTGGTAAGCAAACTAGCTCCTGGTTGGTTATACATGACATACGCATCACTTCCTATGCATTTTTCCGTGATTTTTCTTCGGTAGGATTACAGGTTATGCTAATAACATTAAACGACTAGAATAATTTCTAGATATGGCCTCCCACTGGTATAACACTTTGTTTATCTAAAAATGGATTTTATGTTAATAATTTAACGCTTTTTTTTCTATAGTGTACTCTAAATGTTGGATATTTGTAGAATAAGAATATTTAGGACATCAAAAATTGTGCCATGGTAAATTAGAAACAGGGACCACCATAAAAACCTGAACACTAAGTCAGTTGAAGAAAAAATACAAAATGTGCAAGGAGTTACCAAAAGAGACAACAAATGCCTATACTAAAGAAAGGCATAACAGATCCTAATTGAACATTTGCGACAGGAGGCTTAAATGAAATAAAACCCATGTATGGGTTTGATTATAGATTTATATTCGTAAAACAGAAAAACACTCACAGATCGAACAAAACCAGAAACCAACATTCTAGGGAACACAAATATTTGAAAAACAGATTCTCAAAAGGATGAAAACTACAATATTTGAAATAAATCTAATACTGCCTCATCTATTTTAATTCCGGGAAAATTACAAACCACTGAACAAAGTCAGATCATGAACATCATCTAAGATGGGATTAAAAAAAAAAAAATATATTCCACAATCTTACGGTACCTATAGGGTTGAAATATAAATTGTACCGAGACTTACCAAAACAACTTTCAGATTTAAATCTTATTGCTTACCGCTATTTTTGTGTTAAATTGGAAGAAGTTTCCAAACTAAAATAAATCACGGGATCCATAAGGTCGTGTCCTGGGAGCAGTATTGTATTTACTCTTCAAGTATTAGATGTAATAGTGAAGGATCCTAAGTACATTAGAAATGATAACCTAAATAAGGACCTCCGGACAGATATACAGCATCTAGAACAACACGAAAATGCTGATATTCGTGGGAAGTCCCGAATAAAACGCCCAACAATTTTAGAGACTAATGGATGAGATATAATCTTACTAAGTACTGGTAATTATATTATAATAAAAAGTCAAAGATAAAAAACAAAAATAAAAAATCATTTAAATGCACTCGGAAATGTTAACGACTATATTGTAAATATATTTCCACCTGCAGTTTTTCCAAAATAAAAATGTGATTCGATTGTTTAATTGTGGGCACACAATTTTATTGACATAAAAAAGGTCTGCCTAATTTATTAATTAAATAATAGTATTATACCCTGAAATGTTTATTAAGCGCATATTACAAAAAGCACCAACAGCATAAAAACTCCCCTAAAAATACAAAAACGTTTTTCGTGTAATCTATCTCAATTTCAATTGTACGTACACCCTAAATTTGTATAAACGTATGTACATAGGTTTCGGGTGGTGGTGTCCAGTAATGAGATATTTTGAATAACACGGCAATTACCTTTAAAAATGTTATTCTTTTATTTTCGTGATTAAACATCATTTTCGTGTGCGGCACACATTTCATTTCATTTCGATTATTACTTCCCGAATAAAAATAAAAATAAAAAAAATTGTAAAGAGGGCGATTATTAGATACGCGGGATATTATATACCATGTTGTGTGCAGTATACCATAAATTTCATCCCTCATATCGTTTGTAGCCAAATTACTTGCATTTAATATTTTTACCATAATTAACATAAAATTATAGTAACAATTTTTCCATTTTTGCAATTTACTTTCATGCAACAATTTTTACAATTTGCTCATTTAAATCTCGTACAGTTCGAATCGAGTCTTTTGAAAATTGTACTCATTTATATTTAAAAAAAAAAGCAATGAAAAGCAAAATATTATGATTTGTTTGCCATCTTTAGAATTATGTTGCCGACGACGACGACAACGATGGATGATAACGATATGAAAGAATGCTGCACAATGATAATATAGCAAAAAATATAAATTTAAAATTGATTTCTTAATTTGAATAAATTTAAAATTAAAAATTGATTTTAGATAACATTTTCAAACGGAATGTCGACTCGATTTTAAATTTCAATAAACAAAATTTCAAACGATGAGGATTTTTAATTTAAATTTTTTTTTTTTTTATTTTAAATTATTAATTATTTTTTATCCAAGAAATTATTTAAATTGAATGCCAGTCAAATTATCTGTTTCAGTCGCAGTTGTTTGGGCACTGTCTTTTTTATAAACGCAAAGTACTGTAACATAAGTAGAATAGAAAGAGGGTCACTAAAACAGTCACTAAAGTCGAATTTGCGTACTAGGAAGCTTGATTCGGTATAATGCCTTCAAAATCATATTCTCACATCATAATTTATCCTTTTTTTTTTATTTAAAAGAGAAATCGTCAACGAAGAAATAAGGAGATTTGCCGATGCATTGATGCATTACAAGCACGCACGATCAACGAAACCGGTTCACGTTCAATTAAAATTACACCAACAAATTGGCCAGAAATATGGCCAAAACAGAAATCGAAACCGAAGTCAAACACGAAGTAGTGGAATACGAAGTCACAGTTAAATGCCAGGCTACTGCTAGGTATTACATGAAGTTTGCCAGGTATCACATGAAGTTTGGGAAAGAGTCAAGATAATGACGTAGCTCGTATCGTTACTGTAAACCAGACACGACAAATGACAATAATTGACTCAAATTAATCGAATTGGTTAATTGTTTAACTGCCGCTTGTTGTTCAGATCATTCACAAGCAGGCATTAGTAGACTTTCTATTTTTGAACGAAAATTGGTTAAATCGTTCTCCATTGAGACTGGTGCTGTATCTCTGTTTTACCAACATGTCAAAACAAATAAACTCCTGGAACAATTAAACGTTATGCTGCAAACGGCACCATATACACCTATATCAACCTATGGCACCATGAGGCTCCACCTAGATTTGGGTTTATGACGACAATGCGATTGAGAATTTCTTACTGCCGATGTCCAAACACCTATTTTGTGCTCAAATTTCATCTCGAACTACGGTTTAATAATCGATTTAAAACGAAGCATACTATGCTATCATCGAGAAAATCAGCTAAAGACGAAATGCATAATTCGAAAGATTAATATTTCATCGCTAAAAAGTTTTGATGGAACAGGGATATTTGCAAAAGTATTACGCGGATTCTCGCTCCTATACGAGAGCAAAAGTGATAAATTCGGAAATATGTCAACACGAATCAAAATGACAGGTCTAAGACGCTTGAACTCCATCAAATTAAATTCTGCACGAGCAGAATTTGCAGTTCTTATGGAACATGGCATATGTTGCCATCCTTCAAGAAACTGGGCCAGTCCTTATTTGGGAAGGAAATCTAACCAACGATAGATTGGCAAAGAGTATTTCATCAAATTATTATCCACCCAAACATGATCTACAAACATTTCAACGATTGATGCATGAAATATTACGATGAATCGAATTTGTCTTTCCATGCCTCGATGATTGACTCATCGCTTCATGTGAGTTTTCTAAAAGTGAAATTAAGCTTTCTTTCAACATAAACGTCGATACTTTCAACCAGGATACCACATACTTTCAACCTGGATAAGGTCCTCCTAGCATGATAACAACTAACCATCGTCGTCAATTTGAGTCGTTCATGATGCGTCATTTATTCGAAAAGCTAGGAACAAGGAAAATCAGAACTTCTCCGGACTATCCACAATCCAATGAATTAATAGAGCATTT